>OZ034807.1:39039667-39369753 GCA_964028335.1 Altica lythri | reverse complement strand
CACAGAGATTCAACGTAACATTTTTATTTGCCACAAACTTTTTCAGTGATGCCCAAACAAGTTCAATTGGATTAAGGTCGGGATGATAACATTGTGGTATGGAATCCATTTCGTGGAGGCAAATTTGGAATCAGTTGCGTTTCTAACCACTTTTTATAGTTGACAAAGTTCATATCATCGTGGTAGTCGCCTGTTTTTATTTTTGATTTAAAAATTAACTTGGCGTTTGGAACAAAACCATTTTGACCTCACAAGTCGTTGTCCTTTAGACACGGGTCTCCGAAATCCTTCATGGCTGTCATCAGACCAAGATTTTTCATGAGTATGCGAAGAATGGATATATGTTTTATCCATTTAAATTATTGGGCGACCTTCTTTGCGGAACTTCTTCATTCTTCTTAAAAAGTTAAGTCGAAGATCCCTAATGTCGTGACGTTCCATTAACACATGCCATCTAAATCCCAATTGGTGGATTATTTTACGTAGGCTTTCTCTTCCACCCGAATAGCCAAATTCCTCTTGTAGCTTTTTATGCAGGCGCCTATGTGTTAACACAACTTTTTCTTGAACAATCCAATTGGTAATCATGCGCCTGACCAGCCCTTGATCGAAATTGTCCATGTTTGCTTTTATACACACTCTCAGTTTATTGTGTTTCGTCTCAAAGGACAAATACTGACCTGCTTCGATAGTTTTGCTCAGCTGTAAGACATTTTTAACGGTCGCGATACTGATTCCAACAGCTTTCGCTACCCTTTACTGTACTTTTGTTATAGGAAGAACCACGTTACCATTATCTGCCTCTTCTTTCATGAAATTATATACATTAAATATAATTTCACGACTTTGCCGTTTAAAATTTTGTGCTTCACAAGAGATTTAAATTCCATTGCGAAAATTTGTTGCTTTGACTATACTTCCAATATACATTGACACACGTTCAAAAACAATCTGAGCGTCTCCCACCTTGGTTCATCATAAACCAGTGCACATCTCAAAGTCAGAGCTAAAGTGAAATTGGACAGATTGTACGTGGAGCTCAGAGTGGACCTCATCGACTTGATTTTATGTTAAACTCATTCAAAATCAGTGGATAATAATTACTCGGGGGGTTTTTGAAGTTCCAAATTTTTTATTTTCTATATCGCCCGATTCGAATGATAAAAGTTGCATGCCGATTTATCCCGCTCCGAAAAATTTGTAGATTTATTGCATCATTCCCTCGCCTAATCGGACATGTTGGGGTCAATGATCATTATTTGGCACATAGTATCTCTAGTTCTCGGATTTCACATTGTTAATGAAAAACCCTGTATATATTAAAAAATGTGTTGGAGTGACATTAAAGCAACAGTATCTTTATCAACTTAAATTCATATATCCAGTGCCCTTTATAATACTGTTTAAAGTAAATTTTGATTTTTACAGTCTGTTTTATTAAGAAATGAATTATTTTTATTCATCCCATTCCAATCATAAAAATTATTTATATTCTTATCATTCGACAGGCCACATTTGTTGTAAACTGCCGTTTGATTATTATGAGAACTTAAAATATGTCGTCTAAGATACAGATCTGTTTTGAATTGCTTTTGACAGAACACACATTGTACATAAGTAGGATAATGAATTAATCTAAGATGCTGTCGTAAATTTGAGAGATTACTGTATACTTTGCCGCATTCGTCGCATGGTCTCGGATCCAGAGAGTGTAGTTTTCTGGTGTCATTGCCTGCAACAAACCAATTTTTAGTCAAAATATAGATCGTTGCAAACAAGACTTAAAAACTACACAAATAATATTAAATTTTAGGCAAAAAGGAAACCATAATTATAATTATTCGTGTTTTTATAAATAAAAATAAAGATTTTGAATGTGGATGAATTTTAAATTCAAATACAAAAAAAAAACGTTTTGTGATAGGTATCTTTTTAATTTTGAAAATATTGAAATCCTTTTTTTTATATTTTGAAAATTCGAGTGTGGTGTTCTAATCTTATCTAATCTAAATAAACCTGACATGGTCTTTCCTGTGGAGCTCCATGTTTTAAACACTGCTTCCTATGGGAATATTGTGACCAGGTTCGGCACCAAGAGTCCTTGCATGCACCCGATGCGTGCAGGACTCTAGTTTGTTCAGCTGAAGATCATCACCACTGCTGATCTTCAGGTAGGCATAAATCCAGATGTCCAAAGTTCTTGATAATTTGGATGACTATCCTTGAGTTACTGTTGCCACAGGGCAGTTCCCTTTATAAGAGATCTGCGTCCTGTGACTAATTCCTCAAGGGGGTGATAGGATTCAGGGTTCGTGTCACCGAAGATGAGGAACTGTTTATGGTCCAATGCCTCACACTCAAATATAATGTGAGTTGCCGTCTCATCTTCCATGGCACACAGTCGGCACGAGGTGGGTTCCTGTGTCAGAATTCCCATCCTTCGAAGGTGTAGTCTGAATGTTCCATGCCCAGATTGCCCAGTGAGTGTGGTGTTACTTGTGTGTTTTTTGAGATAATTAAAAATTTTAAAACGGATTTTAAATGTGAATGCAATTTGTATTTAAACACTAAAACCGCGTTTTCGCATCATTTTTAGTTTTGAAAATCTCAAAATCCAGGCAAACGATGAAAGAACTTTTTTAACACCTTTAAAATTGATATGAAATACCGCTTTAGCATTCAAAAATATATAACATTTGGGTAAATTAGTTTTGAAAACTTTTTTTGTTGGCATGTGTTTACTCTAATCAGAGAAACGGATTTACGTTTATGGACCAGTTGGTATCTGTCGAAATGCAGTCCAAAATGGACATTTTCCATAGGAAGCTATTTTTTTGCCGGAATTCGTTTAGGATGTGTCCAATATCCATATTCACGATATGAGCCAATCGCAAACCTTGTTATTTAACAAAATCTGAAAAAAATTGAAACTTTCTCATTTTTTTGCTCCCATTTTCGTGTGTAATTCGGAAAGTATTGCTTTTTATATTCTGTGTATAAATTTTGAAATTAATATGTTTAAAGCTTGTAAAGTTATTCAAATTGTTTATAAGCCTAGAAGTGTTTAAAAGTTTTTTAAAAAAAATCTAGGCTCTTCTAATGGACCGATTTTAATTTTGCAAAAAACGTTGTAACGTTCGTTTTTGGGCCAAAATCCACCTGACTATAGGTTGGTATTTA
Source organism: Altica lythri (assembly GCA_964028335.1). NCBI lineage: Eukaryota > Metazoa > Arthropoda > Insecta > Coleoptera > Chrysomelidae > Altica > Altica lythri. The sequence goes on along the minus strand of OZ034807.1, from coordinate 39,366,573 downwards.
TTTTAAGTTTTATTGCGTCGCCGTGGTGGGATGTGTTTTCTTTGACAGCAAATTATTTTCATTCGGTCACTTTCTCGTAGTTTCTTCAACTAATTAGAAACATATTTTAATACTTCTGCCCTTCGGTAATAAGTAAGTAAATTTTAGCTTCAGTAAAAATTTTATTTTTATTAAATTATTCAAATTGCGGTGAATTTGTTATTTTAAAATTTTACTTACACTTAATTTCAAATACATATGTGCTATCGTACAAGTCAGTTTTTTGTGATGATAAAATATATAAACATGTGAATATAATTAATTTTTTCTCGTAATATGGAGAACCAGATAGCGAATATATTTGATAATAAATTATTAAAGGTTGGAGTTTTGATTAGAATTTCATTATTAGGGTATATTGCCAAATCAAGAAGGGCCTTAGTAGGAGAATTATCTTGCAACCAATAAAGAAATGCTGACAAGCCGTCAGCCATTTTGTACCTGACCAGAGAAGTCGTCACAAAAGGAAAAACCATCCCGGGATAGTTTATGAAGGAAGATTTTTTAAGAAAAGGCCGTACCATCCTTAAATTGAAGAAGGAAAGAATTCCTGAAGATAGTATGATATGCTCCACCGAAATAGAATAAATTAAGATAATAGAAATAATTAATTATTATTATTATTTTAAATTTCTTGACTTTAACTTGATTTAATAAATCATCCTGAAACTGATTTTTGCATTTTATTTGTTTGTCTGTACTTTTGCGCCCTGAATTTATGTTTTGGGAGAGAATTGATAAAACTCAGAAGGAAGCCACGAACCCAGGAGCTAGCCTAGGGTAAATTAGGGTTACAAAAAACTTTTAAAGGAATAATTAAGCTACAACGTTTGAAAATTTAAGCCGTCCTTTATATGTAAAAAAATTGGCGACTATCTGATAGCCTTTATTTAGGGCTTAGTATGGATTTAAAAATTTAGGCTGGATTGCAATTATTATGCACAAACTATCCAACCGATCTTAACGAAATTTAGCACATGTTTTAATTATACTAAAAAGTTTTTTAAGGCAAAATATAAAGGTTGTAAGTCAAGTTTAGAGGGACGAAAACTATTAAATGAGAAACTTAACTTTTTGTACTTTTTATTCCAATTATTGCTATTTTTCCAACAGTAAACATTACATTTTTAGTTTTTAACTAAAGAAATTTTGTGTAAAATTAAATAATGAAACTTTTAACTTCCTATAATTTTTTTTCTAGGAGCAATATCTTCCGAAATATACACGAAAATAGAAGCAAAAAATAAGATACTTTCAATTTTTTTCAGATTTTGTTAAATAAAAATTTAGCACAGGGACTGCGACTGGCGCATATTGTGATTATCGATATTGGGCCCATCCTGAAGGATTTCCAGCAAAAAATAGCTTCCTATGGAAAATGTCTAATCCAAAACAGATTCCGCCTAGACTATTAATAAATTTCTTATTATTTTAGCAAATTTCAGTTGATATATTTTGAAAACTAGTAATAGATATTTATTTAAATTCTACTATTCATTTTATTTAAAGTGCTTTTATTTTATTATCAGAACAATAGATTTATTGTTATTTAAAAAAATGATAGAGAAGGCAATATTTTTTATAAATAATTAATACATGAAGTATATTCATATTCTTACCAAGACCTCCAGAATCATGTTTGTTGTCTTTATCAAGAAATCCACTTGTTTGTGGAATAATTTCCATCCCACCTATAATAAATAATTGTTATATATAAACAATTATAACTTTTACATATATTAGAAAAAAAAAACGATATTTACCAGGTAATTCCCTAATATCTGTAGAAGGATACAATCCAGTGAATCCTTCATTGTCATTATCATCCCTTTCTTCTCCATCCTCTTCATCTTCACTTAAATAATCAGGAACTTCCAGCTTTGGCAAAAGATTCTTCGAATATTCTTTAACCTTATCTTCCTTTGGTTCATCATTATGTCTTATAGATAAATTTTCAGATTCAGATTTACACAGTCTTTTTGAAGGAGGACTAGAAATATTTGGCAATGTCTCAGGGACATCTTGACTAGAAGTTACTGTACTAGTTGATGAAATCTGGAGTTTAGGTTTATCTAGTTTATGTTTCGTATTTTTTAAAGGAATTACATCATCTTCTTTATTTAATTCTGAAGAAGTGTCTGTTAAACCACGAATTTTTAGTGATTCTGCGGTTTTTAGAAAAGTCGAAAGATGTGCTTGAGCTATATTTACTTCGCCAGCATACATAAATTCCATTAAAGCAGTGATATGTTGAGCTTCCACATCTCGCATAAAGATTATAGGATGAGGACAGGGATTTGTCTGAAAGAAAAACAATTTGCCTTATTTTCAAATAATCAAACAGTAGGAAAAATAATTTATCACGTTTCCCAAATATTTGTAACTCATGAATAACTAAAACGATCAAAATTTGGTGCTTGTAAAACTCTATGAAATATAATATAAACTGCATAATTTTTAATGTATACAATGAGATAGTTAAACAAATCTTAACAATTTGTTCGTAAGATTCGAACATTAATAACTAAGAGAAACAATATAGGACCAAGATATGTTCCCTATGGGACTTCATATAATATATAACAAGAATTTTTTGGGTGTATGTATATACATTTAGGTAAAAATTTGTAATTTCTCTATTATTAATTGATATTTATTTACTTATTAATCTCAATATTGTTTAGGAAGTTCTGCATTTCTTTCATAATATCCAGAGGCTTATTTAGTACTTAAAATCAAAACTTAATGAAAAAAAAATTCCAGAGTCACTTCTTATGCACTGGACCTTGTCTACTAAGTTCTGCATTGCTGGTAGTATCTCTAGAGTTTCTTTAAATAGTTAAGATCAAAACTTGATGAAAACAAACATTTGGAAAGGTATTGCTTTTATCACCCCGACAAGTTCTTCCAACAGACAGGAGAAGAGAAGCGCCAGAGGTTTTTCCAACATCTGATATCCAAAATTATGGGCAAAAACATCTTTAGAGGCAATGTTGTACTTCCACTTTAGGCGAAATTTTGCCTTTCTTGTATTATCTCTAGAATCCTCGTTAAGTATAAAATTTATGTAAAAAAACATCTCCAGAGCCGATGTCGTACCTCTTAGACACTGTAGGTATTGTCTACAAAGTACTACATTTCCTGTATAATCATTTTTTGAAAAAACATTGCTGGAGCAAGAGTTATATTTCTCAGACATGTAGGTATTGTTTTTTTTTAATCTTCAGAGCTTTATTCAATACTTACAATCATGGAAACAAAATTCTCTAGAGCCACTCTCTGATTTCTTATACGCTGGACTTTGTTTACTAAGTTATGTATTTCTTGTATTACCTCTAGAGTTTCTTCTAAGAGTTAAGATCAAAACTTGATGGAAACAAAGATCCCGAAAAGCATTTCTTCTATCACCTCGAAAAGTTCTTCCTATAGACAAGATCAGAAGCTAACGAAAAAAAAATGTGTCAAAGGTTATCGTCAACTATTTAGCCAAGTAGCTCCACACTATTAACCTTGCCAGCATAGAATCTGTGGGTATTTGAAGTATTTGTGTTTTATTTTTATGAAGAAGTAAGTTAGGTGCCTCAAACCAAGATTAGCTTAATTTAAAGATTCATTGGATAAAGTTGAATGCTTTTTTTTATTAAGGATGTCCTCGATCGTAGGTATAGACTTGAATACAAATGTATCGAGAACATCTATTGGGGCAGAAGAGACAATTTATTAATTTGGGATTTAAAGGACTGCAAGTTAGGAGGAGTGGGGAAGACGTGGAGTTCCACAATCTGGAGACCCTGGGGATGAAGGAACGATTGAATCGATCCGTTCTCGCTGTCCAGCATTGAACAGTATAAGGGTGCATGGAGTTGACACGTCGCGTTGCTCTGGTTCGTCTGACAAGTGGAGGCATTATAGAGCGGAGTTCTTCTGAGCAAAATCCGTTTATGTATCGGTAAAACAAGGAAAGATCAGACACTGCTCTTTGGTGGTACAATGGGGCCAGGTTTTTAGTGATACTTATTTTAAATGCTTGCGGAAATCGAGCCGTAGAAAAACAAATATTTATTAGCAACTTCAAAGATGTTATCATTAAATCAATCATATTTGCCAAGATCAAGTTAATAAACGTCCACCGAAGACGACCTGTTTAAAGAAATAAAAAACATCCTGTTCCGTAACCATTTTTAATTTAAAAGTATGACTTGATCTGCTTATCTTTGTCAACAGCGTATCATGATCCACTGTTGGTAAATCTTTTACGATATTCTCGGCCACTGAGACAAAAAAATTGTTAAACTGATTACAGGAAAGTTGGGACTTTTTATCAGCGTTTATTTTGTTTTTTTTTCCTCTCAGTGTTTATTATTTTCCAAACCGTATTACTTTTATTTTTTGAATTTAATAAATATGAGTCATAAAACGTTGTTTGTGTGTTTGTTTGTAAAGTTCTTTTTACGAGGGAGAATTAGAATTTAGACTAAATAATTTTAGAGAATTCACGTGATCCCGCATTGATTTAAGATCGCTTTTTAACCAATTTACCAGTTTTTTGTTGTTCTCTTTTTGAGGTTTAAGGGGGAATATTTTGTCAATATTAACCACATAAAAATTTGTTAAAAAATTGCCCAGAACGTCTACGTTTTGTTCACTTGAGTTAAAAACTCCAATCTATAGCTAAGATTTCATTTATTAATAAGACGAACCCGTTTGTAGTAAAGTTTCTCCTAGTAATTGTTGCTTTTGGTTTACTTAAAAACCGATCCCACACCATCAGGAGAATGAAGAAAAAATCCGGACTCATCCACAAACATAATCCAGCAATTTCTTCCTAATCGACTAATTTTTCTGCAATTGTGCTTTTAAAACGTTAACTGATCTGAAGATTATGCTGACAGAATTTGACTTTTTGATTCGAATCCAGATATGTTACCATGTAAATCAGTAAATACAAACAAAAAAAAGCAAGAAATATTAAAAAGTTGAATATCTGGAAAAATCCAAGATAAATTTATTTTTGTACAACTGTCATTAAAAGTGACACTTTTAATGATAGCAAACAATGTTAAAAACGATTGTTTACATAGCAGCGTGTTAAAAATACTTTTAACACGTTGTCATGTAAACAAGTTTACTTTTAACACGGTTTAGTTTACTTTTAACACGGTTTGGTTTATTGTCATTGCAAATTCGCTCGTTTCATTATCAAAATAGGGAAGTTGTACAAAAAACATTGTATGGTATTTGTGTTAAAAGTGATTTTATTTTGTTCGTGAAATTGTTCAATTCGCTCCGCTCATTTCACAAACGTTTTCACTCACAAAATAAAACTTCACTTTTAACACTCATATCATAAATAACTATTTTAAAAGAGCAAAATGCTCAGGAGACCTGAGGCTGTAACACTCTGTAGTTCTTATAAGCCTCCACCATCTGATATTAAACACAGAATACGTTAAACTTTGAAGAAAAAAAAACGTTGTGTGGTTTTCTGAAACCACGGTAAAAGTGAAACTTTTTTTCACACTATAGACATTTAACTAAAAATTTTTCGAATAATATTCCATTAAGGGTATAAAAATTGCTTTATCAATCTTAATTTTATACTTGGAAAATTGGAATGGACCGAATATAAATAAAATTAAACACAAATAATATAGCTTGGAGCACACTACACTGTCAGCTGCTGCAAACTGTAGGCGTCGAAATCGAAATCAAATTAAACACAAATAATATAGCGTGGAGCACACTACACTGTCAGCTGCTGCAAACTGTAGGCGTCGAAATCAAAATCGAAATTAAAATCAAAATAAAAATCAAAATCGAAATCAAAATCGAAATCGAAATCAAAATCGAAATTAAATTGAAATTGAAATCGAAATTGAAATCTAAATCAAAATCAAATTCGAAATCGAAATCAAAATCAAAAGGTGTGTGTGCGATTCACAGACGATAGAATTGAAAACTTCAGTAAATCGACAAAAGAATGAGATGAATATATATAACAAGGGTAGGATAATTACAAAGTCTATTTGTTTAAAAATGAAAGTGTTTTGATTAATTTTAAAAGATTTTATTTAATATATGTTACATAATTTATTGCTCAAGTTCCATATTTTCAGTTTTAAAAATTATTATTTACGACTGTAATATTTTTAAAACGTTACATGTCGTAGATACTTACGCAGTAGAAGTTCGTATTAATACGAATAGGTAAAATATAACCGTCGACGTTACATGTCGTAGATACTTACGCAATCGAAGTTCGTATTAATACGAATAGGTAGAATATAACAGTCGACGTTAGATGTCGTAGATACTTACGCAGTCGAAGTTCGTATTAATACGAATAGTAGGATTGTTTTCATTAGCAGATCTGCTTACTCCCGTACATTTTTGTATTAAACTATAGGCGCCGCCTACTTTATACTTTATACCTACTCGGCGTTCGACCGACATGCGACATGCACTAACACAAATCAAAAAACGATCTAATAAAAGTTTCACTTTAAAAAACTTGATACTGGTTAAACGCCCTGTATAATATTTTTTTTTGCATTTTCCTCGCAGTTTGTTATTCACCAAAAACAGAGCTACAATTGAAAAAAACATTGAAATCCTAACAATGTTTGGGAAGATATTGGTAGTCAAACTTTAATGCATTTTTAAGTGATGCGCTAATTTTGACTTTTGACGGGCAGTAAATAAGACATTTTTTGCATATTTGCCTCCGATTCAATGAATACAAACTGTATATAAACGATATATTACAGGCTAAACTGCATAACTTTTAATGCAAATGGACCAAGATAAATTCCCTGTGGAATATAACAATGTTATTTTTCGGGTGTATATAGTTTTAATCGAATTTAAGTAAAATTTAAACATTTCCTGTATCATTAATTGATGTTTATTTCCGTGTAAATCTAAATAAAAACTTACCTTAAAAAGTTCCTTAAAGTAAGGGCTGCATGCTGATAAAACAACTCTGTGAGCTTGAATTTTCTGTCCATCACATGCTATGGTAACATCAGTAAAATCTTCATCATCACGTAAAGTTTCAAACTGCGAAGTTATATTGGCTTGAAAGTTATTCCACTTTAGACAAAATTGTTGATCGTCCCCTACTGCCATACTTTTCACTAACAACTTAAGTATTTATCACGAAATATATATCAAAAAACCACTCCGATATCATTTCAAGCATAAAAATAAAAAGATATTTCTTATAATTTTAATCAATATTTCAGGCTTTCTTTTGACCAACCAAGAAAAAGATGTTTTCCCTGTTTTGTCTGGGAAAATTTGGAAGTTTTATCACTTTAAAAATACATAATTAAATTAAAATAATGTTATTAATAAACATATCGACGCTGATAACAATAAAAACTTTTCGCTTTCCTAAAATTTGTTTTTATTTTAGGCCCTAATTTTTAGATAACCTATATGAGAAATGTTTTCAACGGAACTCAACTTTGTAGAATGATACACTGATAAAAACTTGTGTAATTATTAACATTAATGAGATTATAATAACAAAACCATAGTGAACAAAACTAATCTACATTTTTAAAATAAAAAATTAGTATTTTCTCATCGTAAACAATGTTGGTAACAGTACCAGCTCATCATCAGCTGACGATTTGACGTTTGATATTTAGATTAATGTAATAAATGTTGCATATCTAGCAGTAATAAATATTACTATTAGTTTGAAGTTTTAAAGTGATTAATTTTATTCATATTGAATAATATTTCAGCTAATTTTGGAAGTTATTCAATCACGAAACGAGAGTACTATCGCAAAAGTAAGTTGTTTAAAATTTGAGAAAATATCTGTTATTAAACCATTGGGATATCAACAATGGCTTTACGAAGAGCCGATCAACTTTGACAAAGCTATTACACTGCACTAATTATTGGACCAGAGATAATAGAATATGTCTATGGATTGGACCAAAGAACTCGATAACAGACATCCCACAGACGTTATCTACCTTGATTTCTCAAGTCTCAAAGTGTAGACTGCTACTAAAACTGGAAGATCAAGGTATAAGACAAATGGGTTTCTACATTTCTCACAGATCGGTTCTTTAAAGTCAGAGTTGAGCGAGAATTCTCCAAGGAAAGAGCTGTTATGAGTGGTGTTCCACAAGGATCCGTCTTAGGGCTTTTACTGTTTCTTGCTTATTCTAGTGACCTGCAATACTGTCTCAGCAACAAAGTGCAGTACGCTGACGATTCAAAAATCTATCGAAATCCAAACGTCAACCACCTAAGTTTGCAGGCTGATCTATGGCTGATCTAGACAGTATTCAAGAATTGTGTTCAAACTGGTTGCTTCAGTTGAATGCTGAAAAGTGTGACGTGTTACACCTTGGGAAAAACAATCTGCAACTACCATATTCTATTAATGGTCAATTATTAAACACAGTCCTCACATACTTACCGATCTTGGGCTAATAGTGATCTCAAACCTGACGTGGAGTGATTTGGAAAAACTGGGATTTGTGTCGGTATGTCAAGTGAAGGCACTAATTAAGTTTTAGTTTCCGAAAAATCACTTTTTAAAAACTAAACTCAAAATTTATTTAACACTTTCCAAATTCACAATAAAACATTTAACGATTAATTTAATTTATAACACACTAATTTTATATTGGATTACAATCGATTAAATAGTAAATTTATTGCCGAATTACGACTAGCCTTTGGAGTCCGATTCTGCTGATTCCGAGGGGTCGTCATACTGCAACACATTATTTAGCAGTTGTATCTTATTCGTGAAAGTGTGAGTAAAGTGTTTTAAGATGGCAAATCGAAAATTTAATACTTTAACGTTAAAATCTAAAAATGAGTTAATTAAATGCAGCGAAGAGAAAAAACTTACTGCTAAACAGTTGGTTATTCAATTCAAATGCGGAAAAACGCAAGTGTACGAAATTTTAAAAAACAAAGAAAAAATTAAAGAAAAGTGGATGCGGGGTTGTAATGGCGATATCCGAAGAAAGCCAAGGGAAACATTTAATGACGACATAAACTCAACAGTATTGGAATGGTTCATGGACGCAAGGTCCCGCAATCTTCCTATATCCGGTCCAATTCTTCAAGAAACAGCAAGAGAAATTGCGAACCAATTTGGAAAGTTAAATTTCAAAGCTTCAAACGGGTGGCTGGAAAGTTTTCGTGCACGGCACAATATAAAATTCCACCAAATCTGTGGTGAAGCTAAGGACGTTGACAAGAAATCTGTGAATGAATGGATATGCCAAATTAAAGATTTAATTAAAGGCTATAATCTAAGTGATATCGGCAATTGTGACGAAACTGGACTCTTTTATAGAGCGCTGCCAGATAAAAGAATGTGTTTCAAAGGGGAAAAATGCGTAGGAGACATACAATCTAAAGAAAGGTTGACCATTTTGCTTTGTGCATTTGCGGACGGAAAAATGGAAAAACCTTTCGTGATTGGGAAATCTCTCAGGCCGCGGTGTTTTAATAATGCAAATGTGCCTCAATTACCGGTCTATTGGAGAGCAAATAAGGAAGCTTGGATGACCTCAGTTTTGATGGAACAGTGGTTGACTTAAAAACCGATCCCACACCATCAGGAGAATGAAGAAAAAATCCGGACTCATCCACAAACATAATCCAGCAATTTCTTCCTAATCGACTAATTTTTCTGCAATTGTGCTTTTAAAACGTTAACTGATCTGAAGATTATGCTGACAGAATTTGACTTTTTGATTCGAATCCAGATATGTTACCATGTAAATCAGTAAATACAAACAAAAAAAAGCAAGAAATATTAAAAAGTTGAATATCTGGAAAAATCCAAGATAAATTTATTTATCTCTCAGGCCGCGGTGTTTTAATAATGCAAATGTGCCTCAATTACCGGTCTATTGGAGAGCAAATAAGGAAGCTTGGATGACCTCAGTTTTGATGGAACAGTGGTTGACAATTTTAAATAAAAAAATGAAGTTTGAAAATCGAAATATTCTTTTATTTTTGGATAATGCAACCTGCCACCCTAAAGTAAACCTTTCAAATATAAAATTGTGCTTTTTACCACCAAACATTACAAGTGAAACACAACCTCTAGATCATGGAATTATACAAAACTTCAAAATGAATTATCGAAAACAAGTTTTGCGGTCAGTCATTGCGAATATGGGATCTTCGCAGTCAGCCGGAGATTTAGCTAAAACGATTTCGGTTTTGGATGCCATCAGGTGGATTGATCATTCAATAAAAAATATTAAACCGGATTGTGTCAAAAAATGTTTTGCGAAATGTGGAATTAAGGAAGAAGAGGCTCAGCTGACTGAAAATATTGACCAAACTGCGAAAAACATAAAGGAAATTAAAGATTTAGTTGCTGAAATTAATCCAAGTTGTAATGTTTATGATTACATTAAATTAGATGAAGCCATTTCAACAACCGCTGGAATTCAGTCTGTAGAAGAATTATTAGCGGAAAAATTAGAAACTGCTGAAACTATGGATGAAGAAGATAACAATGGTATTGGCATTGGTAAGCGATTTTCTATTTCTTCGTTAATTATTAATCTATTATCTATTAGATGAAAAAAAGCAAACAAAATGATTTTAGATGTTATGAGTAAAAAACAATACATCCTTTTTTATTTACAGGAACAGAAATACTAGAGTCCAAAAGAATAAAAAATTTACATGATGCTATCAGGAGTGTAGTTGCATTAGAGGATTATTCCCAAAGAGTGCAGAGTGAAGCAATGAGAACAAAATTATTAGAATTAAGAACAATCATGGAGGCATCCTATGTTATAAATAAGACCAAACAATTGACAATAAACGAAATGTGGAATAAATAACAAATTGAGGATAATGAATATTTAATAATAGTTTTTTATTCATAAAATTACACTTCCTGACCTAAGCATTTTTTTAATCAACATAATATGTACACTACCTTTAACCTGAATAAAGCGGAATCCTGACTATACCGGAAAGTCGACTCACAACCATGCGATTCCGGTTTACTCAGGTTACACTATATATATATATATATAAACAAAAAGGGATATATATATATATATATATATATATACTGATAAAAAAATTGATACAAAATGTATCTAGTGCCATGCTGTCAGAATAATCCAGATACACAACCTGGATTTGTCCTGCTTCACTTGTGATGTTATTGAGGGGCTGTCGTATAGTTCCATTATTTCTCTATTTTTTCTTCATATCCATATTTGGTCAGCTTTTTTTCCTCCATATATTCTCCGTAGAATTTTCCTCTCCCTGGTCTGATAACTGTTCTGTACAACCTCTCTTTTGCGCTACTAGAAACCATTTTTGACTTCAGCACTCTCGTGAGTGATCCTGCACTCCTGCTTCTTTTGTTTATTCTATAATTAATTTCTCTGCTTTCGACATTTTTGTTGCTTATAGTCACTCCTAGGTAGATAAAATTTTCCGTGTTTTCAGAAGTATTATTTTGGTCGTTTGTGCAGTTACTTATTATCAAGTCCTCATTTTCTGGCTTTCTGTCCCTTTTATCATCACTATATACTCCGTTTTCTGTTCCTTAATTTCCAACCCTCCTTTTTTGCAGCAGCCTCCAACCTCTTGGTTATGTTTTTTAATTATATGTATATATTGAGATGATATAAGATAATATGCTATAATTAACAAAATAAATTAAATAAAGTTATGATTAAATTAATAAAACGAGGATATTCCTGATCCTGGGCAGAATACAAAGTCTTAGATTTTGTATAAATTTGTTCAATTTTCTTTAGTACTATAAGTTTTTATTAGGTTTTTTCTTTCTTCTTTCCTAAAACGGGAAATCAAAATATGAAAATAGAATATAAAAGTAGTTGTTTTTTATATATCTATTTTAAAAAAGTACATATAATAGTTGGTGATATTTTATAATTAAAAGAATTACTTTTAAGTAAAATAAGTAAATTAAATATTTTAAATTAGACAAAAAAAATTATAAAAAGTTCAATGATACATATTGTTGATTTGAAATAATTTAAATTAAATAATTGTATTTAAATAAAACAAGAAAATCGATTTTGAAAATATCAATACTAAAAATACAGAATTTCAAATAAAGAACAATTTAAATCATGAAAATTACTTACGTTTAAAATAATCAATATTGATGTTTCAAAGCCATAATATTAGTTTTTATTTTGAAGAAAATGAAAAATCCTTAAATTGAAAAGTTTTTTGATTATAGTTAAATAAATATAAAATTGTAAATTCATTATGAATGTCATAGTATTTTGGATATAAATAATTGTGTAAATCAAAATAAAAAAAAATCAAGTATTCGAATTTTTTATATAATTGACATGTTATCAAGTAGGTGTAATTTAGGTAGGTATGTAGTTGAATATTGTTATGAGAATTCAATTGTCTTTGTTGATTTTGTAATCGCTCTCTTGTTTTTTGATCGTTGAATTAAATTTTCGTTTTTATTGAAAAATATTGAGATAAAAGAGTTTGATTGATATAAAAATATTACTAAAACAAAGAAGAAGTTATTGAATATATGTGGTAAGCAGTGAATTTGATTTATAATTAAAAATAAAGTCCAGAAAAGGCAAGAGCAAAGCAGCAGATTGTACGAGACAAATTTTAATTGAATTTAGAAGCGTATAATAGCTGATAATAGATTAAAAGTACCAGAATTTACGTACCTGTATAGCAGTTCCCATAATTAGCAGATTATCCAGAGGTTTGAACGAGTTTTATGGTTTTTGGAGATAGTCATATTTGGTCCTGAAGTGGAGACAGCCTAGGTGTGGTGTGTGGAGAAGCACTTCAATAGTAACGGTATCCAATTTTCATTTAAGAATAAAGAATCTTCTGTGTTTTACTTTTTATATTTAATGAAATTATAAAAAAGGTGTTTTGTTTTAAAAATACTATCAACATTTGTGTTTTAAACTACTATAAACCAGTTTTAGTTTTGAATAGAAAAATTATATTGTTAAAAATGCTGTGTGCAAAATGCAATAAGTTTGTAAAAGCTTCTCAGCTTACCATTGAGTGTGCAGATTGTAAAAATAAATATCATGCTAACTGTGTCGATATGACTAAACAAGAAATTGAGTATTTCCAAAATGAAAACCAGATCTGGCGCTGTACTGAATGTAGTAGTAATCGAAGAAAAAGCATGGCCCTTTTAAGTGCTGCAGACGAAGGTAAGGCTTCCCTATCAGATGTTATTAAGTTGCTAAACGACATGAGAGTAGATAATAAGGCTATGGAAAATAATTTAGGAGAGTCAATAGAATCATGTCATACAAGTGTATCTGAGATTTTGATAAAAATTAATAACCTTGAAACGGATGTTAAGGGATGCCGTGATGATATTGAAAATAATAAAACTGAAATTAAGTTGCTCAAAACAAAAAATTTTGAACTACAAAAGCGAGTTATGGAAGCCGAGCAATATGCTAGAATCAATTCTTTGGAGATTCACGGAGTGCCTGAGACTCAAAATGAAAATGTTTTTTCTCTTGTTAAATCGGTTGGGGCTGCTCTGAACTACCAAATAAATGATGATATGATTGATGCTTGTCATCGTCTAAAAAAAGTCCATGCAACAGGCTCCCCTCCAGGAATTATTGTTAAATTTGTTAGGCGTGAAGTGAAAGAGGAGTTACTTAGATTAAGAAAAGTTAAAAGGAACTTCTCAACCAGACACATGAATTTACCAGTTGACTTGCCAGTATACATAAACGAGTCTTTATGCCCTGATAAAAGACGCATTTTGGGAGCTGCAAGGGAAGCCAAAAAGACCAAAGGATATAAGTACATATGGACCAGAAATGGAAAAATATTTCTTAGAAAAAATGATGGCTCTTCTGTAATATTAATTTCGTCTATGGAGGATTTGCAAAAATTGGTCTGAATATCTCTGTTAAAATGTGTTTAGTGATAATACTTTTTTGCTATATATATATCTACTTATTTGCCAAGAAAATTACTTTATTTTTTTAATGTCAAGAAAAGCCTTTTTTTTATTTTGTTTATTATTCACAGACAAGTTTTGCTACAATTTTAAAATTATATTTGCATAAATAGTCTAGTTTAAGTTACAATGAATAAAGAAATCTTTTTAGTTCACCAAAATATTTGTAGCCCCAGAAAAAATTTTGATTTATTTGTAAGCCATATGTACTCAAACTTTAAAATATCGCTTCCTAAAATAATAATTTTAACAGAAATTTGGATATATGAATCTGAAATCAATAACTACAAAATAGATAACTACAGGGTCTTTGCTAGCTGCAACCAATGCTCTAGGTCTGGTGGAGTGATGATTTTTGTCAGTAATGATATAGCGTGTACTGGAATTGACAATAAGTTCTTATCAGCAAGTGGAATGAAACTTGACTGCACTCTAGATAACATTTCATTCAGTCTCCTAGCCTTTTATCGTTACCATGACTACTCAGAAATTATTTTTATTAATGAGTTAAATTTATTATTATCGGAAATTGAAAAAAACAAATTAGTTTTCCTAGTCGGGGACATGAATATAAATACATTAATGGATAACAATACAACTGATGAGTATAATTTTATGTTGAGTAGTCATGGCTTAGAGTCATACATAAATTCTATTACACGAGTTAGATCAGGGACTTGCTTAGATCATATTTTTATTCGATGCAATAAGTTATATAATACTCAATATTTTTGGGGTGAAGTGGAGCACGCGGGTATCTCTGATCACTCTCTTTGTTTATTATATACGAATATAAAATCTAAACAAATGGAAAAATTTTCTTTTAAAAAAATTAATTATGATAAATTGAGAGAGTGTGTCTCTGCGGTGGATTGGAGTATATTGTATAAAATACCAGATGTAAATGAGGCTTTTGTATACTTTTCTGATTTACTAAAAGAAAACATTAATATATGTACTATTACTTCCAATTATCGTAAGTCGTGTAGACCTTTAAAGCCATGGATAACATTAGAGTTAATCAAAAGGATAAATAAAAGAAATGCTTTGTACAAAAAGAAAATATGTCAACCATATAATTTTAATCTGGCTCTTTATTATAATAGGTATAGAAATAGGTTAATTGAAGATTTAAGGAAAGCTAAGGAGGTATACTATTTTAAGTTATTTGAACAAACTAAAGGTAATACAAGGGACCAATAGAACATTATAAACAGTCTGATAGGTGAAAATCATAGTGACAGTACTATTGATAAAATTAGAACAGCTGATGGTACTTATGTTGAACAGAATAATGATGTAGCGAATGAATTTAATCAGTACTTTTTAAATGTTGCTCAAAACTTAAAGGACGGTTTGGATATGAACCCTCCAGACTTGAAAACCAACCTCAATGAAAAAATCTGTTCAGAATCCTGTAGTACTTCAATTTTTTTGCAACCAACGGACAAAATTGAAGTTTGCAATGTAACTAATTCTTTAAAAAATAAGAAGTCAACTGGAGTGGATGGTCTCCAAGTTGCAGTTTTGAAAGAACTGCAAAATGAACTAGCGGAAGTGTTAGCTTATCTGTTTAACATGAGTATTCAGCTCGGTACTTTTCCTGATATTCTGAAGAAAGCTGTTGTGGTTCCTATTTCTAAAGGAGGGGATAGATTTAATGTTTCGAACTACCGTCCGATAACCTTGTTATCTCCCTTATCAAAGGTTTTGGAGAAAATAGTTAATATTAGGCTAACCCGTTTTCTTAATGTGCATGGAAAACTAAGTGCTCAGCAATTTGGTTTTAGAAAAGGGCTAAATACAGAAATGGCGATCAATAGCTTAACTTCTCAAATTAATATTGCCTTAAATAATAACCAGCGTACGGCTACCCTATTCATGGATTTCCAAAAAGCCTTTGATATGGTCGACCATGAAATTCTATTATCAAAAATGAATTCAATGGGAATTAGAGGGTTAGCAAATGATTGGTTTAGGTCGTATCTTAGCATGAGGACTCAACAGGTTAGAATTAGCGGAAAATTAAGTAAAGAAGGTGTTATTCGTCATGGTGTACCTCAAGGTTCAGTTCTTGGGCCTACTCTTTTTCTTATTTATATTAACGATCTTTGCACTGCAGATTTAGAGGGGCAAGTAACTTCTTTTGCAGATGATACTGCGTTACATTTTTCTGCTAGTACTGAAGCTGAGCTGTTTCGCAGGATGCAGTCAGACCTTGCGCAAGTAAAACTATGGTTAAATTATAACAAAATTTCATTAAATGTTGCCAAAACCAATTATATAGTTTTCAGTCTTTCTAAAACTCCTGGAGTGTTGGGTAATTTAAAATATCACGATGCCACTTGCACAAGGTTTGACGAGTGTTCGTGTGAAACTGTTAGGCAGGTTGACGAGGTTAAATATCTTGGAGTAGTGCTGGACATGTCACTTTCATGGAAAATGCATGTCAATAAAATTAAAAAATCAATCAATAATTCAATTAGAAAGTTTTATTTTTTAAAAAGCATGTGCCCTCCTAATATTCTGCGAATGTTATATTTTGCTTTAATTCAGTCAAGATCACAATATGGAATCTCCTCGTGGGGTGGAACTTATCCCAGTACGATAAGTCCATTGCAGGTTGCACAGAAACATGTTATTAGACTCATGTCGGGGAAATCAAATATGACCCATTCTCTACCGCCTTTCAGAGATTTTAAAATCTTGCCCTTGAGGTGTTTATTTTTTCGTAAAATACTAAATGACTTTCTGATTGGTGGTAGGGGTGGTGGTATAGAGTCCTGCAAGCAGGCATTTTGCAGTGGGAGAAATAGGGGAGGTCTCATTCTGCCCAAGCCACGAGTTGAAAAATTTAAAAGATCCAACTTGTATATGGCTCCAAAGATTTTTAATTTCTTGCCCGATAATATTAAATATGCTGCTTCAGTGGCTTGTAGGAAAAAACTGTTATATCAGTGGCTTCTTACAATTGATGATCCCGAAATATACTTTGGTCCACTGCATGTCATATCTAAGTAATCCACCTTCATTCATTAATGCATAAATTCATCTTAGAACAAAGTCGACGGTTCTATTTTATACAAGTCATATAGATTTATATATTTTTTATGGAAAAGTAAAATTTTGTTTTAGTTCATATTTTTAAAATGTTTTTTTTTTATTTTCTCGGCCCTCTCCTCCACCAGCACCACTGCGTCACACAAAAAAAAATAGAAAAATAAAATTAATTTCTAAGAAAAATGTATTTAAGAAAAAAAAAATGTTATGAAATTAAAAGACTTTTTATCTATAAATGATGGTAACCTCCAATACAGGTTTTCCTAAGGAGGTACCTAATTTCCATACAAATTGTAAAATAATTTATAAAACCATATTTGTATTAACATTTGTAAGGAAATAAAGGATTATTACATTTTTCACTGTTTCACTGTACACTATTTCCTTAGTTTATAAGATAATTTTCATTGTTTCAAGTGGTAATAGTTACAAAATTTTTCATTTTCATTGGATTTAATAAGTGTAGCTTTGAAATCAGTTAATCATTCAAACATTCAAAGTAAAGTTAGGTTAACAAAATTTTTCTTTTCCCAAATCTCAACAGTATACAAAAGTATATAATTAATCTAATTTAAACATTGAATTCTGTCCATGAGAAAAGAGTCATTGTCGGGAAATATAAAATAAATTTATAATATTTAAAATTCTAAAAAACAATTTGCCTTTATAAAAATTTTAAATTAAATTTTATTTTCTTGAATTATAAATTTAAAGGCAAAGTTTATTTATAGCATATTAACTTATAATAAATATTCATAGCAAGTTTATATGTTATAATATATATATTATAAAAGCGAAAGGTCACTCATCACCATATCTCAGAAACTATAAGACCTACAAACTTGAAATTTGGCAGGTAGTTTCCTTATAGGGTCTAGACTTCCACTAAGAAAGCATTTTACAAAACTCTTCCCCTAAAGGAGTAAAATGGGGGTTGGAAAGTATGAAAATCGTATGTTTTTGAAGTAAGGGGCTTGAAAATTAAAACCTCTCTAGAGGTTGTGGAGGTGTACTTATATTGTAGTTTTAGAAATCAACCCTCTTTTTAAGGGTTGAACGGGGGTCGGAAGTAACTATGCTACTTTAACAGCGGAAAAATGACTCATTTCCACGGAAAAACTGAATAACGCGGTCGAAGTCGCAGGCGGAAAGCTATCTATTCACATAAAACCAAATTGCAGGCAACATATTTTAAACACAGTAATACTACCACAATTCTGACTAATTCAACGAATCACTTTGTTGAAACGGAGCCACATTTTGGCATGATTTTTGTAACGGGATTGTTAAAAGCATGAAGAGTGACATAGGCTACGTTTTACAGCAGGAGAATATCCCTTTCCCAAGGAAAAAAAACTTTGTGGCGCGGACGATGTCGCGGACAGAAAGTTAGTATATACATACTAGGGGATTTAAAAAAGGTTGGTCCACCTGTTTTTACAACCAAAAATATTGTGAATTTAACAGAAATATAAGCGGTTTACATTATACTAAACTATTTTCTAGACTACGCAGTAAAAGTGCATTTTTTTACTGATCCGAAGAAGCCGAAGCTATGAATTATGAGAAATCTTTTGATGTTTAAAAAAAGTGTGCTAGACAAGTTAAAGTTGCTTAAAATATATTGAGATTGTCAAAAAAAGCGTCAATGCGTGATTTTATTATCAGTATATTTTAACATTTTAAATATATTTGTATGTAATAAAAACCAATATGACTCGAAGAGGTATTTACTTCTCCTTTTTTTGTGTTTAGGTAAAATATTCATATTTTATGTTTTTTTAGAAGCATCTGAGAGTCATAGTTTCGGTGGTACATCCGGTGTAGGTGAGTTTTTTAAATATTATTATGATAATTTTCTTTGTTGCTATTTACCTAACTTAATATTTAATTTATATTAAAGAAACTAGAAGAAGAGGAAAACGTGCATATCTGTCGGCAGACTCGGAAATTGATATCCAATTTTTAGATCTAGAAATAACAAAATTCTGTCCTAAAAGAATTTTTGATATAATCGTAATAAATGAAACTGACGAAAAAGCTCAAAATGCAATGAAAGACATTATAGCAACAGGTAGAAAATACGAAGATGTTTCCTGCGTCACTTTTATACACTTTTCAGAAGTTATTAAGTTATTGGATTCGTTTGATTCTGATGTTCTTCCAGGACCACTGGGAAAAATGGTGGAACAAGTAAAGTATTATTAAACTTTTTTTTTAAGATTTTGAATTTCTATAAAAGATATTATTTTACTTCTTAGACATTACAGTTTTGCATTTCTCCAAAGTTTATTCTTATAGTTAAGACCAAAACTTTATCGAACGGAACATCTCGAAAAAAACTGTTTAACTCTCAGATACTTCAGAGATTGTCTTCAAAATTCTACATTTCTTCTATCACCTCTACAGTGATCAGGTACCATCTACGAAATTCTGCGTATCTTGTTTCATCTGAACGGGTTTTACCAACAGCTGAGATCCAATATTATTGAGACAAACATCTTTGGAGGCAATGTAGTACTTCTAATACCCGTATTACATTTATAATTTTATCTTGAAAAAGTTTGACCAACTTATTCAAGGTCTTCTTTTTGATAGCGTTCGTGTTTACACTTGTTATCAAAATTTACGAAAATGTTTGATTGCAAGCAGATTGGTCAACTTTTAAAGATTTTAACATCCAAAGTTTTTTTCAGTAATTCTGATCAGAACTTAGTGAACTCAAATATCTCTCTACTTCTAAGACAGAATTTGTACTTTTCTAGTACTATTTCCAGGGGCCTATAACACAAGCCATACAAGTCCTACAATTGTTAGAATAAATTTTACACTTGTAGCTTTTTCATAACACAACTCAACTTGTAACTACTCGTACAGCACCAGAAATTAAGGTAATTCTTCCATTTTTACAGCGAAACTGGTAGCCATAAATAAAGCGTTAGAATGGATTATAAACAGTAATTTGCAATTTCAAGAGTACACACTCTCGTCTGACTCCCAATCAGCTTTGTTGGCCTTAAAAAATGTTACTAGACACATATATAGTAATAAAATTATTGTAAGTATTCTTGAAACAATATCTCATTTGAACAGTTTAAAAAAATCTGTGGAGTTTATATGGGTTAAAGGACACTCCCAAATTCCAGGTAACGAAAAGGTAGATAAGCTTGCCAAAGAGGCTATATTTTCTAATAGTTTACATAACGAAATATGTAAGTGGGATATAGTATATCTTAGGAAAGAAAATCTTAAGGAAAACTGGTAAATTGAATGGACAATCTTTGCAAACAATAGCAGTAACTCTTACTGCAAGATATACCCTTCCCTTCCGTTTACTCCTCTTGCTGATCGAAGTCTTCCTTCTAGGCAAATATATACTATGTACACCAGATGTCTCTTTGGACATGCTACCGTCAGATCACAGTTATATAAAATGAAACTGTCTATTACAAACTTATGTGACTGTGACGGCAGTTACGACGATCTTAACCACTGAATGTTTAATTGTCGATATAATGAAGAGGCCATCAAATATTTATTCAGGTCAATATCTGATAAAAAGTTAGATCTTCCGCAAAAGATAGTTTCCTTACCTTATATAAGCTCTCGCAGACCTACCGTAAGATGTATCTTATGGGAATTTCTTAAACGTGCCAAACGTAAAATTAAAAAAAATCTTATTTATCGTTTAAGTGTGAATGGCAGTGTCAGTGTATATGATATAGTTTTGTTGTTTCTATTGTTTTTTCCTCTGTATTACATACCTCCTACCCGTTGCCTGTCTTGTTTGTTTTAATAATAAAGTCGCTATGAAGGGCACCTTTAGCGTGAAGAGAGTCGTGTCCCTGTCTATACCTTTGCTGCTTTCTTTTATATGAAGTTCCGGTTGACGTAGATAGGGAAGTAAATGTATGAGTGTGGCTAAATGGGTCGTGATATCCAAAGCCAAAAAAAATCTACATTATGTACGCGTATTCTGTAACATGAAGTTAACACATATATATAATTGTGTTACAGATTTTTCCACAAGTGTAGTTAATGTTTTACCTACTAAAACTCTGTGTAAAGACTCAGTATTACAGCAATTCTCTTAGTGTAGACACGTACGTATCTATCCCCAGTATGTGGTGAAGTGATTCTGAGAGTGACCATAAAGATCCGCCTAGAGAATATCGGTTCAGTGCAAGAAATAATTTTGCTTTTTCCTGATAATGAATTCAAAGAAAGGTTTCGTCTGAGCCGAGTTCAATTTGAAGATCTTCTTCGGGATATTGGCCCAAGACTTGCAAATACAACAGTTAGATGGTATGGATGACACCGCCACAGAAGACATTAATTGTTCTCCATTGGTTGGGAAATGGAGGTCAGTACCATGGTGTTTGTGATATGCATGGGGTATCAAAAATGACTGTGTAGGTGTGTATATGATACTGTCAGTGCTGTCAATGAAATCAAATTCGAACAAGTAGTGTCATGGCCCCATAATACGTTGGATATTGTACAAAGCGCGTCGTGACAAGTAGGGAGTTAGTAGGAATAATAGTTACATATGTAACTACATATGTACAAAATTATTGAATTTATACAATTGTAGCAATTTGCATTGTGATACGGGATTCAGTAGGACTTGTAGTTACAGGCAGATTACTTGTAACTTGTAAACTTGTTACAATTGTACAGTTTGTGTTACATGCCCCTGATGTTTTTTTTTTATAATTACGGTCACAACTTTATAGAACAAATATTAGTGGATGAACTTACTTATTTCAGAGATTGTCTAGTAAGTTATGTATTTCTTGTACTATAGAAGTAAAATATATTTTCAGGTATTAGGAGAAACTAAAACTTATCTAAGGGTTATGAAACCTGAACAAATGCCAGTAATTAAAATGGCTATTTTAATAAAAATCAAATTGGTAGAGGTAATGATTCGCCATTACCGACGAGAAGTAGATAAAATGGAGAAGAGAAAAGTTTTAATTGCAGAATTGGATAAACTAACGCAAGAAGATGATAAACCAACGTCAAAAAATAAAAAGAATAAACCAGAACCTGTAAATATGGAACACAGAGACTCTAAAAGAGGTAGTAAAAACAGTAAAATTCTGGAAGATTTATTAGGACGATTGGATACTGAAAGTGATGTTATTTTTGATGATGATATTTTTAATCATGTATGGTTTTATGCATTTGTGGGTTTCTATAATGCTAGAGTATTAAATTATTTGTTATCGAGTAAAATACCGTTAACAGCAGTTGTAAAAATCCATAAACAAGATGATATGCAATTTTCCGCTCCTGATTCAGTATTTACAAAATTTTGGTCGGAGCTGGATGAAATGATGTTTAGTCATAATCGGTGTGATGTATTTGAAAATACGATGTTAATGGAATTTACAGTCCCAAGTGTTCAAGATGATTTGGATGTCTTTCAAGATCTCTTGTATGTTATTAAAAGTATATCTGAGATAAAATTTCAACATTTAAATTATATTCGACATATTAACGTTTACCAAATGGATAATGATTATAATCATTTACCACTGCAATGTATGCATACGTATAATAAAATTATGTCAAATATTCCACTGGAATTAACGGATGAAATTGTGGTTTTAAGTAGCCTTCTAGAAGAGACTTGTTTTCAATTAGACGCTACTAATGTAAATGACAGATTGAGCCTTAAGGATACTTTATCTCGTAATTCTATATCTATGTTATCAAACGTAAACTGTCCTGATCCACGTAATATGTACAATTTTGAAACTGTATCAGAACGTGGTGTGGATAATTCCGAAAAACGAATACCACCAAATTTTCAATGCTACGAAGGAGACATATTGACTATGGTTCTAAATATGTATAAACCAGCAGGAAAATTGGTGTACGATCTTTCTCTTAACGTTCTGAAATGTATAAAACCCTTTAATTTGTTAGAAATGGATTATAAAGCAGATGAAGTTATACATAAACACGATGTAGATCCATCTACTAAAAAACCACCTGTTAGTACTGATTCATTTGATCATTTTATTAATTTGTTCGTTTTTTGTACTTTCGAACATTCGGAACAAATACAAAAACCTTACGAAAAGGAGAAATTTACAGAAAATCTAATAACTTATGATAACGTAGCTTTTTATAATAACTTACGACCGCGATTAGACGAGAAGACTAAGAGGAGCTCAAACTTTTTTGATTTCATGTACAACACTAATCCTATGGATTACTACTGGAGAGAAAAATATCCAGCTTTTAATCTAATACAGGCTATATTAAAATCTCAACAAAAATTTGTTTATATGGATACGCGTTATTGTCCAGAAACTGATAGACTTTTGGTGCAATTCTGCGATTGGGTGGATGAATTTGGTTTGAATACGATATGCTACGATGAAACTTTGCTCACTCCTGTTTGTCTACGAGATTTTTGCAGGTACACATACTTGATTACATTATTTTGTTATTTGTTAGAAATAAAGGTATGACTATTATCAACCATCATTTTGACTTTGCTGTGTCATACTGTTAACCGGCAATTTTGTGTCTTTTTTGTCATTTCTGGAACTATATTATTGAGGTATATCTAATTTTGGACAACCATTTTGTCTCGTTTCTCCTCTATGATACACTTCACAAGATGAGGACGAGGAAGGTCTAATAGAACTCCCATTGCTACTGTTGGAGTGCCTCTCAAAGCCATTTTTATGCCAAGGCATTCAAGTGTTTGAACCTGGTTCAGCTTGATGATTGCATTTCTTTGTTGAATCTTTGCCCACCACTACGGATTCACGCTTTCATTCGGCTCTGAACCATACTTCTTCGTACCTCTAGAGTTGGCTCTGGATCGTAGAATATTGTAACTGATTCTTTTCTTGTAAGTTTATCAGATGGCTCATTGTCTTGTGTTCCTTTATGTCCCGGCACCAGTTTCACCGAATTCTACTCGGCATTTGTGTCTGGAGACCACCCTTCACAATAATGTGAGAAGGAGAAAGTTATAACAGAACTTTTATTGCTACTGTTGGAGTGTGTCTCCAACCCGCGGTTATGCCAAGGCAAGCAAGTTTTTGAATCTTGTTTAGCTTAAACATGGCATCTCTGAGTTGAGTCATTGAACAAAGACGCGTATGTGATATATGTTGTTGGTTTAACTACCACGTTATAGGTGCTATATAGCATTGCTGGTTTAGCTGTAAGTGCGTTTGCCACTGTTTAAGTGATTATCGCTTTCTTGGTTACGTGTTCAAGATAGTGATTTTAAGTAAGCTTTGGGTCTAAAGTAATCCCAGGGTACTAACTTCTCCTCTTAATGTGAGTTCCTGTTACATTGATTATTGCCTTCCATTTTTTTTTTGTATTACTTCCCGAAGTTCATCCGATATCTTCGCTAAGATTCTGATGGACATAAATCGTTCAAATGGCTTTAGTTTCTAAAATACATAAAGCGATGTTAGTACATCTGTTATTTATCGTATTGCTTTTAGAAGCTAGTTGATATCTAATTGTTCTTTAAAGGACCAAGTCTATATTTCTTGTATTGCTTTCCAAGGGTCAAACACACAAACTTTATAGACACACATTTTACATCTTACATCTCCACAGGTTTTTTTATAATTCCTTCGGATTTCAGGAAGTATTTATGTTATTTTTGTTGCTACCTCCACACTATCGCCAAGTGTCTCGATCTTCAGTATTTTCTGATTTGGGCATTTCAGAAATAAAGATATGACTATTATCAACCATCATTTTGACTCCGCTCTGTCTTTACTATTAACTGGCAATTTCGTGCCGTTTTTCTCATTTCTGTAAGTAAGTTATTGAAGTATATCTACTTGAAATATTCTTTTAGACAACCATTTTGTCTGATTTCGTCTCTCTGATGTCTTCTCTAAATTCTTGCTTTATTTTGTTGAGGTTCTGATCTAACAAAAATGTTGCTCAGATTTTTTGCAGCCTGTAAAAGTCCATCCTTGTGTTACCCTTCACAATCATGTGAGGAAGAGGAAGGTCTAACAGAACTTCCATTACTACTGTTGGAGTGCCTCTTAAAGCCGCTGTTATGTCAAAGCAAGGAAGTGTTTGAACTTGGTTTAGCTTGAAGATTGCATTTCTTTGTTAAATCTTTGACCTCCATTACGGATTAACGATTTCAATCAGCTCTGATCCGTACATTTTGGTACCCTTAGAGTTGGCTCTGGACTGTAGAATATTGTTGCAGATTCTTTTTTTTTGCAAGTTAGCAGATGGCTCATTGTTGCTACTGTTAGAGCGGTTATGCCATGGCAAGTGTTTGAATCTTGTTTAGTTTAATGATAGCATCTCTTTCTTGAGTTCTTGATCAAAGACGCGTATGTGTTTGTTGGTTTAACTGGCTTATTCCCATTACGGGGCCGTCCCATTACGGGCCGCGACCCTAATGAGTGCCACTACGGGCTGCCTGATTTTTGTTTACCTGTAATATTTCCCATTACGGGCCGCGATTAGGACATTAGAACACCTGCTATTTAAAAAAAATAGATATGTTTGATTTTCAGTAAAATTCAATTTTATTGTCGACTTTATATTATTATTTAGCACTTTTCAAATGAATTTTGACTTGAAAAAAATTAATATGAGCCCACAAAATCACCCCCACTTATCAAACAGGTAAAAATGATTTTAAATTGAGTTCTTTGAAAAATAACAACCCTTAATCCCTCAATGTGATCCTTTCTGTTTACTTAACCACTTATATAATAATTTTTGCAAAATAAATAAATCTTTTTCTTAAGAAACAAACGTCTTAATCTGTAATTCTTAATACGGATTAAATTATCAACCCAAGAAATTATACCTAGATATTTTATTATTCATTTTATGACAAAAAATTAAAGTAAAAATTTTTTGTTTCGTTTGAAAATGAGATTAACAAAAATTTTAGATTAGATGTAAAGAGTGTTAGTAAATTAAGAAAACATGAAAATGTCTCAAGGTGGAAGTATTTATTATTTTAAAAAATATTTTTATTTAAGGAAGTTGTTTAGAATCTAAAATAAATCAAAGATTCCGAATGCATATTTTCAGATTAAAACGGCCAATTTTTTAATTATATATATATATAATAAAAATATATTTTAGCTCTGAAAAGAGCTGTTGTTTTAAGTATCTGGAAATCTATGTCAGCATTTTAAAATATGTTATTTGATATTTTATGTAATGCTTCCCCTACATTCTGATTTTCTCTTAATTCATTGATGATTTTTTGTAATCGTCGATCTATGTCAATATATCTTGGAGCACGTTTTTTCGGAGAAACCCTTGAGCTGGCAGTCCGGAAAGATTTCTCTACAAGCAGCTATTGTTGCTGCTTCAAAATCTATTTTCAACTTTGTTGGACCAAAATCTGGTATGTATTTTTTCACAAGTGTAAATAACTTGACATACGTTTCCTTTTTTTTGTTCGGTAACAATGTATACAGTGCTGGTCGTGCACATGTCGCCACTTCAATGCTTTTTAAATCCACATGGAAAGTGTACAGTTGATCAAATAAATAATTGCAACTTTTAAAAGTTCCATCTCCAAAAATGGTTTTACTTGATGTTAAAGTTTTTACGCCAATTTTAGATCCAAATCCAATAATTCTGTTAATAGTGCCTTCATCAAAAATAACAAAATTTTCTTCATCGTTTTTTAAAAAATCGGGAATTACCAAGTCTTCTCGGGTTTTCGGCAATAACGGTATTCCTAATGCTTTATTTCGTTGGCGATACAAGGATGATTTGACAGATTCAAATTCTGGCATTTTTGTCACGAATTCTAAGCCTGCATCTTTTGCTAGGTGAAATTCTTCCTGAAAAATTTTTGGAATCGATGTCATTTCTTCTCTAGCCCGTTTTCTGCAGATTGATTTACATTTTTCAATCTGTGTGTACGCTTCATTTGGAATTGCTTGGCAAGAGTGTGTATTTGTATGAATTACTTTATTTTCTTGATCTGTTGTTATTCGTCCACTGCATTGTCTAATTATACATTTCCAATTCTTGCTAAGTTTTTTGTTGGTTCTTTTTAAACAATACTTATACCCTTCATAAATTATTTGAGGATGACCTCGAACACTTTTAACGAATTCAACGGTACTATCCATGTTTAATTTACAAGGATGAAAGTTAAACTGAAATATATTTTTATTTTTCAGCCCTTAAAAGCGGTAGTGTCTAGAATAGAAGGAACCTACTCGGATTATTACTTAAATACCGAATTCTTGTAATGCCTTTGTCACCAACAAGTTATCTAGAAAATAATTCCATAATTATATTAAATTCAAATAACTTCTTGTAAACTCCAAAGAGGATAATTGATTTTGATGTCATAAAAATAGGTATTTCTGGAAACAGGTAGAGATGTAGTCTAAATCCTCTATAAAGCGACCGAAACACAATTAAATTGAACTTTTCTTAATAATTTTTAATCTTTCCAGGAATAGAAATTATTTTCACTTGTTATTTCTGAGTTTAATATTAATTTTAATGTTGGAGTTTTCCACAATTAATCGTAATGAATTTAATATCGCTTTTTCTTAATAATTTTTAAAGTTTGTCACAATGGGAATTACTTTCACTTCTTAGTTATTTTTGCTATTCGGTTTTCGTAAATCTAGATATTATATAATTATAACTGGCAATTAAAGAAAATAATTAACAGATATGATATTGTTAAATTTTTTTCTCCAAATACATAAAAAATGTGAGGCACTCTTTTCTAGATAAAATTACAAACACATGTCTAATTGTAAAATGTAAGTTTATCGCCTCACGGGGGGCCGGCCCGTAATGGGACTCCGATTTTCTGACAAAAAGGTCGCGGCCCGTATTGGCACTGTTTCAGGTAATTTTTCTTGGCGGCCCGTAATGGGACGGCCCGTAATGGCACTACACCGGTTTAACTACCACGTTATAGATCTATATAGCATTGCTGGTTTCACCGTTTGCCACCATTAAAGTGATTATGGTCTTCTGGATTATGTGTTCAAGATAGCGATTTTAAGTAAGCTTTGGATCTAAAGTAAGCCCAGAGTATTAACTTCTCCTCTTACTCTGAGATCCTTTTACAATTATTGTCTTCCATTTTTTTTGTATCACTTCCCGAAGTTCATCCGATATCTTCGATAACACATTAAGCCTTGTTAGTACATCTGTTATTTTCTTTTTACTATTAAGACCAGTCTACGAAGTCTTATATTTCTTGTATTGCTTCCAAAGAGTCATTAAATCTGCACAAATTTAATAGACACACATTTTACATCTTACATTCTTGGATTGAAATTAATGAATACAATCATTTTTAGAGGCCCCATTTTATCGCCAGTTTCAATTTACTTTTAAGATAATTTCTACTATGTGTTGCAGTCTTTTATAGCTTTCAGTGGTTGATGAGATTACAGATACATTTAATGTTTAGACAGAGTCTTTCTTGTATTGCTGCTAATTGCTTTTTAAATCTCTGTAATCAGACCGTACTTTTTTTTGTTACTTTTGATACAGATTTTCTCTTTCTTGTAAATCTAACGGTTGTATTTTCCATCTTTACAATAAAAACATAAACTAATCAGCTTCAAAGTCTTTTCTAATCATTCCTTCGCATTTTAGGAAGTATCTACAAAGTTTTTTTGTGATTCTTGTTGCTACCTCCACATTCTATCCGAGTGACGAGTGACTCTGCGAGATTGTGAAGGTAGCATTAAAATTTGACATGCTGCGACGACGCGAAGAAGACCGAGACGGGGCGAGCACTCATACCACACTTCGCAGACACTCGTCGAGAGTGTGGAGGTAGCATTAAGTATATTGCGCAGGTATGTTAAAGATGAGTCCTAGTAAGGTATTTTGGGGGTATTATGATATATAAATCGTGAAAAAAGTTTTGTAATTTCAGATATACTGCCAACGAAGTCTCGAATTGGATTAAAGAAAATAAGCCGCCAAAGTATGTAAGAAAAAACGAAGAAGCAGAAACTTGTACCGGAGCTCGAAGATTTAAGAAGCAGGATTTATTTGAGGAATATAGATATTTATTGGAAACTAATTATTCCGATACAATGGTAGATGACGTTAAATCAATAACAGGAATGGCGTCAACAGATGAAGTAACTTTTGATGAAATGATATATCAATTGGAAAATTATCCATCTAATACCCGATTAAGGGATGAATATTCGAAAGGAGAATATTCTAAAGATTTTTTAGCATACGATTTTGGAACGAAATATTTTGCGTTACGTGGTGCGAGGACTGTTTTTTCGAGTCATGATAATGTTAAAATTGCCGTGGAAAATTCAAAATTTATAGATGAGAATTTTAAATGTACTGTTGAATTGCAGTATAATGATAATTATTTAATCCTACATTCAGCTGATTCTTTTCGACATTTTTATTCATTTCATTGGCTATTAAAAGATGGTACTAGAATAGTATTTGAAATACAAAAAAAATCTAAAAAAGCAACATTGAAAACTATGGATACATCAGAAAGTACAGAACTCGATATTGAGACCCATTCAGATTTTGAAGAGAAAGAAAAAATAACTTTAAATAATATAACTGTTAAAAATATAAATGAAGAAGATATAGAAAAAGTTTTTAAAAAATCACCTACTAAAGAAAATTTAACACCAATGGATATTTACCAAGGACTTAATGAAGCTATAGAAAAAAATCTTCCTATTTACAAAGTTAATAAAGGTTATGAAACAATAAAAGTAATAAAACCAATCGGAGATATTCCTGTTGCTAATATTCTTCAAAGAGTACTTCATAATGTAGAAAAACCCAATACTGGATCTCAGGACTTATATGAAAAAACAAAAAAATATCTACCACTTCATTATCCACCTACCAATCTTCAAGTACTTGAATGTGCAACTTTTCGTATAACTTTACCAAACGGTATTTATGTTACTTGTTTCCCTTCTCAGATTAAAGATTCTTTGGTTGAGGTTAAACAAGAAATATTATCACCACATCTTAAACCAATAAGAACAGAAGAGTTTCGTTTGTTTACACGAGAGGGATATATACTTATAAAGAAGATAGATGGAACTGTTACCATATTAATGTCTAATGGGAACAAAATAGATTTTGATAAACCTGATTCAGATAAGGAAGAAATAAAAAATTCACAGCTTAAACCTGTCCATTGTAAAACAGTGGACGACTATCGAAAAAGGTTAAATAAACTTATGAAAAAGAGAGGTTTAGTAAATGATACGTATAATATAAGTAGAAGAGGTTCTCTGGAAACTAAACGAGGATATGTTGTTAATAAAGAAATTGTTAAAATATTAGAAAGTTCCAAACTACCTTACCTGAAATCTAGTTTGCTAAACTTTGATGGTACAAAAACTGTTCTGGAAGAAAATAAAATAAGTCAGAAAAGACTGTTTTATACTGTATCTGAGAATGATTTTGTTAAAGAAGAAATTTATTATGAAAGAAAAGATGGTTTTAGGTAAGTACAAGATTTTTTGTCTGCTTTGTAGTTTTTGTATTTATACTCTCAGGTTTCTTATAACTCAACATGGACCCTAATTCTAATATGTTCATTGAGTATATTTCTATTTTAACTGTTTTAATTGTCAGCAAGGGGAGCCAGAGGAGACCTCAGGGGTTTTATCACCACTTTTGTGGAATCTGGTCATGACGAGCGTGATGGCGTGGCTTAACAATGACAGACACCATGTGGTGGGTTATGCGCAAATTTGGAAATTCTAGCTCACAGCAAATTTATTACTACAAAAATGGGAAAAGTGTAACAGGCTCTGATATAGTCACGAAATTGACTTTAATTGCAACGCTTAAGATAAACTCTGTAAATACTAAGATGTTATCATTAAATATCTTGGGGTGATATTAGACTCAAAACCTTAAATACCTGAAACCACAATCTTGAATACAAAATCAAAATGACCACTTTAATGGTGGCCAATGCACTTACACCAAAACGTGTGGTTTAAAAGCAAACATGGTAGTTAAACTAACAGAGACCTATGCGTCTTTGTTATAGTGGCTAAAGATACAAAAAAACATGCCATAATAAAGCAAAGCTAGGTTCAGAGACATACTTGCCTTGGCAGAACTGAATCTCTGAGAGGAACTTCAACAACAGTCACGAAAGCTCTGTAAGACATATTTGTTCCATCACGACACAACAGAATAAAGCAGGAAATTTGAGAAGACATCTGTGAGATAAAATCAGACCACATCGTTCTTAAATATCTGCCTAGGAAAATATTTCAGCTAGACATAAATCAACGTGAGCAACAGAAAAATGCAAGCACTCAACCCAAGCTTCAGGATTACATCTGATACACAAATGAGTCTAAAACAGTGATTTAGTTGCGGAAACGTATAAATTTCTGTCCCTCAGGGAACATATACATCTGTTTTAAGCAAAAGTAGGTATATGCAATCTTGTATTGAGCAAGAGAATATAACTTAAGGGTTTACAAATCTAAGCCAATCAAGATATGCTTAGATAGTCAGGCATCTATATGGGCTTTAAAGTGGTCTCCAGACTAGTACACGAATCCTGAGTTCTGGCGGAACATTACCGTATCAAACAAGTTTGGATGCCAGGACATAGAGAAATATATTACAGCGAGCAGGCTGATAAACTTGCAAGTAAAGGATCAGCCACAATTTTCTACTGTCCAGAGTCAGCTCTAGGGGTACTTAAAAGTACAGCATGGAGTGGAATGAAAATTTGGATCCGTAGATGCTGGGAACACATCTGTTAGTAGGAGAGCTAGTGAACTCTCCGAGTAAAGATATGCCTGTAAGGTTCACCTGTTAAATACTTGTGCTTATCCAAAACGCCTGTCAATTTTTTTTTCAAACTTCAATATAAATAAACAAAATCATATAAAAATTTCAATCTTCCAGCAACAAGTTTTTTTTTCTAATTGCATCTACACTTTCAAAAATATAGGGGTTGATGCTTGCAGGCGATGGCTATTGTACTTAGCATGCTATAATTCATCACTATACAAATTTCTAGCCTTACAGGCATACCTTTACTCGGAGGGTTCACTAGCTCTTGGACTATATGGCCAAGCACACAGCGGAATGTGTATTGAACAGACGTTTGTCAGAAACGCTGAAATACTGCGCAAAACCAGCAAGAATCAGTTATATCTTTCCACAATGCTCAAAAATTTAGGTTTTTCCATCCATGAAAAATTCGATTTTTTATTTAATTCTGAGCAAGTAGTTGTTATATTAATACACCTTTAAGGAAGGAATTACAAACAATTGGATTAACTGAAAGAGTATTTCCTCTTGTTTTTTGTCCTTTTGTATGTTTTTTCTCTTGTCTCTTTGTACTCTTGTCTCTTTGTCTTCTTGCCTCTTTGTTCACCTGTTTCTTTATCCTCTTGCCTCTTTGTCCTATTGTCTTTTTGTACTATTTTTCTGATTATTGTCCTCTGGCCTGCTTTTCCTCTGTTTCCTTTGTCCTCTGGTTTCTTTGTACTCTTGTCTCTTTGTCATCTTGTCTATTTGTTTACCTATCTCTTTATTATCCCATCTTTTTTCTCTTATCTCTTTGTACTCTTGTCTACTTGTTCTCTTGTAGTAAAAATATTTTTGTTGTTATAGATGTTTATTAAAAGGATCAGCTGAGAAAACTGTGGAGTACCCAGATGGAACAAGAATTACGAGTACAGCTACAGTTTTTCCTGAATTAGTTGATGGTTATGTATATATCACTCTATACTATAAATTCGAACATCCATATTATGCTACAGTTTCTTACAGTGAAGGTGATCTATTGCAAATTATGCTGAATTCTGTTGTAATAGAAAGAACTAAAGATAACCTATGTGTAGTAAAAATGGATAAAGGTATTGCAGTTACCACAGTTGATGCAGACACAGTTACTTTTGAAAAAAAGTGTGAAAAATGTAACGCTTCCTTTACTAGCACTTTTGATATCAGTCCATTCCACAATAATTTCTTAGATTTTACAAAACAATTTGTACACGCTTGCGATAGTTACCAAAAACACTTTTTCGTGGATTATGCCGGCATATGCAGGATAAATAAAAATTATCTAAATGGTGCTATAAACAGCGAAAATTGTAACCACTTTGAAAACAACACTTACAAGAAATTATACGCAGTTAAAAAAACTTTATCTGGTGAACAATTCTTTACAGAAAATATGGTAAAGGCATACAAAGAAAAATTTGCTGATAATGACACTGTTAGTATAACACAAAAGGGAAAACGTACACCCGTACTGAAATTTATATTTAAACACTACGACAGTTTCAGAAATCGGTATTTAACCAAAGACGTACTTAAAACTGAAATTACTTTAACAAAATACCAACAAATGACAGAAAATCATCTTTACTACAGCACAATACGGCTTTTCGTTCAATTAATGAACGCAGAAAAAATACAACTACTTCTATCTCATTTAATTAAACAATTCAGCGAGATTGATATTGACAACAAAACCAAACAATTATTACAATGGTTGGCTGATAAGAAAGAGGAAGAAGCTAATTTAAAACGCGAAGAATCACAGCTGAAAAACCTAAAATTAATGGAAGAGGAGGCTAAAAAATGTAAATGTGTTAAAGATAAGCGGACTTTTGCCCGAAAAATATCACAGTGGGGTGATGAATTAAAGCGGATAAAGAAATTATTGCGGGAGAGAAACATACCTCTGTATTTTAATTCAGATTTTTGTCAACGGATTAAAAAGAATCAAAAAAGATAAATAACATGATATTGGATTTGTATAATTTAATAAAATATTTCTGTATTTATTTTCATATTTTCATAAACTTGTAAAGCGTTGAATTATATTTATTATATATTCTTAGTAACCTATTAGTAAGTCGCTTTACTAAACACGACAATATTACAGTTTACTGTATTAATTCTTATAAGTTTCGGGGCAGACGTCTCGTTGTCAAAACCTTTTGAATTTTGGTTTGCAGTTGGAAGTGACGATGTCACACCTACCGCGGAGTTTACACTTTCATTACTGAAAGTAATATGTCTTCGTGATTTTAGTGAAATCTTCAGTCAGCGATTATGCCTTAAGCTCGCTGACGGATAACATATATCTTGTACTGACGAGACCCAAAAATGTCGAAACCGGTCTGCAAGTTATGTTGTCCCTTCTAACTACAAACCAGAAAGGTTGGTTATATATCTTGTAGATATACCAACCCCGTTCGACTTTGAAGTGTTAAGTGTAATCCAATATCCGTCGGGGTATATAACCCGGGAAGTAGTTGTTTCTTCTTAGTTGAACGGTCATTTTCTTTGAAAAATTTGTTTTTCAAAACTTGTAAAGCGTTGAATTATATTTATTATATATTCTTAGTAACCTATTATTACCTATTTGGAATAATAGAAGTAATAAAAAACTCTATGTTTTTTACATATAACTTTCACTTTAATTAAAAAATTTTTAAAATGACATGTTTCGCTGAACTAGCATCATCAGATTGACATATAAAGTTACATTTTGTTTATTTGTATCTAACTATCTGATGTTGATTAGGTAATATTAAGGAAGTAATTAGATATAACAATATTAAAGCCTAGATGTTATTAGCCCTAAGGGATTATCCTGGATGTATCTCCCTCTAAGATCAGTATAACTGTGCAATGATATAGAAAAACCAGGAAAAAACTATATCTGCTGATCTTTACAATAACTTAATATATTTGTATTACAATTATATCTTATCTATGTATAAAATGAAGACTCAATCAAAGTAAACAATTTAATAGTGGAGAATTTCTAAGATTAATTTGTTCATTAACAACTTTAAATTGTGGATCTGCTAGATGTCTTTTTATCTCAAGTGTTTACAAAATTAATTGTCCAAAATGTAATGCCATATATATAGGTCAAACACAAAGAAAATTTGAAATAAGATTCAATGAACACTTAAGAGCATATAGATTAAAACAACCAGATAAGTCAAATTATGCAAAACACCTACTTGAACATCCAACTTCACTCTTACATAACAATAACATCCAAATACTACACATTTGTAATAAAAAACAAAATTTAGATTTCCTTGAAGAACTTGAGATAAAAAGACATCTAGCAGATCCACAATTTAAAGTTGTTAATGAACAAATTAATCTTAGAAATTCTCCACTATTAAATTGTTTACTTTGATTGAGTCTTCATTTTATACATAGATAAGATATAATTGTAATACAAATATATTAAGTTATTGTAAAGATCAGCAGATATAGTTTTTTCCTGGTTTTTCTATATCATTGCACAGTTATACTGATCTTAGAGGGAGATACATCCAGGATAATCCCTTAGGGCTAATAACATCTAGGCTTTAATATTGTTATATCTAATTACTTCCTTAATATTACCTAATCAACATCAGATAGTTAGATACAAATAAACAAAATGTAACTTTATATGTCAATCTGATGATGCTAGTTCAGCGAAACATGTCATTTTAAATTTTTTTTAATTAAAGTGAAAGTTATATGTAAAAAACATAGAGTTTTTTATTATTTCTATTATTCCAAATAAAAATGAACTTTCAAGTAGTAAGGGTCGGTACAATTAATTCTATTATTACCTACACTGTGACGGGTTGAAGTGTCTTTGAAGTCACCCCTTACCTGGACCCAGCGGGCGGTCTTTAAAAGAGCTATAAAAGAGACCCTTTTTCGACCCTAGACTCGAGATCCGGCATGTGGTTGTATGCATTCATAATTTCACAATCTATTGTTTAAATTTAAAAAATATAATGTGATTCGGTTGTCTTAGTCCTTCTAGATCATTCCAGTATTTGGATTTTGCTCTATTCACTTCTTTCCTTAGTTTTTCTAAGATTGTACTACTGCTGAATCCACAAGATGGTTTCAGTCCTAAATATGGGGTTTCAGCTCCTTTTTTTGACAGCTTATCTGCTGTTTCGATTCCTTCTATTCCCATGTGTTCTGGAACATTGGAGGGTAACGGTATTATTTTGCCAAAGTTCATCTTTAAAGTGATTGTGTGAGAGTTCAGATCATTGATGGCTGCTTGACTATCTTGGGGAATTTTTCAAGTTTGATCGAGGTTGCTCCTTGATTGTTTCTTCTTTGACCATTTTATATATTGAGTCTTTTTTACACTTTTTACTTGAATGTGTAGTGGCGTGAGATTTACGATTACTTTCATTACAGCAGTCGGGCATGTTCCCATTAATTCAGTGTTACGTGCACAGGCTCTTCCAGAGGTTTGTCCTAGCAGTAGTCAGATTAGCTCTCGTGCTCAAAGCTACTGCCCCATAAGTGATGATTGGTCTCACTATTGCCGTCTACATTCATTGCAATGTCTTTGGGTTACAAACCCAATTTATTCCTGCAATGTTTCTGCCCACGATAATGACCTTTGTAGCTTTGTGTATTTTTTCGTGTTTGTTCCAGAGTAGGGCTGGCCCTAGATATTTAACCTATGTTTTTTCCTCAATGATATTTTCACCTACTTTGACAGTTTTAAGTTAGGTTTCTTTTTCCTTGAAAAGGCTACTAAAGTGGCCTTGGTGGTGTTGATATTATGTCCCACCAAATTACAAAATTGTTTTGCTTTGTTCAGTATTTTGTGTATTATGTCGCAGAGGACATTTTCATACTTCCCTCTTGAGGGGATAACCACGTGGTCGGAATAACCTTGGCTAGGTATACCTAGTAAGTAGTACCTATACCTGGATTTGCAGTCCATTGGCATTGACGTCATTTGACGTATATGCAAGTAGACCAATACGCGGTAAGTTTTTCCAAGTTAAACCTGACAACTACGCTTCATTCCTACCGCGTATTGGTTCTACTAGTTCTACTTGCATACGTCAAATGACGTCAATGCCAACGGACTGCAAATCCAGGTATAGTAAGACTCCACATGAATGGGGATGCAACTCCCCTTACAGGCAACCTCTTGGCATATCTTCATTTCTGTGATTCTTGTAGACAGCAATTGCTACAACCAGGAGTAAGTCGTTCTATCTACCGTTCTATCACCTTGCATGTCAAAAACTTAACAAATATTTCTACTGGTCCGGAAGGTAGAAAATATCGCACTATTAGCGTCAGCTGATCTACATGGGATAATACCTAAACTTACGTCTGGTTTGTAACGATTTAAAGATTGTTATCCGTAAAGTTAATTTGTTAATCGAAAAATCAATGTAAAGAAAATAATAAATTTCCGAAAGTTTGACAATCAGTCAAAGAGATTTTCTCACTTTGCCCCATATGACTGCTCTCGAATTTAAAATCTTTTCAGTTAATTTTATTGAAAAAACATTTAGTGTAGGAATACTTGTACAAATCTGAAGTTGGTATCGATAGCAAAAAAATACTTGATCCAATAAAAATAGTCGTTTGAAAATGTTTATAAAAATTGGATAAAAGGTTTGTTACTTATAAATAAAAAACAACATAGGTTTCAAGAACGAAATATATGTTAAGTTACATTTGTTTATTTAAAAGTTTACAAAAAATTAGTAATGAGATCTTTTTTTTTCTCGAAATTTATAAACGCAACTATAATATGAAGTTTTTTCGAGAAAGAAAATATAGAAAATAGACTAGTTAAAATAACAGAAAGAACATGTTAAATAAATTCTCTATATACATTTTGATTTACAAATCTCAAGTTATAAAATGTCTTTAGTTACACACTAAAACATCACCGATTGCATTTTTTTTATTATAAAATATCTATCAAGAGTATGTGAAGGAATGTGAAGTATGAGCACTTAAAGATTTTTGTTATCTATTCTAAATTTACAGCGCCTCATACACACGGGTATGTCACAATATGCAACAAAACTTGTGCTTCTGCCTCTTCTTGTTTTCTATTGGAGGAGAAGATGTTACCGTATGGAGGGTTTGCACTGTTAATTCTATATCCTTTGTTTCTTCAGGATCTACAACATAGGTTATTAAATTGTAAACTTTTAAATGTAACGACCGTTTTGAGTTAAGAACCTAACTAAAGTTTTCCCTGACTATAAATGTGAGAATTACTACTTATAGTATTCTGGTTTTAACTTTAACAGCGAGGGTGCGCCTTCAACCGCGAAGCAATAGACAATTAATTTGTAATTTAGGTCAATTTACCTCTTTGAACCCAAAGTAAGTCGTTTTTAATTTTGTAATTTTAATTATAACTTATTCCAAAAAAGTGGTGATATATATAGAAACTAACCAAAATCATATAGAATCACTTCAGTCAAATATCAGTTTTTATTTATTCATTAAATCAGGACCGGTTTTTGTGTTTTTAAAGATTAATTTACTCTTTATACAACGGAAATTCAGATTTGCCTAGAACTGATTCTACATTAAACTTATTTTGAAAAGGGATTGATTTCTAATTCGTTCGTTTCTCTAAAGGGTTCTACAATATCTGTCGATGAGGTTTAGCAGGAGATTCGAACCTACCAGGAATTCCAGATATTTCCAGATTATTGTTCCGGATTAATTCTGTTGAAGAATTCTGACGTCAATATACCTAATTTTTGTATAATTGTGAAAAGAATTTCGGAAGGAAATCAGTGTATTTCCCAAACTACTTAAGCTCATCTGTAGGATTTTGAAGATTTAAATAAATACAAGATAAGAGAAAAGTTTTTCTTTATGAACATAAAATTATAGATTCATTTTTGTTTCTAAATTCCAACATCAAGATATTTTAAATTTCTTGTTGAGGAGGGACTGGTAACACTCATAAAAAAGTTTATCTACGACCCTATATTTTGAGCTAGTGAGGGATACATATTGCCGGGCGCACCGTAACTGCGGTACCAATTCCCAGAATCCTTAAGCCGGTGTCGGAACTGCAGTACGGCTCAACTTTATGCAAATTAAGGTGACCTCTTCCTTTCGTAATTGCGGTACGGCAACAATACACAGATATTTTATAAGTATTAATTTATCCCAATGAAATAAAAGAATAAAAATATTTTACTTAATAAAATTTATTAGATAATTTTATATAGTAACATATAAGTAAAGCATGTCTAGATATCTCATTGTTTTTGTATTAATCTATTTTAAAATTAATAAATTTTTGTTTTTGTAAAGTTTTTCTACTAATACATCTAGGTACGTTCTTTTTAATAGAATTAAATTTAATGTAAGTATCACATTGAATATTTTTTAAAGATTCCAAAAATTTGTATATATTAGGTTTATGCAATCCACAATAGTTATTAAATTTCGAATGAAATGATTCGCACGTATTCGTTGTTCTACATAGCGATGCAGAATTTGAGGCCCATAAAACAGGCCGAAATAGTCTGCAAATTTTACAACTTTCTCATAAGTTGGCTGTTCAGCGAGAAAATCAAAAACAAATGAATCTGCAACCTCTTCAGGATCCAGGAAAGTAAGTCCAAATAAATGGCGTAACCATATTCCAGTCTCAGATTCGTTTTTGTATTCCGCTGTTAGGCCGAGATGATTTTTCGCCACCTATAATAAAGACAAAATTATCAAATAAACCAAGCTTTGGAGAACAGAATTTTATATAAACTTTTCGACTTAAAATTCACACAAATAAGAAACCACACATTATTATCAAATAATCTATAGGTACACATTAATACAAAGTTGACAAAGTATGTATTGAAAATAAATAGTTTATATTGTTAACTTACCATGACTGTGTGAGATGAAATCTGCAGCCAACAATTTCTGCTTCTGGAAAATATTGTTATCACTTGCATGAATGGCCATTTCAAAGTCGATCACAATTGATTTTGGTCGAAGTAGATAGTTTTTTCACAACACTCTTTCTTCAGTAGTTCAAATAAGTTTGTGTATGTTTGTTTGGACTTATTTGGAAGCAAACAGAATACAACGGGTACATAAACTTCATTTGAAAATAGATGAATTGTGAATAACTGCAAGAAATTCTTTTCACAATAGTCAAAAGTTCCATCCATGAACCATATTTCATTTTTACACATAAAATCAAAATTTTATTCGCATGAAAACATCATTATATTATTTACTCTGTCGTTTCGAATTAATAATAATTGTTCATCCAATGAAGTTCGAAAATCCACTTTGTCCAAACACTCATGTACCACACTTTTAGACCTCGGCAATTTCGGTAGGTGTTGTAACTTTTTGCGACTTATAGTTTTTCTTATTAAATTCACATTCTTTGTGGTTAAAGTAACTAAAGCTGTCTTATGTGAATTTAATTAAGCATGAAAAAGATAAGAGAAAAGTTTTTCTTTATGAACATAAAATTATAGATTCATTTTTGTTTCTAAATTCCAACATCAAGATATTTTAAATTTCTTGTTGAGGAGGGACTGGTAACACTCATAAAAAAGTTTAAGCTTTGCTGGTTTTTCATTAATTAAACAGGAATCTAATTCACTAATTTTTCGTTTTATACCGTTACTTAATTCTTGTCTTATTAAGATTTGTTCACTGGTGGGTTCATGGTTATGTATTCCTCCTTTTCTTGAGAAGATCTCCTTACCCATTGTAAAAATTTTAGCATTACATGTCCTTACGTTACAACTCCAACACATTTTACCACTACTTTTAATTTTGCGACATTTATAAAATTTATAGCCCTCAAAACAAATTAATATTTTTCCACGCTCGCTTCATTTTGATCTCGTAAAATAGTAAACACTTTCATTCAACAGATAATTGATAAATGAGACTACTTGCTCCAAAGAGATTTAAATGCCCTTAGGTACCACCTACCCTTTTACCCACAGAAAAATCCAAAATCAGTCTGTACCGCAATTACGACAGGGGCTTAAAATCCTTTGGGTCAGGTATGCAAGGGTAAGTTTACCGTACCGCAGTTGCGATGCACCCATATTGCCGACCAACGCCTTTTAGAACAGAATATAGGCAACAAGAATACGCCAATTAGTATATTCTATAATAATATGGAATGCACTATATTCCACGGGAGTTGAATTGCTATTCCATATGGGTTATAGAGTTTATTTTTTCTACTACTAGTAGTAAATTTAATTGCAGTTATATAATTATTTTGTTGTTTAGTTTGTACCTGTAAAAGCTTCAACGGGTTTATCAATAGTATCGTGGTCTATCCATGTTAAACCCATTTCTACTTTTTCTGCTAAATCTTGCCAATGTTGCCGATTTTCAAGAGTTCCTTGGTAAAGGGGTTTTATCCAAGGGAAAGTTTCTGAAAGAACTCTGTATAGCGGAAGGCATATTACATCAATGAAACCAACTTGCATCTGGGGCAACTCATCTTTTCTTTCTCTATCCATTTGTGCCTAAAATTTTATACAGAAAAAATTTTGTTATATCTCACAATTGGCTGTCAGTGACGTCATTGTGACGTAAATGCACTTAATAATGTTGTCCAGTGTTGACATTTCTCTTAAAAGTATCTCTTTCTATTGCGCGTTAATAAG
This sequence comes from Altica lythri, assembly GCA_964028335.1. NCBI lineage: Eukaryota > Metazoa > Arthropoda > Insecta > Coleoptera > Chrysomelidae > Altica > Altica lythri. The sequence continues at coordinate 39,325,038 of OZ034807.1, read as the reverse complement.
ACAAAGATAGTAAGTCTGTCTAAGTTAAACATAACAACTAGCATACATTCGAACCTCGCATATGTTGACGTCACTGACAGATAATTGGGCCTTGAAGTATAGCATATATTTCTTATGGCGCGACTTGAAGAGCAATACCCCGAAAAAAAAAACGAATGATCGAGTAAAGAGACAATTCATAAAGAATTTCCTTCTGTACATATTTTTTTCTTTCCGGAGTAAGGTTTTGTAAAAAAAAAATTGCAAAATTTGGTCTTATTAAATACTTACTAAAATATTCATTAATTTTTTCCAAATTTTAGTTAAAGTATACCTACTTGATATTAAACTTATTGCATAGATATTATAAAAAGGGGTATAGTTGAATAAAAAGAAGATAAGCGTTATTTAGTGCAATTGATCTATACCCAAAATCGTCTGGAAGCCAAAAATTAAATCTACAAAATTTTAAACAGTCTGGATCTATGATCAGTTAATAAAAAATAAAAAACTATGCTTTTATTTATTTTTTTAGTTGATATACTCACAATGGGCTGTTCTTTTAGTTGCATTTTTTCTAAATCTCCTTGGTCAAAAAATTCATCAGCTACTAATTTAGCAATTTTGTGTTGAACCTCCCAAGGTTTTGCTATAGCACTAACATCGCATGCTGTCATCATCATTCCTGATAACACTTTAAAAACCAAAATATGATTTTTTTCTCTAAATGACCTTTTATAGTTTGTGTAAAGTATTTTTAATATTAATAGGCATATCAATCATTAACTCTGTAACCGCCTCAAAAACAACTGTTTACATATATCTATACATATAATAAAACTGTAGAAATGAAAATTCTGCACATTAAAGATTTTTAAAAAATAATTATAGTCCAGGTTCCCACGTGGAAAAAAAGGCATAAAGAATAACCGGCTGAAACTTTCAGAATCGCTTAATTGCACTTAGACCTACAAACTTCCATAGCAACAATATCGATGGATGGGGCGTTTTTTCTGCAGCAGCGGTCAAACGTGTCGAAAGTTATAACCCTCCCCGGAGTGATGGATAACCGATTTATTTTTTGTGAATCAACAGTTTTTTATTATTATTACATAATAAAACATGTGACCTACAAAAAGAGGAGGGCGTTTGTCGGGGCCTACGCGCTCAACATGTAATAGTTACGACTGCCAACGAATTAACAAATAACCAGTTAACGCACTCTTCTTTTGTAGGTCATATGTTTTATTATGTAATAATAAGAAAAAACTGTTGATTCACAAAAAATAAATCGGTTATCCATCACTCCGGGGAGGGTTATAACTTTGAGAAGTTTGACCGCTGCTGCAGAAAAAACGCCCCATCCATCGATATTGTTGCTATGGAAGTTTGTAGGTCTAAGTGCAATTAAGCGATTCTGAAAGTTTAAGCCGGTTATTCTTTATGCCTTTTTTTCCACATGGGAACCCGGACCATTAGCGGAGGGTGTTACTACATCGATATAGAACCCAAAAATGTGGTTAGATTTTTTTGCCTGTCTGTATGTTTGTGCGCGCATCACATGAAAACTACTTATCCGATTCGAATGCGGTTTTCACAGATGTATTTGTCTTTTTTCAACTTAACAGCTGGTGTATAAAAATTTCTCATTTACAAATTTTTGGTCAAAGGCACATATCGAAATACACTTTAGGATGTGAGATATGAGCATTTGAATCCAGTTTGAGTAATGCAAATTTTTATTCAAGTTTATCAAAAAAAGTACGAGGGTGCCAATTATAAAAAATACATTTTTGAAAGGTAAAAATTAAGCTCTTTCATTAGGTTTAAAAATTCTTTTTAAAAAATTTTTGAGGCTGAAACAGAGGTGGTAACATCTCTGGCAGATATTGTTTGACATATGGCATTTGACAGATACTTTTCGATGTAAAATTTTTTTAATCTAAAATGAATATACAATTTTGTAGTAAAAGAAATAACATTTGTCAAACAATTTGTTTCCAGATTTTTTTTTTTTTTTTGAATCTGTAATGAATACAAATTTGATTATTTTATTTTTAACTTACATTCTTTTTTGTCTTCTCTCTGCCAGTCAAATTCGCCATTATCGATAAGTTCCAAAAATTGATTCTTTTTCTTAAAGTACATCGCCAGATCAGTAGATAATATTGCAGTCTCAACTATTCTCATAACTTTACGGTAATCATCAGGATTTAAAGCCTAAAATGAAACATTTTATATTAACAAATAACATCTAATCTAATATATTTAAACGAGCAATTCTTACTCAAACGATTTCATGAAATTTGGTATCAATCTAGCTTAGGTTTCATTTCAAAATAGCAGCTATATGCGTAGCTGACACATGTCAATACTTATGACAATTGACGTAGTTAGTAGACTTATAAGAGTTTGAGGTATGAAATAGTGAAATAGTAAATCATGTAGACGATTAACTATTTCTTTCGCAAGATATTGTAAGGATCTATTGGATCGTTTAAGTATTGAAATCCACCAGACTATATTCGTTGAGATTTATTTTAATGTTATCGCCGTGATTATAACTTGTTTAAGACAGGTTTTGACTGATATTGGAGTCTTCTTTTTTGCTACGATAGATTTTTACATTCATTTTCATATCTGTTTTCCTCGTGGAAACTTCTCCTCAACAATACAAGTAAGTTAATTTTATTGTTTTATTTAATTATTTTATTTGTATAAATTTCTCAAATTAAGGTGATTTTTTTAAATATTACTAACATCTAATTTCAAGTAGTTTCACTTTCGCCAAACATCAGTTTTTGTGATCTTGATTGAATTGTAGTCTTGTTTACACGTGTATTTAAAATTAATTTATTCTCAATAATATGGAAAAAACAGAAAGTGATTCTACTTGATTGTAATTCATTATTAATGATTATTAATTTTATTATTAGGGTTATTGCCACATTTGTGAGGATACCTACGTAGGAGCTAATAATTTTATCTGGAGGCGAGTTCGAGCCGTTCGCCATTTTGAGAAAAGAAAGCCGAATTTCGAATTAGATCCCAGTTTGCATCCAATTTTGAGTTAACCGAGGATTATTCAATACCGTTCAAAAAGCCAACAGTTCATCCCAGGAAGAAATTTAATTTGATTTAACCGAAGAATATTCAATTCCGTTCAGAAAGGCAACAGTTTATCTCATGAAGAAATTTGTCCAAGGGAATCCTTTCCAAAGAATCAACAAAAAAGTTAAGAGTTTAAATTAATTTACGAACTAACTAAAATTTAATTTTGTTATTTTTACTGACATTTTTTTAAAATAAATCATTTAAACTGGTGTTTGAGTGTTATTTGCTTGTTTGTACTCTGGCGCCCTATTATTTTATGTTTGGGAAGGACTGGTAAAACTCAGAAAAGAAGCCTGAGCTAGCTAAGGGATATAATCAATCCCTTTAGGGGAATTTCTAAAGTTACAAATTGGCGCCCAACCTGCCAAATTTAATTTTTAATTGATTAGTAGAGTTACAATATCTGTTATCTGTTAAGTAATGTCAATTAGTCTTTATTTAATCCAAATTAAAATGTCAATTATTTTTCTGATTTTCACAGAGCTATTTTAAAAGAACGTCATTATATACACGAACCTAGTAAAATTCCTATTAAATTTTGCTTAGAAACCATAGAAGCGTCCCCCGACTAGTTGCCAGCTTGCTAATATTACCTAACGAGATTTTTATTCGACCTCTATTTGTTTGCACAGATGCTCTATTCTCAGATTTTCTTATCGGGGTAAGAAATAGTTGAAATGTTAATATAACAGTGGTAGGTACATTTTGTAGTGAATCTTTTTGTGTTGGTGTTAATTAATATGGCTTTCTCGAGAATAATGTAATTTAGGTTTATTAAAAATTAATAACAATAAATGTACGGAATTTTAACATATAGATTTACATATTCAAATCCAACGAATTATTTTAAATATTTATGAATGTTTAGAAAAAGAAAATTCTCTACAATAAGAAAATTATTATTGTAAACGCACGCCCATGGAAACATATTCCTTGAAGTAGTAAAGTGCCGCTTGCGAACACTAATTCAAGTTGTATTGGCAAACAAATACCAACGAATTTCATGAAAAATTTTGCAATTGGTAGATTCAAATTCTATTTAATAGTTTTTATTAAAGTGTTGATTTTCATTAGCAAAAGTCACTATGTAGATTTTAATCAATTTAATCAGTGTTACTGATTTTGTGGTTATTTTTACTCGAACGAGTACCTAACTCAAAAATAATAAATATATTAAAATAACAAGACTGATAAGAGATTGACGTTGACAAGATTGACAATTATTGATACTGGATTCAACATGGCGGACGATATGTTAGATTTTAGGTTTGTTCCAATTCATTAGTTGAGTCGTTCTAGAACGGTTCGCGCATCATTATTATTAGATTTTTTTTATTAAGGATGTCCTCGTAGGTATAGACCTAAATACAATGTACCGAGAACATCTATTGGGGCAGAAGAGGTAATTTATTAATTTGGGATTTAAAGGCCTGCAAGTTAGGACGAGTGGGGAAGACGTGGGGAGGTAAGAAGCTCCACAATCTGGAGACCCTGGGGATGAAGGAACGATCGAATGGATCCGTTCTCGATGTCGGGAACTGAACAGTATAAGGGTGCATGGAGTTGGCACGTCACGTTGCACTGGCTGGTCCGGCAAGTGGAGGCATTATAGAGCGGAGTTCTTTTGAGCAAAATCCGTTTATGTATCTGTAAAACAAGGAAAGATCAGCCACTGCTCTTCGGTGGGATAATGGGACTAGGTGTCGTTTATTAGTCGAACTGCCCTTCTCTGTATTGCATCAAGAACTCCGAGCATTGACGGAGCCGCCGAACCCCATACATGCGAGCAGTATTCAAGATTAGGCCGTATTTGGTCTTTGTAAAGAGTAGCCAAGTTGGATGGAGAAAAATATTTCCGTGCTCTAAACAGAAAGCCTAATTTCTTTCCTGCTGCAGTTGCTATGGATGCAATATGTTCGTTCCAGAGTAAGTCCTGGGAGATCGTTATACCAACCAGCGTAATGGAGTCGCCCGCTACCAGTGTCTGATCGTTGATTGTATTGGATGAGTCGCATGTTTGCCTCTTGTTGGATAGGCAACATGTCTTTGTCTTGGAAGCGTTGAAATTAACAAGATTCTTTCTTCCCCACTCGTTTATAGTTCTCAAATCTTGATTGAGAGAAGCCGTTGTGAATTTTCTGTCCTCTACCAGAATATCTAGAGGTATGGGACGGTTGTGCGCTTTGCTACAGTGTAGGTTGTTATCATCTGCAAAACCATGTATCGGGTTATTAGTGGCTTCTAGTAGATCATTAATATGTAATAAGAATAGAGTAGGAGCTAGAGCCGATCCTTGGGGACCTCCAGCGTTGATCTTGTAGAGGTTGGAAGAATGTCCATCTACAGCAACTTGGATGTGCCTGTTGGAGAGAAAGTTGGATATCCATCTGCAAAGGTTTTGCGAGAGTCCGTATAAAGGCAGTTTTTCAAAAGAGCTGCATGCCACACTTGATCAAATGCTTGAGATGTCTAGTGATATTATTTGAGTCTCCCCATAGCGGTGGATGGCATCACTCCAGACATGAGTTACATATGCTAGTAGATCGGCTGTTGACCTTTGTTGGCGAAAACCATATTGCCTGTCACTTAAAAGGTTGTGTGATCTCGTGATTGACGTATTTCTCCATAGTTTTGCTAATAACAGATAGAAGAGCTATAGGTATGTAGTTAGAAGGCTGGGTTTTACAGCCTTTCTTGGGGACTGGTTGTACTCGAGCAGTTTTCCAGGATTCTGGAAAAATACCACTATCATATGATAGTTGAAATAGCTTAGTGAAAACTGGTGCTAGTTCAGGAGCACAGCATTTTAAGAGTAAAGCAGGTATTTCATCAAGGCCGCTTGCTTTGTTGGTATTTAGAGTAGCAAGGACTCTCTGCACACGCTTAACCCTAAATATGATATTTTTTATTGTGTGGGGAGCCCGTGGAATAGAAGGTAGCTCTATGTTGTCCGGTGGGTTAAGTGTCGAGCTCGAAGAGAAGATTTTGGCAAAGAGTTCTGCTTTTTCTGTGGAGGACGTAACTATTGAGTCGTCATCTGATGTGAGTGGAGGGAACGAACTAGTTGTGAAATTGTTGTTAATATGTCTGGCGAGAGTCCAAAAGGACTGGCTTCCATTAGGGTTTGACATTACTTTCTCTCTCATTCGAGCGTCAAAGAGACTTTTGGAATTGGAAATAGTGGTGTTGTATCTGTTTCTAGCGTTTATATCATCTTGTTTTGTTTCTTCTGATGGATTTTGTATAAATAATTTGTGGGACTTGATCTTAGCTTTCCGAGCTACATCGCAATCTTTATTAAACTATGGCTTCTGTTTGACTTTTAAGCGTTTGGTAAAGTGAGGAATGTAAGCTTCCATGGCACACTGAATGATTTCAGTTATACTGTTGCAAACAGCTGATGGATCTTTGTTAATAAAGCAGACTGGATTCCAGGGAAAAGTTGCAAAGTAGTCTCGAAGGCCTTCCCAATTTGCTTTTTTTAAATTCCAAAAATTTCTCTTGGGTGGTGCCTCGAATGGGTGAGGTTCGATTGGACATTTGACTTCTACTACAGCATGATCACATTTACCTAGGGAATACAGAACATTTACAATATATTGCTCAGGGTGAGTAGTCAGAAAAAGATCCAGAGTATTAGAACTGTGATTGGCAGCTCTGGGAAAGTAAGTGGGCTTGTCGATTAGTTGGGACAGCCCATGGCTAATTGCAAACTCTTCAGGTAGCCTGCCTTCTCTGTCCGTTTTGTTGGACTTAAGCCACTTTTCGTGGTGAACATTAAAGCCCCCAAGCACAATTATCTCTGCAGAAGGGTAGGTACTCACTATTAAGGTAGTCGATCTTTTGCGATAGATAGTCTAGTAGTTCGTCGCAATTATAGTCTGATGGCCGATAAATACAACATATAAATTTGCTAGAGGCTTTTAGTGTTAATTTCAGCCAGACGATATTGTTTTCTAGTGCAGGTAGTCTAGAGCAGGAAAGTATGCTTCTTACGTAAACACATACACCATGGTGCCGTTTAAAGTTGTGGTAAAGTTCGTAACCTGGAAATTTTAGATGATTCAGGCTATTTTTCTCAGAAACCTGTGTTTACGTAAGAACAAGAACATGAGGTTTCACAGACTGCAAATAGTGGTGGGTTGCGTTAATGTTGGCATTCAACCTGCAGATGTTCGTGGGAGTCTATTTTGTGTTTTGGGTTCTGGGTAAATTTGGCCGAACTAGTGGTTGGTCTACTAGTAGACTGATCGATGGCTATGTTCTTTCCATCATGACTTCCCCGAGATTGTCCCCCCCGAAAATCCGAATGGGGAACTATTTTACTTCCGGAACATTTAACCTCTGGAGAACTCATCATGGTATTTTCTAAAAAAGAGTTAAAAGAAAGAAGGGAATTGGAGTTAAACGGAAAGGGGAGAAGGAAAGGAAAAGAACCGACTTACAACTCAAATGGGGAAACATGTTTAGAACATTTCACCCCATCTTAACGAGTTGCAGGGTGGTACCTCCTCGGGCGATGGAAAAAATGCGGGTAATTTCTGATTAGAGATTAATGTTGACAAAATTGACAATTATTTATACTGGATTCAACATAGCGGATGATACTGGATTCACGTGACGGACGATATGTTAGAATTTAGGTTTGTTCCAAATTACTTGTTGAATCGTTCTAGAACAGTTCGCACATGCTCATTATTTAAAATGCGGTAATTTCAGATAAGAGATTGACGTTGACAAGATTGACAATTATTGATACTGGATTCAACATGGTGGACGATATGTGAGATTTTAGGTTTGTTTCAATTTACTAGTTGAATCGTTTATTATTATTAAATGCGGGTAATTTTTAATAATGAGCATGCGCGAACCGTTCTAGAACGATTCAAATAGTGAGTTGAAAAAAAAAACATTTTAACTAATTAGAAACTCTAAATTTTTTATTGTTTGCGACTGATGGAAGGAAATGTAAACTAAACTCATCAAAATGTACATGAGTGACTTTGAAGATTCATCTCTTAAGTAGTCTATATCTTCTTGGTACATAGCTAACCCACCTACTTGGAAAATATTATTGCTGTCAGTATTGAGAATCATAACACATTGATCGAAATGATGGTGTTCCATGGTGCTTGTAGAATATAAAACTGCTAGAGGTGAATCAGTTTTCATTTGAAAAGCATTATTAGTCCCTCGATGATCTAAATCATGACACAGACAAGCTACCAAGAGACCAAGGATTTCTAAGTCGCTCATAAATCTGTAAATAAATGAGATATTTAAGAAAATGAAAAATTGGAATAGAATTCTTAAGTGATTATTTACCTTTCCATTTTCCCTGTTTTGAACATTGCAAACATTGTTTGCGCAACATTAAGAGCGTGTCTCCAATTGTGATATTTAACGGGTCTGTAGTTTTTTTTCACACTTAATATCCATCGACATAGCACCTAAATATATAAAAATAATAAATTCTAAGCAAACTCAGTATTTTTTGATAAAATACCTTTTAGATAGATAGATAGATAGATCTTTATTTAAGAAATAGGTTTATCCTAATACATATATAAATAAACAAAGTAATTCTTACATAAAAAATAAAAATACATGATTCCAATATAAAAGAAAATAAGCAATATACAAATCATAACATCTAATTTCTGATGAAATTTTTTAATTGATGCTTAAAACTATTTAACGTATTACATGATTTATACGGTAATTCATTGTAGTCCCTAAAACATTTAAAAAACAAAGAATTCATTGAACTTGAATAATTCATTCTAGTTACATATACAGGGTCATTCAAAATGAGCGGAACACTTGATTTATGGCTTAACTATGAATTATACGATAATTTCACTTAGATAAAAGTTTTTGTACATTTAATGTACTATTTATTGATCTTTTCAGATTTTCCTAAAAAGTAATAGCTTTCAAGATATGACGTCAAAGGACAATATTTTAAATGGATCACCCTGTATTTATATTTTTTTTTTGAGTTGGTGTAATTCATCAATGGTACATTTAATGGGTCTGAGACTTATGGTCTTATAAATATCAATTAATTAAAAAAATTATTTGACACAAAATAAAGCATAATAATTTGAACAACACCTACTTTAAATAAAAGTGTCTTATTTAAGTTTAAATTATTATGGTTCATTTTGTGTCAAATTATTTTTTTAATTAATTCATATTTATAAGACCATAAGTCTCAGACCCACTAAATGTACCATTGATAAATTCAGACAGGTCATACCAACTCGAAAAAAAATATAAATATTTTCCTTTGACGTCATATCTTGAAAGCTATTACTTTTTCGGAAAATCTGAAAAGATCAATAAATAGCACATACATGTACAAAAACTTTTATTACAGTCAAATTATTGTACAATTCATAGTTAAGCCAAAAATCAAGTGTTCCGCCCATTTTGAATGACCCTGTATATTATTAATATTTTGTGTATTATATTCATGTATATTACTAGGAAAATTTAAAAATTCTTGTAAATATAGTGGAGCCAAGTTATGTAAAATTTTGTCGACGAAAATCATTGAAAAATAGTACAATCTTTGCTGAATAGAAAACGAATTTAAGGATTGTAACTTTAAATTTATAGAAGTACGACGATTTGTTTTTAAAATGATTCTCATACCACGGTTTTGCAGTTTTTGCAATTGACCGATTTTATTTAGACCAAATAAATATAGTAATGAAGAGCATTATTCAAAATTTGGACGAATAATTGAATTATAAACCGTGATTCTTGTCTCCATTGTCAAATGTTTGGCTACCGAGGAGAAGAAATACAATTTCTTACATATTTTATTATAAATACACTGGAAATGCCCATCAAAAGTAAAAAAATTTTCCAGTTGAAAGCCCAAGTACTTAACAGTTGAAACTATATCGATTTTTTCATTATTGATCATCAGGTTAATATGCTGAATAATATTGATATTTTTGTATTTATATTTAGTGGTAAGAATAAGAGCTTTTGTTTTAGACACATTTAATTTAAGTTTATTTTCCATTAAGTACGAATTCATCATATCATTCATTTTCCTTATAGCTTTATCTAAGTCATAATCACTACATGCTAATAATGTGTCATCTGCAAACAAATTAATAAATTCACAATCAACAAAAAGATTCAAGTCATTAAGGTATAGTATAAAAAGAAGTGGTGCTAGGACACTGCCCTGAGGAACTCCCACGTCAACAGGTTTCTTGTTCGATAAGATGCCCTTAAATTTAACTTCCTGCTTCCTATCGAGAATGCGTTTTATGTTTTTTCAAATATTTCGAAAACTGTCATAAAGTCATAAAGTTTTAAAAGAACTGTAAAAAAATAATAAAAAGAGACAAAAGACTTTAATAAAAAAGTAAAATATTCGAAAGGAACTTGAAAAAATATAATTAGTATAAAAAACTTAATAAAATAATAAGAAATTGTGACAAAAAAACAAAAAAATCATTAATAATTGAAAAAAAAAACGAAAAACTGCTAATCAATAAAAAAATGTAAAAGGGGCAAGAAAAACTTATAAATTAGAAAAAAAATTAAAAATCTCATACAAATGGAGTAAATCAAGAAAAATTAAAAAAATATAAAAAATGTAAAAAAAAAAAAATTTAAAAAAAAACGAAATAGTAAGAAAAACTCAATAGTTTTGTTAGAAAAATAGGATAAATGAAGGAATAAATTGAAAATATAAAATCGTGAATTAGTATGAAAAATACCACGAAATCGTGGAAATTAAAAAAAAAAAACTAGTGTAGCAGTCAGTGGGACTGCTGGCTGAAGTTATACTTCTATGCAGCGCATGGATTCATAAATTTTTATGCTAATGACTTAGCAAACTCATTATATGATATTCGTGGTAAGCGACCCCAAAAACCTCCTAGTACCGTGTGCACACTCTTTTTGTATCGAATTTGCATAAAATTCCTGGAGACGAGGTCCGTCTTATGCACCAGGTGTTTTGAAGACCATCGCCATTATTATAATCGTATTTAGCGGCTCAAAAAACCACCAAGTACCAAGTGTGCACTGATTTCGTACAGAATTTACATAAAACCCCAGGAGAAGAGGTAAATACCCTAGGCACCAAGTGCCGCGGAGACTTTCGGAATCGTGATATTCGTGTTCAGCGACTCCAAAAACCCCAAATATATAAATTGAACCCATTTTCAGCAATACTTACCGAGTTGTAAGTTTTTTCTCTATTGCCTGTTCGGAATGTACCTTTCGAATGCAGAAATGCAATTTCCATTTTTACATAAAATATAGCGACAAATTTTCTGATACTTTCACGAATCCAATACAAAAAAAACGCATTCCGATCCATCTTACGTTACAAAATTCGGAGGTTTTGATGCTTTATTTCCTCGACTATTCGTAAAAACTCTGTTTATGTAGCCAACAACCTCAAAAGCATAGTGCAGGATATACTGCAACCATGTGAAGGTATTTTAGACTACAATACAATACTCATTACTAAATATTATTATTAATATTAAATACTAAACTTAATATGTTAACTTACGTGACAGAATTATAAAATAATCTGTCAAATAATCATGTGGTCCGTCACTATGATATTCATACATTAGTTCAGACTGTTTTTTGTATATCTATCCCTTTTCAATGTACTGAATCTTGAAACGGTATTCAAAGGACTTATAGTTAAGACTAATAACATGTGATAAATATTTCATCTTTGTTTTTACCGAACAATATACCTGTCTGTCTCTCTCTTACTCACACCATTACAATTGAAATATTTTTCCCATTTAACCGTACACAAATCTTTTCCACCGAGTGCATGAATGGAGGTATAACTTCTTCAAAAAATAGGAAAATAACTTCCGATAAAAGTAAAATACAAAAAAAAAAAAAATTTAAACTAACCTCATATGGAATATGAAATTGTTGTACCAAATTGCACTCCATAAACATCCGAATAGTAGCTTTACATGTATCTGAATCCGACAATTCGAAATCAATAAAAGTAAAACTGTACAAATTATAACAATTCGCTGTCGGAATATCTTCTTTCATCAATTTTTCAGTCACTTCGTTACTTGCCGTAGCATGATATGAAAGACATTCTAACGCAACTTTTTGTTTCGCCATTAACTTACAAGCATTCTCATACATTTGTGTGTTGTGAATGCCTAGACCGCAGAAGATAGCGAATGCTTCAAATAATGAAACATCAAACTCGGTGAAAGGCGCATTGTTTTCTTTGTTTATTAATTGAGCTACACCTAAAAAACAACCTCAATCAAATTATCTACTCTTATTTGGAAGTAATAGAATCAAAAAAAACTAACAAGAGAAGAATCACTACAGAACTTCTTATATCTTTCAATATCGTGAGATTACTTAAACAAATCGACATAGAGGCATTAATATTCCGTCATAAAAGAAGGAGAAACACAAGAACCACCAGAGAACTTCATATATTTTTAATTAACTTGAGATTAATCGTATAAATCCTGTTAAAAGAAGTTGTCACTTCACATCCTGGAAGTGAAAGAATCAACAAAGACTGGCAAACAGAAGAAGATTGATCAGAGAACTGCTCATATCTCTAAATATCATGAGATTAGTAATATAAATCAATAAAAATCGTCATAGAAGAGTTTGTCATATTAACATCTAAGTAGTCATAAAAGATGGAGAAATAGAAGAACCCCCAGAGAACTTCTTATACTTTGAAATATCGTAAGATTAGTTCCATAAATCCTCGTAGAAGAAGATCTCACTTTACACACTGGAGTTAAAAAATTCATAAAAGACTGGAAAACAAAAAAAACTTCTCATATCTCTAAATATCGTGAGATTAAAAATACAAATCGTCATAGAAGAAGTTGTAATGAATATCCTGATGCTGAAATATTTATAAAAGATAAAGAAACAGAAGGACCACCACGAAATATTTATAAAAGATAAAGAAACAGAAGGACCACCACAGAACTTCTTATAGCTCTAAATAAGTATCGTAATATCTTCGTAGAAGAAGTTGTTACTTGAATACAAAAGTGGCCAAACTTAACTAAAGAAACAGAAGGACCACCACAGAACTTCTTATAGCTCTAAATAAGTATCGTAATATCTTCGTAGAAGAAGTTGTTACTTGAATACAAAAGTAGCCAAACTTAACTAATAACGACCATGAAAATGTATGTGAGAAATAAGACGAAAATGCTTTACAGAAAAAAAAATGTTGAATATAATTCAAGGAGAGAGATATAAAATACACTCAGGAAGTCTATGTAAACAAAAGTAGGTAAAGCTCAGTAATAAGGACCATGAAAGTATGGATGAAAAAGTGCATATCATTCGCAAAAAAGAAGTACTTTGCAGAAAAAGCAGAAAAACTCCCTTAAAAATAACTCTAGACATTTCTAGATCATAAAATCTTACCTATTAACGACTTTTTCCCGTTTATAATCGGCATACAAAGAATTGTTCTTGCAGTCTCTGCATCGCCCTCACTATGTTGTTCCTTTAACCAAGATCTAACATCTCCTACGTTTAAAATTTGACCTGTAGAAGCTGCGTATCCAGCTATTTGAGCTAGAGTTGAGCTTGCCAAATCAAATGAGGATGGTCTGAAAATACAAAAGATCATTTCATTAGGATTAGGCTCTACTTTAGATGTGTTTGTATTTAGATACATTTTTTTCTGGAAAACGAACTGAATAGACAAAGCCGCTACAATTTCATTGTCTTTAAAAAAACAAACCTCTAAATATATTGTAAATTCAGAGCATACAAAACATGTACACAACCAGTGTTGACAGATGTGCCAACAAGAGTTAAAACATTAACAACAAAGAGAATTCTAAAAAACAACTGATAGGAACACTCCACGAATGATAAGAGAGAGTGCCAAACATATGACTTTAATTAGATGGATTAGTAAAAGAAGACGTAAATAAAACCAGCATGTTAATCAAATCAGTACAGAAAGATTGCTCAAGATAGTACGAAAGGACACACCAAATGAAAGAAGACTTGTAGGACATCAATCAAGACAATGTCTAGACTTCACCATTACCAGTGGTATCATACGGGTAATGGTTGGTTGAATAGTTTTGACACCTATTAACCAGTGAAGGTATCAAAATTTATACGCTTTTTTTATATTTCACCTTTCATTTGAATACACCCAAAATTTTATTTTGTACATACCATTTTTTGTTTACAAGCCATTTGAAGTTGACGTGTTAGTTTATTTTGTTACAATGAAAAAAATCGAATATCGTACAGTGATAAAATGTGATCAAGACAATGTCGAGACTTCGAAAGAAGAAACTGGGTGGTACCATTGTGGTACTGGTTGGTTGAAAAGTTTTGAAAATGACACCTACTAACCAGCACAAGCTATTTGAAGTTGACTTGTTAGTGTACTTTGTTACAATGAAAAAACAAAATATCATCGTGATAAAATGCTTTGTTTTAAAAGTATCAGCAACAGAAATTCATATAAAATGGTGAAAGTATTAAAGGAATCTGCTCCTTCATTTCCAACTGTAGATCGGTGGGTTTTAGAGTTTAAACGTGGTCGTACAAGCGTCGAAGATAAACTATGTAGTGGACGTCCATAAAGTACAACAGTACCAGAAATCATTGAGCAAGTCTATAATATTGTTTGTAAAGATTCAAGTTTGACTAAGAGTGAAATTGTTGATACCATAGGCATCTCAGAAGAAAGAGTAATCCATATTTTACACTAAGAATTCAAATGAAAAAGCTGTTCGCAAAGTGGGTGCCGTATTCTAACAAAAACTGAATTGATAACAAATTTGTGAGCGTAATTTGGAGTTTTTTATTCAGAATAAAACCAATTTTGTGCGTCTTTTTATAACTATAGATGAGACTTGTATCTATCATCATGTTACTAAAATGAAACAAGAACGTTTACATTGCACTGAAGCTGGTACGTCAGCTCCAAAACAGGTGAAATTAGAACGATCAGTAAAAAAGGTTATGGTATCAGTGTTTTGGGATGCAAAAGGGGTTTTGTTGATTGTTTACGTGGTAAAAGGTAAAACAATTAACTCTGAATATTATTGCAACTTTGTAAACCAGTTGGATTAAAAAATTCTTGAAAACATACCCGGTTTACAGAAAAAAATGCACGTGTTCACACAAGTTTGTTGATGATGGGTAAATTGAACGAATTGCTTGAACACCCACCGTATTCACCAGATATGGTCCCTTTCGACTATTACCTCTTCAGAAACTTGAAAAAATTAGTTCGTGGAAATCTTTTTTTTGTCCAATGAAGAAGCTATTGCAGCCGTGGAACAATATTTTTCAAAGCTTCCGGAAAATCATTATAGAGATGGTATTAAATTACTAAAGGGTCATTAAAATAAGCGTGTTTAAACTGAGGGAGATTATATTGAATAAAAAAAGCAATGTCATTAAAAAAATAAACATTCTTTCATTTTTACCTTCAAAACTTTTCAACCAACCTGTATTGTAGATAGAGTAGGTAAGACATGTAAGCGAAAATGTCTAACGGTTAAAAAAAGACAGAAAATCGCCGTAACCTATCTGTCTTTCTCTCTCTTCTACTGATGCAAGTGTCGCGAGGGACAGCTTGTTTTTCGAATATAAAACATATGTGTTAAGAGAGATAGAGTGGGTACTGCGGTCATGTTTGTCTATCCAACTGAGGAACAGCTAAAATCCTAATTCCTCTACTCTATTTATAATTTCTCGATGGCTGATAATCCTTCTAACACATGAAGAAATAGAAAAATGTAATATATTTAAATGTTGGATGAAAATTATAAAATTGATCTTGAAAATATTCATAAATTTATTGACGGATAAATTGTTAATGTAATTTTAGCATAACTAATATCCCTCTGTATTTTAGAAAATAGTTAACTCGTTTCTCTTTTTTGGTGGCTATTTTCTGGTGACATACTTTTTTGAAGTCGATATTTCACAACATAAAATTTAGATTGTCGCTTATCCAAACTGAATGTGTTGACACACATCTGCTAGTGTCTCCGGGTTAATGTCGAATATTTTCATCGTCGTAAAAGAGATGTCTCATAAAATTGAACAACATTATCGGAATACAATCATATAACCATGTAAAACTAAGTTTCTCATTCGATGACGATGACTTTTTACTTGGTTGTGTTACTCTAATGTTGCAGATAGCGATGGTCATAAAAATAGAAAGGTTACGATCGGCATGAATATTTAATATGTTTTGATTTCATCCACTTACAGTTTTCTATTATTCATCTATTATATTTGTTCTGAATGTTAAAGATTCAAAGCTATTCGTATCTTCGAGATTATTTTTTTAATATGGGAACCGTCACCGGTTGTACTGCAGCCTAATTGCTATATTTCTGATGATTTCTCAGACTTATAGCAGCTCTTCTAGTCCTATCTTCCTTAGAAAGTTTAGGATATCATTGGGTTTTAAGTTAGGTAGTTCTTCCTTTTCTATTTCGTATGACCATAGGTATTTGACCCTAGAGTTACTTAATGCGATGCATTCTGAGAGTATGTGTATTGAGGTTTCATCCTCTACCTCACAGAATCTGCAGTTTGCTTCATCTACCAATCCTAGTTTCTTCATGTGTCCTCTTAATCGGCAGTGCACGTCAAGTACTCCTTTTATAATTCGGAGGTTCTTCTTCTAAGGTTAAGACAGCTGTGAGATCTCTTCTGGTTATAGTTTCTCAGGAGCGTCTTCGATTGTCTTAGTCCTTCTAGATTATTCCCGTACTTGGATTTTTCGCTATCCATTTTTTTTCTTAGATTGTACTACTGCTGATTCCACAGGATGGTTCTGGTCCCACGTATGGAGTTTCAGCTCCTTCTTTTGCCAGCTTGTCTGCTATTTTGTTTCCTTCTATTCCTATGTGTCCTGGAACCTATAGGAGGGTAACAGTGTTATTCTGTCCTAGTTCGTTTAATTTGCCTTGGCATTCCCAGACCATTTTTGAACTGATTGTATCTGAGTTCAGAGCTTTGATGGCTGCTTGACTATCTGACATGATCACAAACTTCTGTCTACGATAGTTCCTTTCAATGTTAAATTCTATACATCTTTCGATGGTAAGAATTTCCGCTTGAAAGATGCTTGGGTGCGCCCCAGGCTTTCTGAGTATTTGGTTCTAGGTCCAAAAATCCCTGCTCCTGTTCCTTTATCTGTATTGGAGCCGTCCATATCTTAGTACCCTGTAACAATTTGTACAGGTCTAAAGGATGAGTGTCATATGTTTGCAAAGGCACATATCCAAAGTCTCAAAAATTGACTGTGTCTTGCTATTCAGTGCATCGAAGTCTCACAGTATGTTTTACTGCTTCAGATTCCCTGTCACATAATAAGCAGCTTGGGCCTCTATTGAAAACTGCTGGTATTGTGCAGTGTTTCAGCTCTTCTGGTATACTTCTGTTCACATTCAGCTGTGAGAATCAGTGATAGTGAATAATACAACACGGTGGTAACAATATTTATATCATTACTGTCTTAGCTTTAGTATTTCCAACTTTTCATTCTAAACATTCTGTAGTTAATTTACTGCCATTCCTGGCAGTTGTCCTTGTCCTTGTTTGTTATATGGCTCTGCTGCTCGGCAATCGCCAAGTTAATTAACAAATTTCAAAAGTTATATTCTAGGTTAAATGTTAAAGAGAAACTCGGAGCTGTTGTGATACAGTTTCAGGCTACCCTTTCGTGCAGAACGATACTACAAATTCAGTTACAGTTTAATAATAAAAATTTAACGCTTTTGGGGGTACCGGAACAAAAAGTAAGTTTCATGACATATTTATAATTAAAATCGAGTAATTCGGTTGGTGACAATAAACGAACTAATCATAACGCAAATCTGTAAGAGTATCTAATGCTGATTTCTGACGTTTTTAATGGGTCATTGAATAATCTTATACTTTAACAGTATAAATCTATAAATGTTAATGTTTTCGATACTCAGTAACTCAGTAAAATTATACTTAAAATGTCATTTTAATAAAGTAAAATTTATAAAAGCGTCCTCACAAATTAATTTAAATAAGTTTCTCAGAATTTCTGTTTAGTTTTGGTATTAAATTCATATTCTGGCTCTAGAATCCACTTTATAAATTACCTGGAAACAAGCGTTTGCGTCCCGCTGTCTCGCAGCTCAAAAACCGTAGTAAATACACTCGGTTTCCTTAATCCGTTTTCTCTCATGTCTTCCGCTGTCAATGTACCGCTTTCTACTCGAGCTAGAGGAGCGTATCGTTCTTGGGATCTCCCCGGTCGCTCCAGAATTCGCTCCAAGTGGCTCTGAAACAAAGAAACGTCTGATTGATTTTCCAACGTCAAATCGAACCATGCAGTGTATCGTGTTCGTTAATAATGCTCTACCTTGATAAGAGTAGGTCTTTAGAGTTTCGAGTCGGAGTGGCTTTCAATAAAAAACCTTTTTCCAATGTCAAAAGAAAGGATAAAGATTTTATACGAAAAGAGTGTTTGTTGAGTTTATCTTCTCAAGCATTTTTTAGCAGCGTGTAAAGATTAACATAATAGAAGTTAAATTTCAGAATTTCAATAGGTGAATAGATGTAAAATCCGATTTTCGCTGAATACAATTTTCAACGATAGGGTTGCTATTCAACACATAAAGTGAGTCAATTTATATGTTAAAGTTGTACCCTCGCCAGGACATTCAAATTTAATAATAAATTTGTTTCAATCTACATACAGATTTTCACATTCGTTAAAAAAAAACAATTGGGAATGTAAAATTCACTTAACTTCTAATTTTTTATTATTTTCTGATAATTGGTATTTAATTGCAGTATATAATATTTATGAGACTGCCCAATAAAAGGAGCTTTTTTACCTGTGTAATTGACCAGAAAGAGATGATATTGAAACTCAACAATAAAAGACACAGTATGAGTATGGTGGCCAAAGACTTAACAAAAGAAGCCATTATCTAACTTAGCAAAGGTTCAAATACTTGCTTACCTTGGCATAATAGAGGCAATGGAAGTTGTGTTAAAACTTCTTCCTTTTCATACTATTCTTAGGGGTGAGGTAAGAATAAGCGTCCAGAAAACAAGACTATAAAAGAAAACCTACAGAGAAATAAAATTATACATTATTAGCGTCTCTAAAGACTTTTTTATTTTCTTCATCAGCGTTTCCAAAAACTCCCCGCCCATTGTCTTCATCAGCGTATTCAAAGACTTTTTTATTGTCTTTATAAGCATTTTCAAATGCTTATTTAGTGTTTCCATCTCTGTTTTTTCATTAACGTCTCCGAGACCTCTTTCATTTCACAAAAAGAGTAAAAGATATTATGCCAGTATGGTGGTCTTCATCCCTACGTCTTTACCATCGCTATCACAGTCTCTTTTAATATCGTTACTTTTGAGTTAAATGTCATCATTTCTACTCTTTCAAACTATTCCTCCATACTTGTCATCTATTTGAAGAGTAGGTACCTACTTAAATTATCATAAATCAGAAAAAGGAGATTTACTGTTCTACATCCTAAAAATTTGAAAGCCGAAAAATGTTTTAAGCCTTTGAAGGCTCTGCAGAAATGGGTTCAGACAATTACAGAAGATTTTACTGACTTCTACGTTAATATCTTCAGATCCTCAGAGACTTATTCAATGTACTACGCTCTACGTATTTATAATTATCTCAAAAGGGTCTTTCAATGTATTCATTTCTATTTCAGCATCTTCATCAGCGTCTTCAATCTGTTCTTCTACTTCTTCATCTGCTTTTTCTAAGGTTCTTTTATTGCATTTTATCAGTAGTTTAAATAGTATAAAATAAATAATGAAGAATTACAGGTAAGTAATAGGTACAATGAACAAAAAAAAAACGTAGAGAATATTGAATGAACAAGATTTTATTTACTTTTCTGTATCACCTGCAGAGGCTTTTGCAATCTTTTTATTACTACTTTTGTATAACATCTTCAGAGGTTTTTTAAATCTTTCCATTACTACTTTTTCGTCAACGTTAACAAAGGAACTTTTAATGTTGCTACCACGACAAGTATCCATCCAATCTCTTCTAAATTTGTTTTCATTTTCTTAACTACTACCGGGTACATTAAGATATTCCATTAAAATTTGTACTTTCTATTACAAACTAGAATTTTAATTTCCCGTAGTAAGATTTGAAGTTTATTAAATTTCCGTCTTTTATGAGTTCTATTTTACTCGGCACAGCAAAATTAATTACACCAGCTAACTTTCACAATAAAACGCGTTCGTAAATAGTTCTTTTATTTCACTTTGTAAATAACTAGCTGACCCGGCAAACTGCGTACCTTCCAACGCTAATGTCTTTTTCTCATTTACCTTTTTTTACGATTTTGTCTCGTGTTTTTTCTTCTGTTTTAGTAGATTTATATCTACTATTCAGCTGGTTCGCAAGTCACGACTTTGGGAAAATTTCACTACAGTTTTTCGTTTTGGGCCCCCTGACCTCAAAAACACCTTCCGTTCAAAAGTTTATATATATATAGAACAAGAAGTCTTTGCCGACTTGTTAGGAATAAATTTAGTTTTATTGGGGTGAATGGCAAACGAAAAGTGTACTCTTTTAAGTATTTATTATCCAAGCTTTCGTGAATTTATATTCACATCGTCAGGGAAGACTTAATGAGATTATTTCGTCTATGATTGTAAAAATAAGAATAGTAATAGGTACAATACATTGAACATTGAAATTATAATAAAATTAGGATATTTCTAAATTTAGAATAGTAATAGGTACAATACATTGAACATTGAAATTATAATAAAATTAGGATATTTCTAAATTTAGAAATATCCTAATTTTATTATAATTTCAATGTTCAATGTATTGTACCTAGGTATTACTATTCTTATTTTTACAATCATAGACGAAATAATCTCATTAAGTCTTCCCTGACGATGTGAATATAAATTCACGAAAGCTTGGATAATAAATACTTAAAAGAGTACACTTTTCGTTTGCCATTCACCCCAATAAAACTAAATTTATTTATATATATATATATATATATAAATATATATATATATATATATATATATATATATATATATATATATATATATAAAAGATTAATTGCTAATAGCTGATCAAATAGTTACAAACAGTGGAAAATAATTGGGTATACAGCTAAATGATTAAGAGTACTCTTTATACTAAAATCCAATATATTTCTTCGATTTTCATCGATATCATCAGGGAAAAAGCTACAATAGTGTGAGTTAGGTTTTTTAACATAAGGTGATGTGTAATTTACTTACTATATGAGATTGACATCATTGTTATTAAGTATATATATGAGTTACAATAAACAATTTTACAATTTTTTAAAATTTAGAATTACAATTTGAACGATCTTATTTAATTAATTTGGTGGTTAAAATTATAAAAATTATTAAGTTTAGAATTTTTTACTTGACATTGAGATTATTTTTGTTATAATATAATGATTTGGTATTTTATAAGTCAGATTGTATGTATGTATGTATGTATGTATCGGATATAACGAAATCTGTGGACACGATAGCGGTCGCATTTCTTAACGGATCAAAATGAAATTTGGTACAAAAATCAATCGTCACAAAAACTCGGTCGAGTTCGTTAATGGGCCAAATCGGTACCGGCCGTTTGGGCGTGACATCAAATCAAAATGGAAAAAAATTCGTAACTTTTTTACTTCACCCTGTACAAAAAAATGATAGGGAACTTTTTTGTTTGCCTTAAAGAGACTTACAACTTTTATCAAAAACATTTTTTTTCTGAAACGTATACTTTTAATATACTCAATTAATATAAATCTACTCATGCGCCTGGCTTACCAAGGGCCATTTTTTTGTTGTATTTTGTAACTTATCGGCTAAATATATGAGGTATAACTGCGCCACCTTAAGTTGGAGTCATATAACTTAATTAAGTAAATTTTGTTGGTTTAAATATATGTCGTTTTAATTATATTTTATGAATACTTAAATTAATATCGACCAAGAGTATAACCTAAAAAATATAGGTCAGTAGTAGAAAAGCCATGAGATGGATGTGATAGTTAATATTTTTTTTAATTCTGTTTGGTTTTAATTTGATACGTTGTTCGTGAGCTTTAACCTTTCTTTAGTGCTTTTTAAATGCTGCTGCAGTTGGTTGAAAATATGTAATTCTGATAACCAATACACGAAGGGGCATAATTAAACTCAATACATAATTTAGATTAGAGAGAGAGAGAGAGAGAGTATACTTTATTGTCATAAGAATAATCTTGTGGACAAAGTTTAACTTAATCTACAATGTAATATATGTAAAAGTGCTTTTAAATTAATTAATTTTCACTTGATACATAATCAGTTTGTATAGGTATATAAAAAAAACACATAGGTCGTACAGGATACTGATAAATAATAAACCAGCCTGTCCTAACGTATAAGTAAATTAATAATAAAAATATAAAAGTCACATTGAGTGTATCACAAGCAAAATTTAAAACACAACATTGATTTCAGGGATTATCATTATAAAATTCTTGTGCATTATAGTATGGCCTATCACTTAAAAAACATTTCACAGCCTTCCTGAAGCATTGTAAAGATTGTATTTCTGTTATATTCTTTGGCAAATGGTTGAACATTTTACAGCCATTATAGACAATGGAATCCTTTATGACTGATGTCATTATGGTATTGGCAACTTAATGTTGTAATAAAGCAAATATAATATGGTACAGAAAAATTAGTAGGAATAATTATATTGATAGTAATAAAATATGTACTAAAGATAAAAAACATGGAAAAAATGGCACTTGGTAAGCCAGGCGCATCAGTAGATTTATATTAATTAAATATATTAAAAGTATACGTTTCAGAAAAAAATGTTTTAGATAAAAGTTGTAGGTTTCTTTAAGACAAACAAAAAAGTTTTCTAACATTTTTTTGTACAGGGTGAAGTAAAAAA
Source organism: Altica lythri (assembly GCA_964028335.1). Classification (NCBI taxonomy): domain Eukaryota; kingdom Metazoa; phylum Arthropoda; class Insecta; order Coleoptera; family Chrysomelidae; genus Altica; species Altica lythri. The sequence continues at coordinate 39,301,952 of OZ034807.1, read as the reverse complement.
GTTACGAGGTTTTTGGGACGATTGATTTTTGTACCAAATTTCATTTCGATCCGTTAAGAAATGCGACCGCTATCGTGTCCACAGATTTCGTTATATCGGATACATACATATATATATATATATATATATATATATATATATATATATAAACTTTTGAACGGAAGGTGTTTTTGGGGTCAGGGAGGCCCAAAACGAGAAAAACTGTGGTGAAATTTTCCCAAGTCGTGACCTGCGAACCAGCTGAATAGTAGATATAAATCTACTAAAAACACAGTACAAAAAAATTATTGGAGGTTTGATGATGATAAGTATGCTAGCCTAACGCAGCATTAATTACGTCCCGTCCAATTTTGTTAATAAATGTTCTTCACTTTTTTCTGTTTCTTACTAAAATATTTGCATTGTAGCATTTCAAAGAACTTCTTTCACTTCCAGGTAATTTAGAAATGTATTTTTCTATGATCCCTGGACCTCATTCATATGAAGTCAGAAACACATTTTTATGTACAGTGGGTCACTTTGTTTTAAAATTGGCAATATTGCATTAGAAGATTCTAGAACATTTGTTAGTGTGAAATAACGATTTCTGATTGGCTAGTCGACTCGAACCAATTTCGAAAACGTCTGAACTAATTTGACATCGGGAGAGGACAAGGTAACGTCGTTGTGAAGCGACGCCATTTTGGATAATTTATATTTTTGAGAGTTCAAAGATGGTTCAAAGCATCCTGGAAATGATTTTAACGATTGTCCAGAAGTATTGCTATGGTTTTGGTAAAATACTTTCATTTTCCACCTAATTTGTGTTTGATGAATATCTACTTACACAAGGTAGGTAAATTTTTTAAAACCTATTTGAAATAAAGATTATGGTTTTGTGTTTGATTTAAATTTTTACATTAAATATTTTGAGTTATCGTTACATTTTGGAACTTTTGTTCTGAAATATCTGACTTTATGTGTTAACTAACAGTTCACTAGTGTTTTTATTCGATTATTGGTATTACATTTTAGATTACCTTCATGGTAAATGTATGTAGTTAAATTACTTATGTAAATCTTATACGATCATATAGTTATTTAGCTATTAAGACAACCCATATAGATATATCTATCTGAAATCAGTTATGGCGATTCGAACCACTTATATATTCATATAACATACTATAACTAATTTATTTTATTTTCACTTTTAATACTGGTATTTAGAATATATAGTTCCAACCAATATGTATATGTACGACTTAAAACATTTGATCAATACTTGTTCATCTTTTTATGTTAATCTTTTTGGTATAACTTTTTAAATATACTCTTAGTTATTCTGTTAGTAAAATATTGAATACTGTTTCTAAAAAGTGGCACCCTTTACCGGTTTCTGTTTATCGTACCCTTTAGCCTATTTTTAAATATTTTCGGTTTTTCAATACTCACTCATTTACTCCCCTGATTCACAACTCGCTGTCCTCCTACCCCCTAAGTGCCGTTTGCAATCTGATAACCACTGGTGAGCCTTTAACATCCAGAAAAAGGTGGTTACAGCATCTTTCTATGTCAAATTAATTTATTTTTGCTTATTTTTCTCTTCTCGTTCATGTGAATAGTGGTCTAAAGCTCTCAAATTGTTTTCTCTCTAAGATCTATTGCGTTCCCCTTTTATTGCTATAAATCTGATATTTCCTCAGACTTATAGTATCCCTTCTAGTCCCATCTTTCTTAGAAAGTTTAGGATATCGTTGGACTTCAAGTAAGGTAGATCTTTCTCTTTTATTTCATATGACCCTTGGAATCTGACCCTAGAATTACGTAATGCAATGCATTCTGAGAGTATGTGTATTGAGATTACGCCCTCTTCTTCACAGAATCTGCACTTTGCTTCATCTACCAATCCTAGTTTCTTCCTGTGTCCTCTTAATCGACAAAAAGATCTCTTCTGGTTATAGTTTCCCAGAAGCGTCTTCGGTTGTCTTAGTCCTTCTAGATCGTTTCATTACTTAGATTTTATCTATTCACTTCTTTCCCAAGTTTTTGTAGACTGTACTACTGCTGATTCCATAAGATGGTACTGGTCCCTAGTATGGGGTCTCAGCTCCGGTTCCTTTTGTTCCTATGTGTCCTGGAACCCATAAGGGGGTAACAGTGTTATTTTGTTTTAGTTCATTTAGTTTGCCTAGGCATTCGCAGACCATCTTTGAACTGATTGCATGTGAGTTTAGAGTTTTGATGATGCTTGACTATCTGACATTATTACAATCTTTTGTCTACGATATTTCCTTTTCATATTAAATTCTACACATCTTTCAATGGCACGGATTTCCGCTTGAAAAATGCTTGGGTATGCATCCAGGTATTCTAAGTATTTGACTCTAGTCTGCTTCTATTCCTTGTCTGTCTGGGAGCCATCCGTATATCATTTTATGGTATTTTGGTTTAGCCCCGATATGGTATCTTTCTCACAGTTTTGTGGTGAATTTTCTCACAAAGTTAAATTTATTTGGCTTGTCATCTTGGAGCTCTTGCTCATTACAAGAGTATACCTCTGTCTCAAACACTTAGATGTGTGTGTTTTCAGTAGAATAGGAATTTTTACTTTGTCATCCCTGTTGTAAATTTCTGTTCCTGAACCATTTTCAGTCTCAATCCAATCTTTGAACCAGGTGTAACCCTGCAGCTTAAGTTGATTAATCGCAGTGTATCATTTCTCACGTTGATATACTTATATGCCCTTGGAATTTTATTTTATGCGGATATTTTGGAACCATGTGGTACCGAGGAATCCGAGGATTTTATTTATTAGATGTTTTGTTTAATACTCTGCTTTATTTTGTTGTTTTCTGATCTAAAAAAAATGTTCTTTAAATCTCTCAGAGTCCATGTTATGTCAAGATAAGCAAGAATTTAAACCTTACTAAGCTTAATGACAGCATTTCTTTGTTCAATCTTTGGCCACTATACCCACATAGTTTCATAATTGTTGTTAAAGTACTGTGCAAAGATTTCTATGAATAATGAAGATATTATCAAAAAAGTATTAGTGAAATGATTGAAAAGACGTTACGGAAAAGTAAAAAAAATATTCTTCCTTCAATGTCCTCCAACGCTTTTTAACAAACCTTTAGAGTTGTTATTAAAAAGAATTAGTGAAAAGATTGAAAAAGCCTCTCAAGAAGCGATAAAAAAGTAAATAAAATCTTCCTTTAATATCCTCCACGGTTTTTTTGGTCATTGTGTCACTTAACGGTAATTCTTCATTATTCATTTTTTGTTACTATTAAAAAGCATTATAAGAGCCTTTGAAAAAACTGATGAAGAAGTAGAAACGAAAACATTAGAAAATAGTTTGAAGACGCTGGTGAAAATGCTGAAATAGAAATGAATACATTGAAAGACCCTTTTGAGATAATGATAAAGACGTAGAGCTTACGACATTGAATAAATCTCTGAAGATACTAACGAAAAATTCAGTAATTCCTGCAAAGCCTTTAGAGGCTTATTTAACCCATTGTTTCACACATAATACATAGAACAGTAATTCTTCTTGTTCCATTTTATGAGAATTTCACTAATGTTCAAATGCATTAAAAGTAGAGATGAAAACTTTAAAATAATATTTGCAGATCATGATGAAGAAGTATAGATGAAGACATTAAATAAGCTTTTAGAGACACAGCTAAAGAAGTGGAAGTAACGATGAACTATAGATGAAGACTACTTTTTTTTTGTGCAAATGTTTCTGTATATTAAAAGAGGCCTCGGAGATGTTAATGGAGAAGCAGAGGTGGAGATACTGATAAAGACATTAAAATAGTGTTTGAAGATGCTGATGAAAACATTGAAAGACTCTTTGGAGACGTTGATGAAAGCATTTTGAAGCCGCTGTTAAAGACATTAAAAGTTTCTTTGATGATGCTGTGAATGAAGTACAATTTTAAACTTTTGACTTTCATTCTGACATTACTTACACGAAATAATGATAATAATAATAATAATAATAATAATAATAATAATAAACTTTATTAAAGAAAACAAATGCTTACAAAAGAATAAATAAAATACAAATTTTGTTAGGTTTCTAATTATTTATTTATTCATTTATTTCTTTGATAAGAATTAAAATATTATGCAAATGTTTCTATGTTTTGAAAGAGTTTACGGAAATGTTGATGGAGAAGCAGAGGTGAAAACCCTGAATTACCGTTTGGAGAAATAATGATAATAATAATAATAATAATAATAATAATAATAAACTTTATTAAAGAAAACAAATGCTTACAAAAGAATAAATAAAATACAAATTTTGTTAGGTTTCTAATTATTTATTTATTCATTTATTTCTTTGATAAGAATTAAAATATTATGCAAATGTTTCTATGTTTTGAAAGAGTTTACGGAAATGTTGATGGAGAAGCAGAGGTGAAAACCCTGAATTACCGTTTGGAGACGCTAAAGAAAAGTATGGATCTAGTTTGTTAACATCTCCAAAGACTTTTTTACATTCAACATTTTGTTACTTTTTTATTTCAAGATATGACGTTCTATGATATAAATTGTTCAGAACATTAATAAAAGTATTTAATTTGCTGCTTAATCTATTTTCTCTGGTTCTGAGTATATTTTAAAGTAAACAAGATATATTTTCAAAACTATTCAAAGAACTCTAATTTATCAAAGGAAAATAAGAAGAACCATCTATAAAAACTACTCGGCCAACTCCTTTCACATATTACGAACTTGGTAACTTTTCCGTTCTGTTCAATTTTAATTCGACACAAATGTTTTCATATATCCCAGCTCGAAACTATTTTTCATCTGGTTCAATTTAATATTTCATAAAACTGTCTTCTTTATGTCCTTTTTCGCATTTTCGTTCCATTTGGATTATATGGGGTTATCAATGTGTATGTGTTATAAACGAGAATATAAGGCAGATGATAAATTGAAAGTATTTCGAAGTAAAATGTTATATTTTACGTTTTTTTTAAATACAATTTTACTAGGATGTTAAATAAATATTTTTTATTTATGTAGCGTTTTATATATACAAAATGTTAGGTGCCTCTTTATACTTCAAAGTATTTTTGGAAGAACAATTCAATTATTTTTTGTTGAATGTGTAATTTTTAACATCAATTACTTCCGTGAGTGATTATGCGTCTTCCCATCGAAACATTTATGACACTAAACCGAGCTATAATTTACCTTATTTCAGATCCTATATGTTTCATATACCCACTCCCACTCCCTGTTATTTTATGTGCTATAAATTTAAACATATGGAGTTGCGTGTGATATTGTCGGAAATAATTATTTAAGTGAAAAAATATCTAACACAAATTGCAGCCATTTCTTTAATGGATAAATATTTTTCAAGATTGTTTTTTCTGATAATATATTTACCAGTTTCCGCTATTATTGGATAGATTATATTTACTTTGTCGAATGAAATCGTCGCCAAAAGACTGAACTTTTTATTAACAACTGTGAATTTCAAAATATTTTGTTTTAATTTTTTAATTGATTTATTTGGTAAAAAATTCTTTTAATTTACGTGTTTTTAGAACAAAGTTTTTAATTTTAGCTACGGAATAAGTGTTGCGAGTGAAAACTCGTAACAAAAATAAGTAACGCAACTTCTCGTGTCCTATTGCTCTCACTTTCGACGAAGTCAACGCTCTTTTGACCTCTTTCATTCTCTGATCTCACTTTTAAGTACACCAACCATGCGTTAACTTACACACATTCATGCACCTCCTCAATGAACATAACAAAATCTATACAGTAGCATACGCAGATGACATTGTCATTCTGCCAACAGCAAAGTTTGAAAGCACTCTATGTAACAGAACGCAAGTGGCTCTCAAAATTTTAGAGACATGGTCTAAAGAGCAAAGCTGTCTATTAACCCTAAAAAGACAGAAATGGTTCTCTTTACGAAGAAAAATAAACCTAGGGGCTTAAAAGCACCTCACACATAGAAAGCAGAGTTTAAAAAGCATATGTATATATATCTTGTGAGCAATGCCGTCAAATGGATCTATACGCCAATCATAAGACCTATGCTAACATCTGGGGCTGTAGTGTGGTGGCCTACCAGATAATTAAACCAAATTTAAAGATCAGCATGCTTTCTTCTAACAGGAGACATATGAACCACACCGATCAGGGCAATGGAAGTAATACTTGGACTCACCCTCTTTGACATATTTGTTAAGGAGGTAGCATTGATGACCATGGTGTGCTTTCGGATGGTTGGTATAGAACCCACTGTAGGAAACGACACCCATAGGGACAGTCTGTGAAGGGAATCGCTAAATGCAATACCACCCTTACAGACGGGCATGGATGCAGTCATACCAAGATTTGTCTTTGCCAAACCCTACAAAGTAATAACAGATAAGACAGCAGACCTCAACGTAGTGAACAATCTGAGCGCCTATACGGATGAATCCAAAACGCAGCAAGTGTGGGATGTGGAATATACTCTAGATCTCTGAGTCTAAAAATGAAATGAACTATGTATGACTTGTCAAGTGTAGTTCAGTCAGAACTCACAGGCACAACCATAGTTGCAAAAGAATTAATCAATAGGAACATTACAGGCAGGAGTGTAAATATTTACACGGATTGCCGACAAGCACTACTGACCTTGAATAGACCACGTATCACTTCAAGTTTAGTACAGAATGTGACCAAACTCTAAGTGAGGCAAGCCGGAGCCGGATCAAAGGACTTGGGAACTCTAAAGGCAACCACATTGTGGACAAATTAACAAGGAGGGTTGCCGCCTACAAATATGTTAGCCGTCGCCCATCAACCAACCTAACAATGTCCGCTGTCATGGATCTTGGCAAAAAGCACTTTTATCAAAACTTTATACAGTGCTAGGATGAAACAACGAACTGTAGACTGGCCAGAGAGTTATTACCTCATCGTGTCGGGGAAACAGCAAAAAAAATATCTTAACAGTTCACTCCTAATTGCAAGAACATTTCTTTACGATGAAATTAGCAGAATCGCCCCGATACAGAGGTTGCGAACAAGAAAAGGAAACAGTAGGAAATATACTGTATGACTGTTTTGAAGATCTATTCTGGGCGAGTACTGGCTTACACCAGCTAATGTCAGGGAAATCCCCCTCGGAAGTCTCATCACCTATTTTAAATCCTTAGGCCTGATGACAACCTGAGGTGAGGATATCCTTACACACAAGAGTATGCACAATAGTCCATCTGTGGCCTCAGTGCCGTCAGAACGCTTGCTCGCCCCTCTCCAACTTTCCAGACCGAGAAGTAAAAAATCGTTACAAACGGAACTTTTTGTGTCCTATTGTTCTCATTTTCGAGTAAGCCAACGCTTCTTTGACCTTTCTCATTTACGGCTCCCACTTTTGAGTACACCAAGCATGCGTCAACTCTGTTTACTTATAATTTAAAACTTTTTTGGCCGCACCTTATACAAACAGGTGTAGGTTTTGACTGGGGAAAACGCCGTTTGAGAGAAGAAGTGAGAACTAATTTTAAGGCATTCTAAGTCGGGTTTATTTTAATTATTTTATATAATAAGAATATTATTACCGATGTATATGTGAATATATTTAATTGATATATTTTTTATACATAAACATTATGATTGTAACACTTGTGTAGAGTTAACAATTTATTTAAACTAAACTAAATAGAAACTAAACAAGCGAACACTTTAACATCGACTTTTGCATTTTCTCCAGTGGCAGTCCATAGTTGCCATCTGGAGAACGCAATCTTTCTTTTCTTGACCAGTTCCGGACGAATAATAGTCTTCTTTGCTCTGGTATCCACCAAAATCGCATATCGCTTCCCGTCAAAGAAGTCATCGATGTAAATTTTGCTAGTTTGGTTTCTTATCGTAGCAATAATAACTAGAAGGTATTGACGTTTAGTTTGGGTCGATGTTGCCTTTATGAAAATGACCATATTGAAATTTGTTCATTTCGAACGCAAAAAATGAACTTCTGTTGGCACTTTACGAGTGCTATTATTTTTTGTTTTTTAACCACATTTTTAGCGATTTTAAATGTTTATTTTGATATTGCAGATATTTAATTTGGTTAACAAACAATTCAAAACTGTTCATTGTGTTTTCGCTTTCTACATATATTGACATCATATAGTGTACATGTTCATGTCTTCAGGTCTACCGGGTTAAATGCGAACATGGCAAATTCAAATTACGTTGCTGCAGTTTAAATTTAATGCGATTGATCTGGTAAGCCATTAATGTCGGTATCCTCATTATGTCTTTGCGCATCGCATCGAAATGTTAATTCCGGAATATTCATGACATATATTAGATAATAGCTTTGTCTTCATAGAGAATCTTGCACAAATGAAAATTAACATTATACATCACAGAATATTAATACTGGATTTTTAATTAACATTCTCGCTGTAAATTTTTAATATTAAGACAAGTTTTAAAAAGTAATAAGAGTATTTGTTTTACAAGGTTAGCCAATTGAACTGTTACCAAATTAACTTCGGTATATCTAAAAGATACGTCAATCGTCTTCTGATAACAGCTCATTATGTTGTTTACAAGCTACCAAAGATTTATGTCTAAGACAAAGTGAAAAAAGTTATTCATTACCGAATTGATATGATTAGCTGGAAAATTCCAACAGCTAGAATTCGTGAGCTAAATCATTTCATGCTAAATCTATACTCTCGGTCTCGGCGACTCTCTGCGAGACGAAGCGAGAATGAGATATGGTATAAGATATGCACTCGCCTTGTCTCAGTGTTCTTCGCGTCTTTTCGGCATGTTTTAATTTCTTGTCGGTTTTTCAGACGCTAGGTGCGACTCAAACAAGCACAAGCCAAGGTGAGACGTCTAGAGATGCGAGCATAACGGACTATCGCTGTACGAGTTTTGCGAGTGTATTTAGTGTGTTTTTAGTTCTTTTGTTTTCACCTGATTCTTATAGGAAAATAATAAATTGTATGAGAGAAGAAAAAATAGTACACCATAGCTATCAACTCAAACAAGAAAGAGCATATAGAGTCGTCCTTAGGGGTTTACACCATTCTATTCCCTTAGACCAAATAAAATCTGAATTATTAAGGCAAGGCCATACAGTCAGAAATGTCTTAAACATCCGGCACAGAGTAACAAAAGAGCCCCTACCATTATTCTTCGTCGATTTGGAACCAAAAAACAACAATAATAAAGTTTTTAATGTAGAATTTATATACAATACCAGAATTAGAGTAGAAGCTCCGAAACACAAGAACACCATTGTGCAATGCACTCGATGTCAGGCATACGGACACTCTAAGTCATACTGTTAAAAAACCTTATAAATGTGTTAAATGTGGAGGATCACACGACACCAAAAGTTGCACAAAACCGAAAGACACACCTGCAACATGTACTCTTTGCAAGGGCAACCACCCAGCGAACTATAAAGGCTGCACTGTTTATCGAGACTTATTAAAAGCAAAAAAGAGGAATAACGACACAATTAGACCTGGAAACACACAAGGATACATAAATCCCAATCCAGCACTGCATCAAATGACTCAACAATATGTGCAAAATGGAATCAATTATTCTCAAGTAACCTCAGGAAACATCAACAGACCAAATAATGGTGAGGATTTAACACACATGATGACAAGCTTCTTAAATGAATTCAAAAATCTATTCAATCAACTTCTGAACCAAAATAGCATGATTCTGAACATGCTAACAACAGTCATTAGTAAAATAACGAATTAATGGCTCCGTCAATTAGAATAGCCGCCTGGAACGCCAACGGGCTACCAAACAGCATTTTTAAAAGTAAATAAATTAGATGTTCTTCTATACACAACGTACCTTACTCATCATCCTGATGGAACTGCTCACGCAGGAACAGCAATTATTATTAAATCTTCTATTAAACACTATTTCCTACAAAATTACGCCACACCTAAAATACAAGGAACCATACTAAAAATAGAAACATTTACATGGCCACTTGCCATTGCAGCAATTTACTGTCCCCCTAGACACTCTATATCAATTGAAGAATACGAGACCTTTTTTCAAGAACTAGGACCCCGATTTATAGCAGCTGGAGACTGGAACGCCAAACACACCGTATGGGGATCGAGGCTTACAACACCAAAGGGTCGAAATTTATTGGCGTGCTCGCAGAGAAATAATCTAAACTTCCTTTCGACAGGTCAGCCAACGTATTGGCCGACCGATCAAAACAGGATTCCTGACCTTCTAGACTTTGCCGTTATCAAAGGTATCTCAAATATACATTACAAAATAGAACCCAGTCTTGATTTAAGTTCAGATCACACTGCAATAATCATAACACTAAGTACAACTGTAATATGGAAGGAACCTGTGGCAAAACTCTGCAATAAAAGAACCAACTGGGAACAATTTCAAGCTATTATTAACACAAATATAAACTTAAAACATCGAATTAAAGAACCCCACGAAATAGAAAAAGCAGTGCAACATTTAACAGAAGTAATACAAGATGCTGCATGGAAGTCAACTCCAGATGATAAAAAAATTACCACCCATGATCATAACATTCCTTTACAAATTAAAGAAATTTTAAATGAAAAAAGAAGAGCTAGAGCCAAATGGCAGCGGTCAAGGAATCCCCTGGATAAAACACAATTAAATCGGTTAACACATCAACTGCGTACAGCTTTAACCCAGGCCCGTAATGAGACTTTTAAATATTACATCTCCAACCTAACACCTAATCACCATTCATTATGGCAAGCGACCAAAAAATTCAAGAGACCAATAGCATCTATTCCACCAATTAGAAAATCGGATCTAAGCTGGGCAAAAACTGATGAAGAAAAATCAAACACATTAGCACAACACCTCGCCCAGGTATTTAGTCTACATACAGAAGTCAATGCTGACGATGAAGAAGTATACACATTTCTCGACGCTCCTTGTCAATTATCACTACCACTGAAACCATGTACACCAACAGAGATCTGGAAGGCGATAAATAAAATAAACTCTCATAAGGCTCCAAGTTATGACTTAATTAATGGTGATGTACTAAAGCATTTGCCTAGAAAAGCGATAGTCCTGCTAACTATCGTATATAACAGCATGATAAGACTGTGTCACTTTCCTATTCAATGGAAATACGCAAAAATCATTATGATTGCGAAACCGGGCAAACCGCCTACAGAACCCTCCTCCTATCGTCCTATAAGCCTACTACCAATAATGTCAAAAATTTTCGAAAGACTCCTCTTAGTCCGAATTCTCGAAAGAATAAACATAAATAACATAATACCTGACCATCAATTTGGCTTTCGACAGAACTACTCAACAATACAGCAGTGCCATAGGATTGTAAATTATATAAAAGAAACTTTAGAGGGAAAAAAGTGTGTGCGGCAGTATTCCTTGTTGTGGAAAAGGCATTTGATAAGGTGTGGCATAGAGGCCTGTTGTATAAAGTGAAAAAGAATATGCCTAATGAAATATACCTGATATTAAAATCATATCTGAGTGAGCGATTTTTCCAAATCAAAGTAAATACCTCACTTTCCAAATACCATCCTATAGAATCCGGAGTACCTCAAGGTAGTGTCCTCGGTCCCTTCCTTTATCTCCTTTACACTGCTGATATACCAGCTGACAATGACATTACTATGGCCACATTTGCCGACGATACAGGAATCCTTACATCAGACGATAATCCAGATAGAGCTTCTAACAAACTGCAAAACTATTTAAATTCACTTCAAACATGGTTAACAAAATGGAAGATTAAAGTAAGCGGTGAAAAGTCTTCACAAATTACATTCACAACAAGAAGGATCGACTGTCCACAGGTTCATATTAACAACATTCCTATCCCCTTAAAATCAGATGTCAAGTACCTGGGACTCCATTTGGACCGAAAGCTGATATGGAAGAACCATATCAAAACCAAGAAAGCTCAACTAAATTTAAAGGTCAGACAAATGTATTGGCTGATAGGTAAAAGATCCCAGTTATCATTAGAAAACAAAGTATTATTATACAAAATTATACTAAAACCGATATGGAGTTACGGTATAGAGTTATGGGGCTGCAGCAAACCGAGCAACACTAAAATACTGCAAACTTTTCAATCAAAGACGCTGCGCATGATAGCGAATGCACCATGGTACGTTTCCAACATAACTATCCATAATGACCTTGGGATACCATTCATCGAAGATGTTATTAAACTACAGGCAAACAAAGCTCAAGAAAGAAATTTCGCCCATGAAAGTCAAACTATTCAATAACTCTACCAGCCGCCAATTGTGGGAAGAAGACTGAAAAGGACATGGCCAGAGGACCTAACTGATTAGGTGTATTGGAGAACCATCGATGGATGGTGCCCAAAGCATGCCAGGATTCAAGCCTTTCCTACTATTTGCTAAATACTCTGTGTTGTAATTAGAGTAGATTGTAAATTTGCACTTAATAATAAAAAAAAAAGTTCTTTTGTTTTACTCTAGTCAACATGTTTAAAAACGTGAAAAATGGAGATAAAGGTCCTAAAAATATGAGCGATAGCTCATTGGATTTGGTATTACCTCTAGAAAAATGTTTTTGAAGGATTTTGGTGCTGGTAAAAAATTGCAATTGTTATTAACAAAATAAAATAAAAAAAATGATATTTATATTTTTGTTAATAACTCGAAAAATATTAATATTTAAGCAATTTTGAAAAAAGCTTGTTAAAGAGAAGGAAATTTTCGAAAAAAGTCCTTGCTCCTGGAACTCTATCTCCATTATTTATAATTTTAATTTGACGTTGAAAATAGGGCTCCACGCAGCTGTTACGGCAGTTAAGTAGGCGCTACAGTTAACGTGACGTATAATATTAGAAAGTACTATTATAAATAAAAAAAAATATATAATTTTTTTCTGCTCCAGAAAAAAATATAACATTTCAAAATTTGTTTATAACGAATTATTAAACTAATAAACAATTAAATAATTAATAATTTTTTTCTCTAAACTGTTTAAAAGTATAAATAATAATTTTTAAAAGCGAAATAATTTCTTAATCAATTATTTAAAAATCGAAATATAAAAAAACGATTTTAAACAATTAAAAATTAAAATTAATAAAATATTTTTTTTCAAAAATGTAAAATTTTTCTGTTTGTTTAAAACAATTTTATTAACAAATTACGTAAAAAATTAAAAACATATGTTAATTACTGCCATTGTTTAATGTTAAAACAGGCATGACTAGATATTAATTGAAAAAAAAAATATCAACTTTTTCTATATATTTCATTTTACAATAGCTATGAAAAATCATAATTAACAAATTAATAATATTTTATGAACATTTATCACAGGATCTTGTCAAATATACATATGAAAAGGGCTCCTCGAAGTTTCAAATTTTTAGGCCAATTATTTATACCTTTTATCCCATTATTTATGCCAACAGATATTAGGAAAAAATTTGTTAGATAACAATTGAATATTTTTTGAAAAATAGTGATAAAATGTTTTTTTCAACAGAGTTAGATTCTTTCAAGTGTTAAAAAAATACTAGAATTTTTTAGAAATTTTAAAATAACATTTTATGCCATAAAAAATATTTTAACTGATAAACCTCGTTTAGCGGCTGCGCGCTCATGCCGTAACAGCCGCGCGGAGCCCTATTTTCAACGTCAAATTAAAATTATAACTAATGGAGAGAGTTCCCGGAATAAGGACTTTCTTTTCGGTTATTTCCTCTTCCTTAACGAGCTTTTTTCAAAATTGCTTAAATATTAATATTTTTTGAGATATTAACAAAAACATAAATATCATTTTTTTTCATCTTATTTTGTTAATAACAATTGCAATTTTTTATCTGCACCAAAATCCTTCAAAAACACTTTTCTAAAAGTGATTCCAAATCCAATGAGCTATCGCTCATACTTTTAGGACCTTTATCCCTATTTTTCACGTTTTTGAACATGTTGACTAGAGTATTTATTTGGAAATGGATATTTTAAAAGTAATTGACAGAATGGATTAATTAATTCACACTACAGTTTTACTTAGTTCATCTTGAATTCATAGATCTCGGCGAGGGTATGAGGGTAGCATCAATGTAAATAATGTTTGCGTATCTTATCATATCATCTACGAGAAGGTGAGCCAACGAACGGCCACCCGAAGTTCCCATTTCAAGTAATGGTATGGGCAACCGTAACTGCAGATAGGCGCTCTTCAATCGTTTTTATTAAGCCAGGTGTAAAACTGTTTTGGAAGCTGCTTTAGAGTAGTGGGCACGCAAACACTTCGGTCGTAAATCATGTACGTGTCAATAAAACTCGGCACCATCAGCCAAGCAAAAATTATATTCAACCAATTTTTATTTTAATATATAGCTTTCGAATTCGACAAATGCAATTTCAAAAGACTTTTCTAACTGGCCATTATCGAGAGCAAGATGCGGGTCATAAATTATACTGAATAGTCAACCCCCAAATCCCCCTTCTCTGTCATAAGCTTCATTCTCACCAGCACTAAATTTTTTAAGTACTTATAGAAAGAATACTATGCACATTTTATACAAAATTGATGGAGTTGAGTCTATGGTTGGATAGTAGAAGCTCTTAAGTGAATTATTTTTTATTAGTAGATTTTTATATAAGTCGTTATTCAACCAATAGCATTTCTGACTTTATACAAAAAATAGATCTGTCTCATGCTATATCTAGTAGTGTTATCTCTAGAATATTTAAGTGGATTTATTTTTTATTTTTATCTTCTTCTCCCCCTTGAGCTACTGGATGCCAGATGTCACTTTTTATTCACTACTGTGAAACAGGTTCATGGTTCTTTTTGTTTTTTTCTTTTTATCAATTATATCTTTTGAGTAAATTTAACGTTAATATTGTTTTTTAACTTTAAATCCATGACTCGATCTCCTTCTACCCTTGGAGCGGCCATACGCCACTGTCATTACTTGTTATTGCTTTAAAAGAATTAGCTTTGTGTTTTATTTGAGATAAAGTAGAGGGTAAAACGTTACCAACTTTATTTATGAATATATGTTTAGCTATTGGTGAGCAAAGAAACTTTTCTTAGCTAAACTAATCAAAAGTACCTAGATAACCAGGCTTTGCTCGTGAAATGTCTAAATCACACGACCTTTCTACTCGTATAATGTTATTTAAGTTTTGCAAGCATCTAACTTTAGCAGTACGTGTGGGACAAGAGGAAACCTGAATATTTTGATGAAGGTTTTCTTGACATGATTCTTGACTATGCAAAATTTAAGAAACCTAAACTATTTGTGTTTGGTGACGATTTTCTTCCAGGTGTTCTTGAGATGAGTTGTAGCTTAGTGGGTCCTGTCTGACCAAACAATACGCCTCAACTACTTTCGATCTTGCTTTAATTTATTCTGTAGTATCATTGTCCATTGTCAATTTACTTCCAAAGTATACAAATTCTTTTACTCTCTTAAAGTTCCATCTCTTATTATTGTATTGTAAATATATTTTTTTTGATCTTATTAATTTTTTTAACCCATTTTTTTACATACCCTTTCTAGTTGTAAGAAATCTTCTTTCACATTGATTGTAGTTTTTCTCTTTAGGTCTATGTCGTCTGCGTCCACCAGGAGTCGCAGGACCTGGTTGCTGAATGGTTCACTTTTTATTTTTCCTGCCCTTATGGCCTTTTTCAATGCAATATTAAATTGAACTGGTGATATAGCGTCTTAAATCAGAGTTAACCAAAAAAGAGGTAAAGAGCAGTTGTCTCACTTTATCTTTGCTGCTAGATCCGATTACACATGCTTTTGTTAAATTGATTAATTTTTTAGGTATTCCTAGTTCTTCCATTACGTTATTCCATAGTTGAGTTCTTAACACGCTGTCATATGCCTGTTGAAAATTAATAAACAGCTGGTGCAGTTCCTTATTAAATTCCCAACATTTGTCCACCAATTGGCGGATTGTGAAGATTAGATCCGCTGAAGACCGGTGTTTTCTAAAACCACATTGGTAATCCCTGATGATGTCTTCAGTAAAAGGAATAAGTACGTCGAGGAGAAAATTGGCTAGGACTTTATACCCTCTGTTAATGAGACTAATTTGTAGTTTTTACAAAGTGTCTTATCGCCTTTCTTGTGTATGAGTATGACTACACTCTAGAATCAACTGGTTAGTATTTTTTCATTTTTCCATATGGCATTTATGAGTTTATGGAGTTCTTCTGCTAATTATCTGACTCCCATTTCTATGCATTCGGCTGAGCTCGTGCTTTCCCCCGCAGCCTACCGGTTGGTTCTCTTACTTCAACTTCTGAGGTATACAATTGTAGTTGTTGTTTGTTGCTTTCATTTTGTACATTTAAAAGCTTTCCATGTCTCTAAAATATTTTTATCATTCGCAACTGGCTCACCATTTTCGTTAACTATCATATACCTGCCCGGTACTTTTTTTTTCTTTTATTCCCAGTTAACGATATTTTATACTTTTCCGTATACATAGATATATAAATTAGAAGATAGAAAGATTATAAAAGTAACAATATTTGATTACTCTTGATTAAAATTGTTTAAAATTTATATTTTTGACAAATCTCGTATACGGCATAAAATTTTTTTGACTATGCATAACTTTTTATAAAAGATACATTTTTTTCATAAAACTTAAAAAAAGTTTCTTATATGATGCCGACTTAATTGGGCAGTTTGGGCCCCCTATAGAATTACTCGTTTAAATATATTAGATTGAGATGCTAATCAGATCTTTATAAAAAAAAACAAATATTCTCGGTAGAACTTACCGCTTCTCCACAGTTCAAGTCCAGTAAATAAACAGCGCATCTCTCGCATTTTAACAAAGCTTGAGCTTCTCTCATTATTTTCGTAACGAGACATTCAAGGTTGCAACTTTCCTCGAAAATACTTCTTGCTAAATTTAGCAATATCTAGAACAAAACACAAGTTTATTACATGCTGTTTCTAGTCGTAAAACAAGAACAAGGAAACTTACTAAACAATACTAAATAAAGCAACTAAAAAAATAATTAGATTAAGACAAACGCTTCAGTAAAGTTTCTTTGTTGTTAAGGTATAACATTCATTAACTTAACTAACTTCCTACTAAATAATCCGATAAAGACATACGCTGAAACAGCGCTAATGAAGAACCTAATCTCCTTTAATCTGATATAAAGAGATTTAAATCTAAAATCTATATCAATTAGGAAAACAAAACACGTGAATTTGTTAGTCGGTACGTTTGTTTTGTGGTTAATAATATATATGTCAACACAAATCTCTTTCTGAAGAGGAAAGAAACCCTAAGGGATTTGCCAACATTTTTTTTAGTAGGTGCAAAGTAACGTCTACAATAAAATTCGTATAAAACTTATAATCAAACTTTAAATAAACTTGGTCGTCTAGATTTGACATAAAGATCTAATAAAAATGTTCTTTTATAATATATAGGTACCTAATAAAGTTATTTAATTTTTATTACAGTTTTATAGCTGCTGTGAATATGAAATTTTATGTAATCATTGGATTTTTATTGTTATATAAATAAACTATAAGAACGATCTAAAAAAATTATTTAATTCTCTTACATCAATTAGATATATTATTTTTGAAGTGAATACAAGGTCTGGGAATTAAGTTCCGAGGCTATTGCTATAAGATCTTTATTTTTACATTTTTTTTTCTTCAATACCTTTTACTTTGCGAAGCAGTGCTGGAGATCATCTTCCAATAGGTTGAGTAGCTGCGTTAATTTTTGTTTTGTCCTCTATAGAGTCGTGGCGGGTTTCCTTCAAGTAGGATTTGATTTTTGGGAACAGGTTGAAGTCGCAGGGTGCTAAGTCAGGCATTGGGTGCGTGTTCCAACGCTGTAACCTTGTTTTTAGCCCATTAGTCCTTGACAGACAGTGCGTTGACTTGATGTATGATCCAGCAGTTTTCTTTCTACATTTCGTGCTTTTTTGCGAATTTTTTCTCGAAGAAGTCTATATAGTAGTAAGGATTGAGTGTCAACCTTTTGGTTTCCCTTACATGTGGACTACAACGCGTATGCCAAAGAAAACAATCAACATGGTCATGTATTTGGACTTGCTTATCCTTGCCCTCCTTAAAACGTTTGTAGTACTTAAAAACTCGGACACGGAATAGACAATCATCTCCGTAAACACTCTGCAAAGCTTCATAGCTTTCCGATGCGGACTTTCCGAGTTTTAACAAAAAATTAAAATTCATTCTTAATTTTTGTATCCAATATTTTTTCGGCGCAAGCGATGTTTTTACCCTCTTTATTTAACAATTACAACGGGACTGTCTATTTTGTCTGCCTGGAATTTTTACCCAGGGTCAAGGGATATATTTAGAACAAAACTTTTCTGCTTTCATTCTTCTCGGTATGCAGGTGTTCTTTAAAAAACAGTCTCGGAACTTAATTGCCAGACCTTGCTATAACAAATTTTTTGCAACAACGGGAATTTATCTCATTGTTACATGCATCACTGTAGAAAGAACGTAGCGGTGGAGTCTGACAGAGAAAGAAAGAATACGGGAAAGAGTAAGAAATAATAGTACGCATGAATACGTTTAACCGGCATAAATTTACACAAGAGTGCTTTGTACCTATAAAATATTAGTATATTAAAGTATAAGTGCATAAAAAGGTCTTTAAAACACGCGCGATTTTTCAAGCACGACGGCGCAGCCGGAGTGCTTGAAATAGAGCAAGTGTTTTTAAGACTAGTTATGCACGAATACTTTACGCTATTTTTTTTTATTGGTGCAGTTTTAAATCATAAATACTGGTATTATTACTAAAAAAAATGGGAGTTAAAAATGGTCGAATTCGTGATATGAAATAAATATACCTTTGGTTGTTATGGAAATGAGAATATCAAAAATTGATCGCAATCTGTCATCAAAGAATAATTGTTGTCACCGCAGTGCTTAAAAATGAATTCTAATATCGATTTTTTAAATAGTAAAGCAGAATCGCGGTTGATACCGCAAAAATCTAAAGACGCATATGAAAAAGAATACGCCAAGTTTATCACATGGTTGGAAGATCAAAAGGTAACAGATATAAATGAACGAGTTATGCTTGCTTACCTTCAGAAAATGTCGGAGCAATACAAGGCGTCGACTATGTGGGCTATCCATTCGAAATTGCAATGTTTGTTGAGGTTAAACAAAGGAGTTGATATAAAATCATTTGTAAAAGTGCACGCATTCATGAAGGCAATTAGCAAGAATGATGTAGCCAAGAAGGCGTATGTTTTCAAAGAAAATGATTTGCGGAAGTTTTTCATAGATGCGCCGGACATAACGTATTTATTTTTGAAGGTGGTAGCCATTTTCGGCATCTTTGGGTCTTCTAGAAGATGTGAATTATGCGATTTGCACTTACATGATATCAAAGAAGAAGGAAGCGTATTGGTTATTACTATCCGACCGTCTAAGACAATAAAGGCTCGGCGTTTTACTGTAGCCGATAATGATGCAATTAGTTATGTGCGTTTGGTGAAGCAGTATTTATCATTGCGCCCGCAAAATGTAAGTACAGACCGAGTTTTCTTACGATATGATAAAGGGAAATGTACCAATCAAGTAGTTGGTATTAATACATTTGGATCATGTCCGTTGCAAATTGCACGTTATCTTAAATTGGATGATCCTGAGAAATACACGGGACATGCATTTCGACGTACGTCCGCTACCATTATGGCAAATAGTGGCATGACAATAGATCAAATCCAACGACAAGTAGGATGGAAATCGGCAGCTGTAGCGAGTGGTTACGTTGAAGAGAGCATTAACAATAAGAATCATGTTTCAAACGTTATTGGTAGTGCCATTAATGGAAGTGAAACCTCATTGTGTTCAGAGAGTGTTAGCGGTATTAATTTAAATAGCATTTCCTCCGATTTAAAAAATCGACAAATTACTATATCAAACAATACTAACTGCACTATTCATATTCATTTAAAAAATTAAAATTACTGTTAAATAATGTTTGAATAAAGGTTTTAAATTTGTTAGTAATATTTTATTTGACGTTACAAGTATACTCCTGTCAAATCAATAATAAAAAAATTGTCATTTACAATGAACGTTTTTGAATTTGTTATGTTGCCATGGTAACTTTAAAAAACGCGCGTGTTTGAAAGTTCGATTTAAACACGCACAGGCGTGCTTTAAAAAGGCAAAATAGGGTCCCAATAAAAAAAACAATTTTTTGTATAGTTCGTAAATTAAAAAAAAGCTCATGGTGCCACACGCATTGTTTTCGTAATAAGAAATGTCACGCCTTTCCCTAGAGTTAAAATTGTTTTTTAAAGGCCAATTTAGATCATTCATTTTTTACTATAAACAAAGTCTTACACCTGCCAAATTTTTTGGTTTTATTTTGTTCCAATTTCTGAATTAAAATATTCTCTACTTCCCTTTCTTATACTTATAATTTGATCAAAACAAAGATATTTTGATTAAAAGTTAAAATCATTAATTAAAATTATAATTTACCTGGTTTCTTTTGTACTCCAAAACGGAAACTTCAAAGAGCTGAGCATTTTGTATGCCGATACCGCAGAAAGTTAGATACCGTTGGAAAACTTCTACATCTTGTGCTGTAAATTCTAGCGAATCGTTGGTTTTGTTGATAATTTGGGCAACTCCTATCACGTCACCTTCGTAGTTACATATTGGCATACAAAGAATTACGTTAGTTTTATAGCCTGTTCGAAGATCCACTTCGTTGTTAAAGCGAGGGTCCTGTAATATGAAAAAAGTATATTTAAACTAGGATTACGAATATAGCGGAAAACTGCGAAATATGTTTCACATGCTATATTTCGTATTTAATAACAGAACAATACACTCTCGGCTAGTGCTTGTCACATAAAGTTTGTTCCAACAGAACCACTCTGAGCAGTACATGAAAACGTTCATCTATACATATAATAAAACTGTACACTAAAGACTTTTAAAAAATAATTAGCGGGGGTGTAATACATCGATATAGAACCCAAAAATGTGGTTAGATTTTTTGTCTGTCTGTCTCTATGTTTGTGCGCGCATCACATGAAAACTACTGATCTGATTCGAATGCGGTTTTCACAGATGTATTTGTCTTCTTTCAATTTAACATCTGGTGTATAAAAATTTCTCCCCCCACTCCTTAAACGGGGTGGGCGAAAAAATTTTTATACAACAATCAAGACGCCACGCGGGTACATCTAGCACACTATAAAATGCGCAAGACCAATACCTGTATTAGTTCATGGTTGATGGTTCTTGTTGGAACAATTCTATTCTTTTACCCTCTTATCTCTATTTCTAATAATAAATTCATTCTTTGTGAGACTTTTGAGTCCAATCCATTTGGAATACAACATAACTTTAAAAGAGACGAAAAATGTCAGGTAATAAACATATTTTTTATATGTATTATTTTTTATTAAAATAATATTTTTTACAAAAGTTTCTGGAACGGCACTTTGACAGTACATGGCATTATTCGATGCTCAGTTGTAACGGTTTTATTCGTCTGACGTCCTTCTGCCACTCAGGAGGTCTATTGGAACAAACCTGTACACGCTCCATTTTGGACACTTTTGGTAGTTTTACAACTACAGAGCATAATGAGAAACTCCGCCTGGAGTGGGTGTTCGGTGGATTAAGTATTAACAGTCATTCTTGCCGGTCCCAAGTCCGGATAAAGGAGGCGGGTTGAGCGAGGGGCTAACGACCCCTCCTCGTAGAACCTTTGTTGTTGTACAACAGCCTCGGAGAAGGACAGAAAACAGACGACGACTGAAGCAACGAAAACGGTATATGAATATAGGAACATGGAACATCTTAAGCTGGTATAGACCAGGAGCAGCCAAACACGCCAGAGAACAAGTAGAAAAAAATAAAATGGACATAACAGCTATACAAGAAATAAGATGGCCCGAAACAGGAAGCATAAGAATT
Source organism: Altica lythri (assembly GCA_964028335.1). Taxonomy (NCBI): domain Eukaryota; kingdom Metazoa; phylum Arthropoda; class Insecta; order Coleoptera; family Chrysomelidae; genus Altica; species Altica lythri. The sequence goes on along the minus strand of OZ034807.1, from coordinate 39,279,964 downwards.
AGTAGGTTCGTGGTATACTACAGTGGCGGACAACAAAACAGACATGAGTTCGGCACTGGATTTGTAGTGGCGGATCATCTCGTGGACTCCCTTATAGCATTCCGGCCAATAAATGAGAGATTATGCTAAATTAGGTTTAAGGGTAAGTGGTTTAATCACACCTTTATATCTGCCTATGCACCGACCGAAGAACATGATGAGGACGACAACGATGCATTCTATGAAGAATTAGAAAGAGCGATAGCAGGAACCCCAAAACATGACCGCCTAATATTCTGTGGAGACTTTAATGCCAAAATCGCTAAAGAAGATTTCCTTAAACCACACATCGTGAACGTCAACCTACACGACATCTCAAATGATAATGGACTAAGACTGGAAGGCCTAGCAGCAGCCAATAATATGATGGTTAAATCTACAATGTTCGACCACATAAATATACACGGGCAAACATGGGTTTTGAACGACGGATTTACGAGAAACCAGATCGACCACATATTAATCAATGCTAAACACGGAAATAGTATCAAAGATGTAAGAAGTTACAGAGGAGTAGATGAAGATACGGACCAATTCTTGGTGCGGGCTGCCAAGATCTTGAAGTGGGTAACATGAACCAATGGAAGAAATACAATAAGTCTAACTAGACCGGTGACTTTATGTCAGTCAACTAACGTGTTAAAAAAATGTACGATATGTCTCGTAGGTGTTAGCGAGCAATCAATGAATGTGTGAAGATTTACTGTTAAAGAAATAAAGCAATTCGGATACTTTTTGTATTTTTAGTTGCTTGTTAAAATAATAACTGTATTACTAACAATATATAAATATAAATATCCTGCAGTTCTGTTTGAATTTGATAAGACAATAGGCATGTTGACAGTAGTTGTAAATCCATGTAAACTTAAATTTAAATGATTAATGGTAATATTTAAATACCTAAAATCATATTTATTGAACGTAATTAATAATATTTTATTAATTAAAATTAATTCAAAAAACTTTATTTAATACACATTATCACGTGACTGTGAACGCCAATCACAGCGCATGACGTCATGAACCGATAAACAACTTAGCGTCGCTTGGTGTCACTGTGTGAACGAGTTATTTCTTTGATTTCTCTTGCTAATTACTCGCTATTAGTATTTGTAACTCACTTGTTATCATAAACCGAATTGTGTTTACATTATGGAGACAGGATTCATCAAACGAAACAGTTCTAACTTGCCGAGAATCGATTGTTTGGTGGTGGCGAATTTCTTTGCTACAAACAAAGATTTTTGTGCAGCGGAACTTAACATACATTTTTTACGGCCTGTTTTTCTTCGTAATTACAATGTTCAACTCGTATATTTTTTAGATAAGATTTTAAAATACTATCGGTGTATTCGTTTAATTCAGAATCGGTTTCCATTTTTTCAATAAAATTTATATCTGCGATATCTAATTTTTCAATTTTAAAAGGTTTATTAATATTAATTTTTATTGGTTCTTCTCTTGAATTAGTAATGGTGGTTGTTGCAAACAATTTATTTACGTTTACAACTGCACAGGGTGATTCTATTTGATTGCCAAAATTAATATAATTTACAAGTCCTGTTCCGCTTTCTATGTCAACGGGTAATTTTACAATTTGGGATGTCATAGCAGGAATATTAAAAGAATAATTTTTTACGTTAAGTTTCTTTTTTAGTTGTGTTAATTCTTCTAATTCGTATATTATTGGTATTTCTGTATAAGGAGTTTTTTCTCTAAATTTACAGTTGCTTTTAATTGTTTTAATAAATCAATACCAATTAATCCGTCATATTTTTGACTAAAATTAAATAAATAGAACTTATGTCGTTCGTTAACTTTAAAAATTTTAAAAACAGGTATTTTTATAACTTCATTGTGGTAAGAAATACTGTGGGCTGTTTGAATATTAAAATCTTCATTTTTTACATGTACATCTACATACACACACACTTTGTATTTATTATTAACTAGTATTAAAGCCTAAAAATAATTATTTCTCAAGAAAACTTTCAAGTTCCTTAGAGTTTGACTGATCGCGAGCATTGTTTATCGGTTCGTGACGTAATCAACGTCACATGGCAGTTTTTGGCGTTTTAGCGGGAAATTTTAAATCTATTCTAATCTATCAATTTTTTCTTTAAAATAAAACCATTTTTATTATTAAAATATTTTGTTCGCGGTTATTAAGAGTTTATCTATAAAATAAAAGCAGATCCGGAAATTAGTCAACATCCCTATTGAAAAAAAGCTAAAGTTGTTTTGATTAGCGATGATGCTAGTCGATTTATATCCTTACAAGTGAATAAAGTTTTTTATAATTAAAATAGTTCTTGTTAAGTTGTTTAATTATTGTTAATAAAATATTTTCGAGGAGTGGATATGTTTTTTTCTTCTATTAAAAAAGACTTAATTCTAATATAAATATAATCCTTTTATTTAAAAGATTCCTGATAAAACTATTACCTTCAAGTTGAAGGCAGTTGCAAAAAAAAAAGAGAAAGTGAAACTGTTACCTTTAAATTGCAGCATAAAACCATTTCTGTGCGATGGAATGAATAAGTCATTAATTAGGGAACAATGGGAAAAATGGTTACCTTCTCTGGAACTGTATCTGGCGTCTGAAGATATAACCGATGTCAAAAAAAAGAGAAATAAACTACTACACTTAGGAAGCAGTCAATTGCACGATATATTTCAAATACTCGTTAAAAAACATGAAGAAAGTTGTAATACTCACTTATTAGATAAACAAAAGAGAAGGAAGATGGCGCTAGAAACGCCAAATAATCCGATACAGGGTACTGGTGCAATATTCTGGTAAAACCACATAAACTCACTACTCGCTTCCATAACGAAGAATTTACAGTCATCGAGAGAAAAAGAAATAAAGTGATCATAATCATTGATAATGGACAAACATTAGAACGCCACATTAGCTACTTAAACACCTACCAGAGCTAACAAGAGTATTGAAAACCCAGATACCCCCGTTTCACCATCAACAGAGACTTTCAACAGACGACCACGACATAGCCCTAGCCTCAAAGAAGATTCAACCACTGAAGCTGAAAAAGATGGAGGGATTGTGGCAGCGCGAAGAACAAGTAAATCCCGAGAAATGATTCAGCGTGTTATTTTGGTTATTTATGATGATTCAAATGAAATGTATTATTACTTTTGGAGTGGTAGTCTTTTTATATCCTTACAAGTGAAAAGAGGTTCTTATAAACAGTTTTTGTGTTATATCTAAGGAGGTAGGTCACTATCAACGACTTATTATATTATTGTTTTGAATACACCGACGCATGCCTTATATTATTGTTATCCATTTGCTTATTTTTTCTACGTGATTGATATATTTATTCTTCTAGTAACAGGTTTGTGAAATATTTTTTGTATTAAACTTTTTATCATCAAAACTAATTTAATATAATTTCATAATCAATGAGGCAGTTTTAATGTAATAATCTAAAAACGAAGCATTCTTGGAATTTTTTAGTAGGTACCTTCAACGAATATTCGTTCCATGGAATTTGAAATTTTCAAGAGTGGATTTATTAATTTTTATCATGTCGTATTTCAGACATCAAATCCAACAAATTATTAATGGAATTCCGAATTTAATCCATTTACGTATTCGGTATTTCGGAATATTGTTGGTCAGGATTGAATAATTTACATTTCAAAATAAACAGTAAAGAATTTTGCAATTAAAATTATTATTTGGGAAATTGAATCAGATTTTAACAATTGCTTGCAGAATAAAATTGTTTTAAAATTTTAAATAATGTCAAATAACAATCCACTTGTCATTATATAAAAAATGTAAAAAAATGACAAATTTAAACGTGATTTGTCATATTTTAATTAACATTGTCATTTTTTAAATAATTATTAATTGTAAAAACTTGAAAATAATTTTTTTGCAAATGAATTAAATTCGACTTAAATTTCTACCCAGCGAGTAACTTTTTCAAGTTTAGAAACAAAAATATGTCCAATGTGCCAAACCTAAAGAATATGGTGATTAGGGTTGTTATAGTGGAGAAGCACTTTTTTCTTCATCAAATGGGGCAGTTTTTTGCAATTGGACGTTGAATCGCACCAATAATTCGGCATAGTAAAGCCCTGTGACCGTTTTGCCCTTCTTCAGGTAGTTGTAGAACATACCTCCGTAATCCCAGAAACCCTTTCCGGCTGATGGGATAATTTTGGCCTTCTTCAGAGCACATTCGCCGGGTGATCCTTATTCTTCGGTATATATATTCTTCGGTATATATAAGTAGATCCATGTTTTGTCTACGGTCACGAAATGATACAAAAACTCCATTGGATTGCGCTTAAATAGCCTCAAATACTGCGCTAAAGTGGTCTCACATATGCGATTGGATTGTGCATACGCGGCCCCTATCGCGCGTCTTTAGAGGAGCCTACTGTCAAGCCTATATTATGCAACTTCAATCCACAGACCGCCAATACAAGATGGTAAATTTTTGTCACTTTATCTTCCGTGGTAGCCATTTTCGAGGCACATGGGCGTGGATCTTCAAAAACCTACATGCTTCTATGTTTAAACTTGTTAAACCAATCTTTGGCGATCACCATCGAAGGAAAAGTGTTACTTCGTAAAGCATCCAGGTGCTTTTTAACTTCACTAAACGATTTCCCTTTCGACAAACGGGTCAAATAATTTATTAAATATCTTCAAACTCGTAAAAAGTTATATAAACAACCAATTAATTATCATAAAAAATGATAAAAGCAATTGATAAAAAATGCAAAGACAATGAGAGAGTACAGAAATGTCTTTTTACTATTGTATGTCTGGTTTTATAACAACTTTGGGTGTTAGAATGTACACGTAAAGAATAATTTATTTGATTATTTCCAGACATTTATCATCTAAGCGGCGTTTTCCGGTCGCATTTCAATCATTATTACTTACAAAACATCAAAGAAACGTAGAGATAACCTTCAGGATTTGTTTAAACCTTTGTCAACCAACCCGAGTCATTTATCCGTTCAAATATTAACACAAAGAAGAAAGCTTAGCACCTCCGTGCGACCTCTAAAATATTCATAAATTCCTTCGTCAGCAGGACGTCAGCTCGACCTCATTAGAAACGTTGAAGAGAAAGGTCCCTCGAGATATCTATTAATCCAGCCAAGTTTTTCTCGAAAATTGCTATTGGCATCCTCACGGGAATATGGAGTAGGATAATGTGATACGTTTTAATCAAACAGGGATGATATTTAAGTCACGATATCCATAGGCGCACCAATAAGATAAACCTCACTTCATACTACCAGTTTTCAATCTGTCAAACGAATTAGAATGCTACAATTAAGTCTTTTGTCCGATTCTGTCCAATATTCTCATAATAGTTTGTTTGTTCAACCCACTGTTTTTACTGCTCCTGTACATTATTAATAATTGTAAAGTACTAATAATAATACTTTCACTGATGTGTATCAGAGGAATGCTGTTACAGAAACACAGAAACAACAAATATGCCACTTGACTAAATTAAAACAATATAATGTTAAAGGGGGAGACAAGAGTGAACTGGTAGAGACCGCAAAAAATCTAAGCAACATTTTTGTTAGATCAGTAAACAACAAAATAAACAGGAAGTTGGCCATACATTTATCACTTTGGTGCCTGAAATGTAGCCGACTGGTGGACCAGAGCCAATAAGCCAGGTTAATTGTCTGAAAGTACCATCTCCGGAACACCGAGGTTTAATGAAAGCATTGTGATGTTGCAAACACAGGGGTTTCAGCAACTCTAGTAAGGCAGGGAAACGAATGCAGGTTTCAAACTGTCTTTAACTCGAGGAGACGTGTTTTATATAAACCGTTGTAATCTGTTTTGGGGATAGACACCGGCGAGAATCTTCCTTGATTAGAAGCGGTCAAGACCCATAACTTATCTGGGAGCAGGGTAACAAAATTAATTTTTAATAACTGTTTTAATACAAAAACTAACGAAGTTTTTATCAGGAATGTCTTAAAAATAACATAAAACAAAAACATAATCAGTCTCACTTAATTTCTCAATATTTATTTATGAAGTTTGGGATAAATTTGTTTTTAAAGAATTAAAAATATGCAATTTCCATTAATAAACGTGATTTTTTAATAACTTTTTGCATACAAAAAATATACAAGATGAAAAGAAGAAATTCATAAAAATAATAAAAAACAATAAACTTAATCAGTCTCTCCCTTAATTTTTTATTATTTATTTTTAATGAATTTTGGTATAAATTTGTTTTTAAATAAATAAATGTATGCTTTTTTCATTAATAAACATGATTTTTTATTAACTGGTTTGGTACAAAAACTGTGGAAGGTTTTCTCAGGAATGTCTTAAAAATAACATAAAACAAAAACATAATCAGTCTCTACCTTAATTTCTCAATATTTATTTTTAAATAAGTTTGGAATAAATTTGTTTTTAAAGATCTGGATCTCTAACTTTGGGAACGGACGAGCTAGTGCTCAGCCAGCACTGAGGCCCCATATGGCCCATTGTGCATCCTCCAGTGTATAGGAATATCCTCACCTCAGGCTGTAACCAGGCCTAGTGATTTAAAATAGGTGATGAGGCTCCCGAGGGGGATCTCCATTACATCGGCTGGTGTAAGCCAGTACACGCCCAACATGGATCTTCTTATTTCAGAAAAAGCAGAGCAGTCATACATTATATGTTCTACTGTTTCCTCTTTTTGTTCGCAGCCTCTGCATAGCGGCGATTCTGTTAATTTCATCCTAAACAAATGTTGTCGCAATTGGCAGTGACCTGTTAAGATTCCCACAGCTGTTCGGAGATTTTGTCTGGTTAATGCCTTAAATTTCCTCGCCAGGATGAGGTAATAACTCTCTGACCAGTCTACAGTTCGTAGTTTCATCCCAGCACTGTATAAAGTTTTGGTGAGACGACAGCGGACAATGTTAGCTTGGTAGATGGGCGAGGGCTAACATATTTGTAGCCCGCAGCCCTACATGCTAAATTATTCGCAATGCGGTTGCTTTTAGAGTTCCCATGTCCTTTGATCCAGCTCAGAGTGACCACGTTATTCTGGCTGGCCTCAGTTAGAGATTGGTGACATTCTAGTACTAAAATTGAAGTGATACGTGGTCTATTCAAGGTCAGTAGTGCTTGTCGGCAGTCCGTGTAAATATTTACATTCCTGCCTGTGATATTCCTATTGATTAATTCTTGGCAACTATGGTTATGCCTGTGTGTTCTGACTGAACCACACTTGACAAGCCATCCATAGCCCATTTCATTTTTAGGTTTAAGGATCTAGAGTAAATTCCACATCCCACACCTTGCTTCGTTTTTGGTCCATCCGTATAGGCTCTCAGAGCGTTCACTACGTTGGGGTCCGCAGTTTTGTTTGTTAATTTTTTTGTAGGGTTTGTCAAAGACAAATCTTGGAGCGGTGGCATCCGGGTCTGCCTGTAAGAGTGGTATCGCCTTTATCAATTCCCTCCACAGACTGTCCCTATGGGTGCCAGTCCCTGCAGTGGGCTCGATACCAACCGTGCAAAAGGACATCAATCCTACTTCCTTAACAAATTTATCAAGGGGTCTGAGACCGAGTATCACTTCCATTGCGCTGGTCGGTGGGCTTCGTATGGCTCCTGTTACGAAAAGGCATGCTGATCTTTGGATTTGTGTGTTTTTAAAGAAATAAAAATATGTAATTTTTATTAATAAACGTGATTTATTATAACTTTTTGAATACAAAAAAAAACAAGGTGAAAAAATTAATCATTCTTACCTTATTTTTTTAATATTTATTTTTAATGAGGTTTGGTATAAATTTGTTTTTAAAGAAAAAAAAATATGTTATTTTATTAACAAACGTTATTTTTTAATAAATTTTTAAGTACAAAAAATAGGATATCCTTAAAAATAACTAAAAACAAAAACATAACCAGTCCCTCAGTCCAGTAAAATTCTGTTTTTAAAGAAATGAAAGTACATATGTGTTTCATTAACAAACTTAATTTTTTTACAAAAAATATACAGGGTGTTAGAAGTTTCTTAAAAATGACATAAAACAAAACCATTTCAGCCACTATCTTAATTTTTTAATATTTCTTTTTAATAAATTTTGTTAAAATTTTGTATTTAAATAAATGAAAGCATGTAGCTTTTATCAAAAAAAAATTTTTACTTTTTCAATAAAAAAAAAGAGTGGACGTGTAACCTTTACGCGCGATTGAAGTAAAACTTGTTGACGTACGTATCGGAAAATAAATATTTAATTACAATTCAATCATATTTATTGCCTATATACTTTACAAAAAAATGAGATGTTATATTTATATTATTCATTAGAAATAGGAATTTGAAAGTTATCATTATTTTTTTTATATATGAAATAATAGGTTTATGATAACTAAAATGTGAAACATAGATTTTACTCTCTAAATACCATTAATGTATTTGAAACCGTTTGAAAATTTCATAAATAAATTTCGAAAATTTAAGCTCCTCCCATAGCTGAAATTACACAGTTACTTCCATCAGAATCTTCCGTTAGAATCTAACGTTAGAGTTACCCCTAGTCGCGCCTGAAGAAGTTTTGCTTCAATAATAGGTAAACAATATTAAAAATATACACACATTACGTTTAGAATGTGTGATTTTGTAGCTGTATCTAGCTTATTGTAATACAACACAAGAGCCTTCAATAGTTAGATAACCATTTCATTTTGTAGCATTTTATAGCATATTCCATAAAATTTAAAATCCTGAGTTAAGTTTGTTTCCTTCACGTCTACGAAGGATCTGTTATTGCTGGTAAGAGATCAGCCATCCTGACTTTATGGCTACCTAACCAAACCTAAAATAAGTATAAGAAAGTGTTAAAACATTTCGAATATTATTATTTTATGAACAAAAACGTGCAACATGCTTCTTTACTTAACGTAAAGCTTCCGTATAAACAATTATTTACTATCATAATATGTATGTATGTATATAAACTTACTTAATCAAATCATAATGAATGTCGCTGTCTTGTCCATTTTTCATTTTTGTCATTTTTCTTCAAATCTTTTTGGCGCTTATAATATGCCCTTTGACGTTCACAATTTCTTTTTCTTTTTAGCTCTTTAAGTCTATAAAACGAAAATAGCTAGGTATAAATAATAGGTATAAATAATTAGGTATAAATAGTGTAATTACACACCAAAAATAAAATGTATGCATATAGAGTATAGGTACTCACTATTTTCATTCAATATTTTTTCATCACTTTCTTCATTAATAAATCCACTTTGTTTATTCATATTTAATACAAACACTTTATACACAAAAAACTATTTACCAGCAATGTATTTTGGTTGACAAGATGACAAGCTGTCAATTCATACTAATTTTTAACACGCTTTTATTAACTTCACCTGTATGTATGTATGTATGTATGTATGTATGTATGTATGTATTTATGTATATATGTATGTATGTATGTATGTTTGTTTGTTTGTAACTCTCCACTCCGTTATATAATTATATCTCGAAAAGTTATCGTTTTTTTAAAAAAACACAAGAATACTTTTTCGTTTGGAATTAAATTTTACATTAACTGTCAAATTATGACAGCTGTCATATTGACAGTTTTCGAAATAAACACTATTTTGTGAATATCTCGGAAAGTTATTGTTTTTTTGACAAAACGCAAGAATACTTTTTCGTTTGGAATTAAATTTTACATCAACTGTTAAATTATGACAGCTGTCGTATTGACAGTTTTCGAAATAAACACTATTTTGTGAATATCTCGAAAAGTTATTGTTTTTTTGGAAAAACACAAGAATACTTTTTCGTTTGGAATTAAATTTTACATCAACTGTCAAATTATGACAGCTGTCACATTGACAGTTTTCGAAATAAACACTATTTTGTGAATATCTCGAAAAGTTATCGTTTTTAACACGCTTTTTATTATTTTTATTATTAATTAACTTCACCTGTATGTATGTATGTATGTATGTATGTATGTTTGTTTGTTTGTAACTCTCCACTCCGCGGCTGCTGCCTCGGGTGAGTCCCATATCGTTATTTTTAGTCACTACCTCCCCGTGCTGGGAGTGGGTAATAAACAATACGTTTAATTATAAACGATATGAATGAAATTGTCTTAGAATTAATCTAACAATTCTTTAGATTTCACAATAGTAATTTTTTTTTCCAAGTTCTGAAAACACAATACGTTTAATTATAAACAATATGAATGAAATTGTCTTAGAATTAATCTAACAATTTTTTAGATTTCACAATAATAATTTGTTTTTTCCAAGTGATTGAAACAATATGTTTAATCATCAACAATATGAATACAATAAATATAATTTGAGAAATCAAAAAAACACGCTTTCAAAGCATTTCCAACTAAATAAACGAATAATGATTGAGTGAGGGTCTTATAATCGTCACAGCAAATTAACGAATCTATTGAAATAAAATAAATTGGACTAAAAAGTAAAAAATAAATATAGTTTAAAAAAACTAAAAAACACGCTTTTATAAAGCATGTTTCTGAAAAACATCGAACTAAAAAGTTAAAAATAATTTTCAAAATAAAATTAAAACAAAAATAAATGAAAAATACTAGTATTATTGTGAAAAAAGCGTGGGCGCTTGACATTCGAAAAATATGGTATGCAGCGCCCACGCTTTTTTCACAATAATTCTAGTATTTTTCATTTATTTTTGTTTTAATTTTATTTTGAAAATTATTTTTAACTTTTTAGTTCGATGTTTTTCAGAAACATGCTTTATAAAAGCGTGTTTTTTAGTTTTTTTAAACTATATTTATATTTAATATAGTAGGCAGAATCGCATGAGAGCCGCCAGGCTTATTTTCAGGGAGGTGCATCTGCATCTACACACTATTATGATCTAATATATATAGGACATCAACCGCGACGCCTTTAGTTTTTATTCAAACAATAATTTAATAAAAAAATTAAAAAAAATCTTTTTTTTTAACACACACACACAGCGGCTACATCGCGAGAAGAGTCAAGGTAGTTTCCTGTGACCTTATAACGTTGAGATCTGATGAAAACTCGATATTTGCAATACAGAATAATAACCATAACTTTTCGATTTTTGAAAACTTCGATTTTCTTAGCGGGCAGTTGAAAAATGATTTTTTTTTTAATTTTTCTGGTTTTACCGGTAGCATTAATTGAGCACTAATTCTTAACTCTTTTTAATTTCACCAATACCGATTTTAAAGTCATCTTTCAGCTCTATGATTGCTCGTATCGTTATATCAGCAGTTATCTATACTTAAAAACTGAAAATTTTTTTTTTGAAAAATCTATTTGCTTGTACAGGCAGCACTAATTGAGCACTAAATGGTGACGTTTTTTAATATCATTAGTTTCCGTTTTAGAGTCTTCTTCAAGCTCTCAAAACTGCTGGCGCCGTTATATTAGCAGTAGTTGATTTGAAAAAAAATAAAATTATTTTTCAAAAATCTTTTGCTGTACTGGCAGCACTAATTGAGCGCACTAAATAGTGACGTCTTTTAATTCCAATTGTTTCCGTTTTAGAGTCTTCGTCTAGTTCTCAAGACTACTGGCATCGTTATATCAGCAGTAGTTGCTTTGAAAAAAAATAATTTTTTTTTAACACACACACGCAGCGGCTACATCGCGAGAAGAGTCAAGGTAGTTTCCTGAGACCTTATAACGTTGAGATCTGATGAAAACTCGATATTTGCAATACAGAATAATAACCATAACTTTTCGATTTTTGAAAACTTCGATTTTCTTAGCGGGCCGTTGAAAAATGATTTTTTTTTTTTAATTTTTCTGGGTTTACCGGTAGCATTAATTGAGCACTAATTCTTAACTCTTTTTAATTTCACCAATACCGATTTTAAAGTTATCTTTCAGCTCTATGATTGCTCGTATCGTTATATCAGCAGTTATCTATACTTAAAAACTGAATTTTTTTTTTTTTGAAAAATCTATTTGCTTGTACAGGCAGCACTAATTGCGCACTTAATTATTAGCTGATGTGCCTCTCGCTCCCACTGAATCATAGCGCGGTCACGAATGGTACACTGCTAGCTTAATGAAAAGTTAGCAGTGTTCTCATTTTTAGTCCCCCTATCACACCACCAAATATTTGTTATCAGCACTAAATTAGCACTAATTGAGCACTTAATTATTAGCTGATGTGCCTCTCGCTCCAACTGTATCATAGCGCGGTCACGAATGGTACACTGCTAGCTTAATGAAAAGTTAGCAGTGTTCTCATTTTTAGTCCCCCTATCACAGCACCAAATATCTGTTATCAGCACTAAATGAGCACTTAATTTTAGGATATAATACGAGTGATTCTGCCGACTTGACCTTTTTAGCTTTACAGACGTACCTAATTTATATCCCATCCAGATTTTTTTTTTGTAAAAATAGAGGTGATACATTTAAGTAACTATCCAATATGTTTTTTCTTAATTTTTATGAAATAGCAATTTGTTATCTTATTCTTGTTTTATTTCATCACAAGGTTTCTTCAGTAATGAAGATATCTGTATTTTACCCGAAAAAGATTGGTTGGATATGTGAAATAATAAGAATCTAATTATCTGCATTCTTAGTTACATAAAAAATGGCTACTATTTCGTTTTAAAGATATCAAGTTTCAGTTGCAATTGTGCTGATATATAGGAATATGAATTTATAGAAACTTTTCCGAAATGCGAGCAAACTCATTAAACACAACTGTAAAACTTCACTGTTATATTCTCTGGTATTCGTAAAGTGGCCATTTTTGTGAAATTGTATCAGAAACCCGAAAATTCCCTCTAATACCAAATCCTCGAACGTTCATGCAGTTACAAGATATCTTAGCGTGTTCGCAATCGAAAATTACCTACGTGAGTTGTGAGCTGTAGCTTTCTTAAATGACGAGCCAATTTGTAGGATGGATAATAGCAGATAAGTGAACAAACGTAACAAGTCAATTGTCGGATTATTGGTTTTATGAATAGAGTTTTTAAGAATTCACGTGTCAAAACTAAAGAATATGGTTAATAGATCAGCAGTTCGTAGTACAATTTGACCACTTTGCGCTGGTGTGAGCAGGTGTAAGTGGGTAGAGGATCACTTTTTCTTCTCCAAATGTAGGCGTTGTTTTTGCAATTCTGCGTCGAATCGGCACAATAATTCGGCATAGTAAAGATCTGTTACCGTTTTGGCCTTCTTCAGATAGTCTATGTAGATCACACCTCGTAAATCTCAAAACCTTTCCGGCATGTGGGACTATTTTTGTTATCTTAAGCTTGTTTTATTCATCATTAAGTTTCTTTAGTAATAAAGATATCTGTATCCTCCCAGAGAAAGACTGGATAGATATGTGGACAAATAAGAATCTAATTCTCTGCGTTTTAAGATACATAAAATATGTCTGCTATTTCGTTTTGAAGAAATCAACTTTTAGTTGAAATTGTGCTGATATATATTACTATTAATTTATATAAAATTTTCTGAAATGCGAGCAAACTCATTAAACACAACTGTAAAATTGCACTGTTATACTCTTTGGGATTCCTAAAGTGGCCATTCTTGTGTAATTGTCCCAGAAACCCGAAAATTCCCTCTAATACCAAATCCTAGAACGTTTATGCGGTTACTGGATATCTTAGCGTGTTCGCATTCGAAAATTACTTACGTGAGAGGGAACTTTCTTAAATGACAAGCCAATTAGTAGGATGAATAATTGCAGATAAGTAAACAAACGTTTGAGCCAATTTTTGGATTATTGATTCTATGAAGAGTTTTAAAAAAGTTTAATCCCACTAAAACATACATAGGTTCTGTTGTTTTAAAATTTACAAATCGAAGGATTATATAATAACTAAGATACATTTATAATAGAAGTTCTTAGATATAAAATTTACTATATGGGAGGTTTAATATTCTGATAAAAAACGTAACAATAGTATAAGTTCGGTATAACAATATTTATTCTGTGAAATGTCATGTGTCAATTGTCATATGATAAATGTTGTTTGTCATTTGTCGTCCTTCATGTTCATCCTTCAAGTAAAGCTTAGGCGTGATAAAAAATAAACTTTAAAGTATGATTTCCAATTTAGTAAACATAGATAAGTAATTATTTTAAGTAAACGTGATCTTCCAATTGTCATTTGCCAAATCTCAAATCGCAGTGTAGTGTGGATTTTTAAATTCCGAATTCCCGGATTCAATGTATTTATAACGAACCTAAAATATTTCATGGTACGAATTTTTAAAACGACTCCAAAAAGCCATACTTTATATATACAAACAGACAACTTGAAAACAGGTTTTATTATTGCTCGTGCCACTACTGCTCTAATACAAACTGTGAAGCAACTCTAAAAATAAACTATACCTGGATTTGCATTCACATGTCACTGACGTCTTTTTGACATATATGCAAGTAGAACCAATACGGGGTTAGAATGAAGCGTAGTTGCCAGGTTTAACTTAGAAAGACTTACTCTCTTTGTCTTATTAACGCGCAATAGAAAGAGATACTTTTAAGAAAAATGTCAACACGGGTGAACATTATTAAGTGCGTTAGTGCAGCTTGCCATTTGTCTTGTCTTAAATGTATTTACATTTTGTATGTAAATGAAGCATTCAGGTTTCAGAATCTGAATTCCTGATCCGGAAACCGAATCAGGAAACCGAGCGTCTGCGTCCAGCCTAAATAGGTTATAAAAGAGTTATAGCCTGGGCGCATACGCTCGGTTTCCGGATTCGGTTTCCGGATCAGGAATTCAGATTCGAAATTCCGTGTGCCTAGCGCAAACATCCGTTTTTTTGTATTAGAAATTTATACTGTCAGTTCGAATAGCGACGTTTCTGTGAAAGCATAAATGGACGACGATGATGAATTGATTGCTATTGCACTTTTACTGACGCTAGATATGAAGAAGAAGAGAAAACGACGTTATTAAGTTTTTTTTCCGTTCTTACGTCCCAAACGCACGGAATGTATTCCGAAACGAATGTGTGTGCCTTGGGTCTAGGAAAATTTGCCGAGAACAATTTGCCGACTGACGATTTGCCAAAAACAATTCGCCGACGTTCCCGAATGGAAAATATGCCTAATGGTAAATTTGCCGATAAACAATTTGCCGACGGAAGATTCGCCGACAATATTAAATTTAATGGTTTCTTTTACAAGTATAAGGAATTATTCTACTGATTTTAAGTATAATATTTGTTTCTATGGACTTTGTAATTATTATCTCACATTTTCTGTATGAAATAAAGTTGGATTATAGGTAAGTATAATTCATTTCCAAACTAAAAATATGGTATAACTACAGAAAAACATATTTAAAATATTAATAATCTTTATAAGTATACCTAATTACCTAAACTATTATTTTAGTGACTATCTTGTTCTGTGAATCTTCTAGATATCATCTTTTTAAAAATTTATGATTATCAGGTATTTATGATATAATACCAATTCTTATTTCTATTTTATTACAATGTTTTGAGATTGTGGTTTTCAAAAATAAATTTTGGGATAATCTCCTAATATTCTCTACCTATATGTAATTATTCAACCTTATTTCATACAGAAAATGTGAGATAATACTTATGAAGTCCATAGAAACAAATATTGAGCTTAAAATCAGTAGAATTATTTCTTATACACATAAAATAAACCATCAAATTTAATATTGTCGGCGAATCTTCTGTCGGCAAATTTACCATTCGGCGTATTTTCCATTCTTCGAATCTGTCCGTCGGCCAATTGTATTCGGCAAATCGTCCGTCGGCAAATTGTTTTCGGCAAATCTTCCGGCTTCCGTGCGCCTTGTTAAACATTTTGTATGTAAATGAAGCATTCAGGTTTCCGAATCTGAATTCCTGATCCGGAAACCGAATCAGGAAACCGTGCGTATGCATCTAGCCTTAATCATGAAGTCTAATTCGTTGTATATCTTGTCACATACGATGAGAGGGCAGTTTTGTCCTAAATATTAATTTATTAGTTTATATTTTACTAGGTAAGATTAGTTAAGATTATTGTATTTACTTAGGTATTTCTCATTCTTATTTTGTTTATTTATTGTTATTGTTTGTTTGGTTGTTCATATATTTGTTGTTTGTTTCCTGTTGTTTATCTCATCTTCCCCTTGATTAGTCACATAATATTCGTCGTTAATTTTGGTTGTAATTGGACTTCTTCAAATACAACCTTAAAAGCTTTAAATTCTTTGAAATTTATAAAGTTAACATCACCTACAGAGAAATTCGCATATAAAAGGATTTTTAGTAAAACAAGGAAAAGCTTTTGTTCTGTAAAATTATAAAAAAAATTGTATCAATTTTACGTATAAAAAAAACTAATAAAAAATTAAATATCAACATGCTATATTTTTGAATTGTATTTATTCTATTTATTGCAAATACAATCAAACAGTCCAAATAATAAACAACTCAAACCAGAATTTCTATTTGTAAATATAACAAACATAAAACAATGTTTATTTCAAAACTAAAATTGTAAATTTATTACTTTAAAAACATAACAAATATTTCATTATTTAAACATATATTTATATTTAAAAAGAACATCAATACCAGAGGAAGCTTCGGATATACCTTTCTACGTTTTGACAATACAAGTAGCATGGATCTATTTATTAGTACCTAAATTGATTGTTCGGTAGTGACAGAAACTATACATAAAGCTGTAAGCCTGTAAACGCCATGATACTTTCGTTTCCCGTAAAAGTACTTTCATCAATTTCCACTACGTGTCCAGAACAGCCGATTTGCTTATCGATTTCCAGCATCCAGTGAAATAGAAGGTTACTGTAATGTTGAAGGCAGCGACCCACAACTTTCCTGGAAACTTCAGTTTCCGCTACTATTACTGTGACTGAATATTCCTTAATCCACATTACTAAAACGATCAGCAACTGAATAATTGGAAGTGAAGAAAAATCTAGAAATGAATTTGACATGCAGGATGTTTCAGTATAACAGTTCCTTCTGCGACACCGATAACTTGGTTCTCTTTCCTGTCTTTTTTGTTGGCCAAGTTGGATTCTATTCCCACACACATACATGTCCTGAAACGTGACACAAATACATGTACCGTAAAAAAATTTACCAAACCCAATTCCTTTATGTGATCCTTTAAAGTTGTAGAACTGCGTATAAACTCCATCATAAGTTTATTATAATGATATAACCTGTGCGTAAAACAAACCACAAATAATTGTCAATGGAAACTGTCAATCTATATATATAAAAGCGAAAGTTCACTCATCACCATATCTCAGAAACTATAAAACATACAAACTTAAAATTTAGCAGGTAGGTTCCTTATAGGGTCTAGACGTCCGCTAAGAAAGGATTTCACGAAACTCTACCCCTAAGGGGGTAAAACGAGGGTTAGAAGTTTGTATGAAAGTCCTATGTTTTTGAAATAAGGGACTTGAAAATTAAAATGTTTTCTTTAGAGATTGTGGAGGTGTACAAGTTTCGTTCCAAATTAGTTAGTAATATTTGTTTTTTTCTTCGTTGATTAAAATTATCTTTATTTCAAAGTTTCATGCCAATTAGGTGCTATAGTCCATTTCATCGTTTTTGGCCGATTTGATATTAGAAACCACTGAAATAAGATTAAACTGTCATCCAAGTTACCAATGGCGGAGAGTTTTTTTTCTAAATTAGGTCGTAAGTTTCTGAAACTATCAGTGTGGTTTGACATCTACAAAAATATGACATTAATAATTATTAAATTCAACCCTTCAACAACGAGCCGTACATGACGGTTACTAGGAATGTGAATTAAGTCAAGACTTCCGTATTGAATACTTTTTATCTACCGGTGAAACAAGATGCAGTTACGTAAGTGTTGTACTAAAAAACAAACGTCCTCATTTAAATTTCTAACTTGCCTGTATCTGAGAGAGATGTAACTCTAAATTTACTTCGAGTATGATTTCTGTCATCGGCCAAAATCGGTGAAATGGATTTGTTTATTTTTCATTGATTATACTGACGTTTATATCAAAGTGTCATATCGATTACTTACTTAAAGAAGTTTGTATTTTGCGTTAAGTAAACTTACGTTTGTTTGAAAAATGGATGGAAAAATTGTAACAGTCACAGTCTGGTCACAGTTGAAGGATTAGCAATCCGATGTAGAGTGAACGAGATACCTGGCGATGGAGCGTGTTTATTTTCATCTCTGTATGATTTGCTTTATGGCAATATTTCAATGTCTGCTCAAGTTAGAGCTAATATAGTAAGCCACGTGTCTAACGATTGGCAAAGATTTAGGTGTTTTACTTTGGACCGATCCGGGACCCCTTACGATACAAAACGCCTTTATGTAGCCGTTATCGGTAGGTTGTATACTTATGGCACAACTTGCGAACTGAAAGCAGCTGGAGAAATATTTCCATTTGAATTCCAACTTTTTCAAGGTAGCAGACTTATTGCCAGATTTGGAGAGTCGATACAAGGGATATTTGGCAGGTAGGTTCCTTACAGGGTCTAGACGTACGCTAAGAAATGATTTTATGAACCTTTACCCCTAAGGCGCAATTCACACAGAACGGACGTCGGGCAGAGACGTGGCGCGGACTTTTGTCCCTTCGGCGTCTCTCCTATGTAAACAAATGGTACAATACTCACAGAAGCGATGTGGCGCGGACGGTCGTCCGTCCGCCCTCGCCACGTCTCTTCGGCGTCTCTCGTGGCGTACAAGAAAAGACGCGCCAGTTCCTCGCCACGTGTCTCTGTGCTTTAATTAATTTAAAAATGCGGGATAATGTTGAATTCAACATACAATTTTGCAAAGAAGTTGGCAAATATCTTTGTATATATGATTTTAATCGTGCTGATTATTGTAATAGGAGTGCTTAAGACTGGGTCTGGCAGAAAATTGCTGATAAATTTTAAAATCGTTCTGGGTACATGTTTAATTCTCTCATCAGGTCGAATGTTCCACCAATTTTCCCCTTCTGCAGCCACTATGGATGAACCCAATATCTTCTATTTGTTTTTTTCACATTAGCCAAATACACTAAATCCAACATATCTTCATCATCTTCATCACTGCTTGAAAAAGACATGTTTTCCACAAAGTCAACAGATTACTGACGTCAATTCGCGCCACTGTCCTGCAGCTCTGTGTGCATTGCATACGCCACGCTTCCGCCACGTCCGTGCCACGTCGAAGCCACGTCTCGGCTCGACGTCCGTTCTGTGTGAATTGCGCCTAAGGGGGTCAAACGGGGGTTGGAAATTTGTGTGAAAATCCTATTGAAATACGGGACTGAATTAAAATATATGTTCTTTAGAGTTTGCGGAGGTGTACTTATATTGTATTTTTAGAAATCAACCCCCTCCATAACGGTTAAACGGGGATCGGATACGTTTTATACGACAATCAACACGCCACGTGAACGACGTCACGAGTACATCGATTTAGAACACAAAAATGCGCTTAGAATTTTTTTGTCTGTCTGTCTGGATGTTTGTGCGCGCATCACATGAAAACTACTGATTCGATTAGAATCTGGTGTATAAAAATTTTGGAATGATTTTTGTATCGGGATAGTTGAAAGCATGTAGAGTGAAATAGGTTACTTTTTATACAACAATCAACACGCCACGCGAACGACGTCGCAAGTACATTGATAAAAAACTCAAAAATGTGGTTAGATTTTTTATTGTCTGACTGTCTGGATTTTTGTGCGTGCATCACATGAAAACTACTAATTCGATTTGAATGCGCTTTTTACAGATGTATTTGTCTTTTTTCAACTGAACATATGGTGTTTAAAAATTTCTTCCCCACCCCTTTAACCGGAAAATTGAGGGGTTCAGATTTTGTATGAAAGTATCTCATTAATACATTTAAAAATACCACTAAAATAATACACAACATGCATACATACGTGTTATAATTTAGTTTTGATATTCGAAACTAGATGACGCAAGAGGTTATTAAAACGCCCTATCGTTGTTTTTTATCGCAAGTACATATATAAAAATGACATATAAATTACTATATCTTACAGATAATTAGGTCCAATGTAGAACTGTCACAGATCAATATTATAAGATAGTCATAATCTGTGTTGTATGGATTATTATTATCGAAATCTGTTCAATGGTTGCAGCCTGATTGATTGACAAACATGAACTTTTAAATAAAAAAAAAATAATAAAAGTATTCAGGCCAGACTTATTTTATGAAGGATATACCTACAGAATGATTAAAATTAAATTTTTATACGTAAAATAGACAGTCATTAAATCATTTGTGAATGTCCCAATTCCACGCGAGCAAAGCCGCGGGTAAAAGCTAGTCACTTTATATATTTTCAGTCACCTTCCATCCTTTTACTGCATTATTTGTTTTGGCCAATTCCTGCTTGACACCACCGTAGCAATTTCACATACAATGAGGAAAACGTGGAGATCGTCGTCTGTTTCTTCGTTCTGGTCGTCCAATCCAGGCGCCTTTGAAATCATTTATCACTTCCTTTGCGTGGAACGAGCGCCAATACGGGAAGCATCTTAATTTTAGGAGCAAATTCTCTATCAGTTTTATATCTCCTCTTTAAACCACATGAATAAATTTACAGAAATGAAAAAAGCACCCACGGTGTATTGTCTCTGGGAAAACCTTTTTCATGGCACTAATCATGGAAGTCACCCACAATGATATTTGGCTTCATTGTTAGTTGGAAATCACTGATTCGTCGTAATAGATATGTGCTTTGTTTAGTTTTTTTTTTTTTGACATCAATGCTATCACAGTATTATTATATCATGCGTGGTTGGTATAAATTTGGCTGAATAAGGATTGTACTGTTTTGAAAGTGCCATCGATGAACCAGTGCTGTGATTTCGCCGATAATTCTTGCCACTCAAGAGTACAACAACATTAAAATTATAATGAACATACCATTCGAAAATGTATTCTTTCGAGTAATTGTATTTTTAAACAACTGACCTATCCAACAACTTACCTTTCGAACAATTTACTTCCAACAATTTCCTTTAAACAATTTCCTTCGAACAATTTACATGAAATAGACAAATATTAGGTGTATATAACATTACTACGTAAATTTTACAACAACCAAACATTAATAGAGAGGCTTTCAATCGTTAAAAAGCTCATCCATCATCTCATGAACTTTAGTCAAATTGTAACGATCGTCAATAAATATTTGTCCTTCTATAAAACAATGAATACATTTCAGTAACTTAATCCATTTAAATGTAACGAAATTAAATTCTGACATATATAAAATGTATCAGGATAATAGTAAAGAAAAATGAATTGTATTTATCTGTCTATCTATACTTATAATAAATCTGTAGAGAGGTCAATTCTGTACATAAGAAAATAACTATCAGGGGGTGATTAGGGATCGATACTGATGCCAAAAATGCAATCAGTAAAATGTTTGTCTGTCTGTCTGTCTGTCTGTCTGTCTGTATAACCGCTATAGAAACAAAAACTACCCGACGGATTTTAACGAAACTTGGTACAATTATTTTTCATACTCCTGTGCTGGTTATAGTATACTTTTCATCACGCTACAATCGATAGGAGCAGAGCAGCGGAGGGAAATGTTGGGAAAACGGGAGAAGTTACTCCATTTTTTAAGCTTCCGTCAAGTGTGCAACCTTAATGGTTAAAACTATACAGAAATCATCTTATTTTTATAATTTGGAGGTCAACTGTGAACGGATTTTACAAAATGTCACCCACAAGAGGAGTTGCGTGGGCGTGAAAAATAAAAAAATTAAAATTAAAAATCTATAAGTCCTACAGGTTTTTGAACTTTTCACAATAGTTATTTTTATAATTTTGAGGTCAATTGTGAATGGATTTTACGAAATTCCACGCACATGAGGGGTTGCGGGGGCGTAAAAAAAATTTAAATTTATAAGTCCTACAGGTTTGAAACTTTGCACAATCGTTATTTTTATAATGTTGAGGTCAATTGTGAACGGATTTTAGAAAATTCCACCCACAAGGGGGCATGCGGGGTCGTGAAAAATAATCTATACATATAATAAATCTGTAGAAATGAAAATTCTGTACATTAAAGATATTTAAAAAAAAATTTTATCCGTATGTCTGTATGTTTGTACGCGCATCACATTAAAACTACTAATCCTATTCAAATGCGGTTTTCACAGATGTATTTGTCTTCTTTTAACTTACTATCTGGTGTATAAAAATTTTGCCCCCCACCTCTTTAACGAGGTCGGGGGAGAAATTTTTATACACCAGCGAACGCCAAGCGAACGACGTCGCGGGTACAGCTAGTTTATAATATTTTAAAGGTTTAATATACAAAAAAATCGTACTATTATACATAGAAATCCAATGTTAAAGCACATAAAAATATTCCCATTTAATTTCTTATCTACGAAACTTCCTGTACGAATCACTGTACTTTTTCCCACTACTGTGAATTTTTAAAACTGCATGTAGTTAGGAATCACTAATTAGTGCATTAGTTTGGGTTTAAAACAGGTAAAATGAGCACATTAAAAGGGTGGTAACATTAATGCTAATTGGAAAAGTTTTAAAAGGAAGTTTATTACACGCTTAAGCCTTTCATTACCGCATCGCTACGTTCAATAAAATAATTCATTTGCACATAAATCGTTGGAGAATATAATAAAAGAAGATTGTGGGTTATATAAAGAATTTTTTAATTTTTGAAGTTACACTTCTATTGACGCGTTAAGAAAAAATTATGAGGGTAAATTTTTAAATGTGTGTGCACATCATCATATTAAACCGATACACCATAAAATTAGTTAGTCAACATTTTAATTTTTGTGCGTTTCTGATAGTGAACTTTCGAATTAGATTTCAACTTGTTTTATTAATTTTGTTTATTTTTTTGTTATTTATTTTAACATTTTAATATTTACTTGGGGTGGTAATTCAAGGACATTGCAATGGATGTACTCGGCAATAATCACTTATGGTGCAGTAGCTTGGGGCACGAGAGCTAATCTGACTAATACGAGGACAAACCTCTCGAAGATATAAAGACTAGCCTGAGCATGCATCACTGGAGTGATGCCCCACTGCTGCAATCGAAGTAATCCTAAATCTCTCGCCACTACAAATGCAAGTAGAAAGTGTAATGAAGAAAACAATATATAGAATGGCCAAAGAAGGAACAATCAAGGAAAGACCTCGATCACTTTAATTTGTTCAAATGCCCCAAATTGACATGCCAAAGAAATTTAATTTTGAGAGTGGGTGGTAAATCTGAATCGGACAAAAATACCATATTGGGGCTAAACCATAATGCCATAAAATGGTCTACGGATAGCTCCAAGACAGAGATGATGGAACAGGAGCAAAGGTTTTTGGAGCCAAATACTCAGAAAGCCTGAGTGCATACCCAAGCATTTTGAAGCAGAAATCGGTGCAGATGTGCAAAATTTAATATCGAAAGGAACTATCGTAGACAAAGAATTGTAATCGGATCAGATAGTCAAGCAGCCGTCAAAGCTGTGAACTCACACATAATCTGATCAAAGATCGTATGGAAATGCCTAGGCAAACTAAATGAACTAGGACAAAATAACACCCTTTTATGCGTTCCAGGACACATAGGAATAGAAGGCAACGAAACAGCAGATAATCTGACAAAAAAGTAGCTGAAAGCCTATACTTAGGACCTGAACCATCTTTTGGAATCAGAAGTAGTTCAGTTTAAAAAAAACTAAGAAAATAAGTGGATAGAGAAAAATCCAAGTACTTGAACGATCTAGAAGGACTAAGACAACCGAAAACGCTACTAGGAAACTTTAACCTAAAGAGATCTTTCAGCTGTCTAAACCTTAGTAAAAACAACCTTTTTATTATAACAGGAATATTAACCAAGCAATTTCGATTAAGAGGACACATGAAGAAACTAGGATTGGTAGCTGAAGTAAGGTGCAGATTCTGTGAGGAAGAGGATAAAACCTCAATATATATACCTAACTTGAATCCCAACGATATCCTAAACTTTCTAAGAAAGATAGCACTAGAAGAGCTGTTATAGGTCAGGGGAAACATCAGAATTATAGCAAGAAAAGGGGGACGCAATAGATCTTATAGGTCGTGGGTGACCCCTAATTTCGCTCATACATACAAACATAATATTTACTGTATAATATTTGTTATTTACTTATTTTTTTATGTCAATAATACTCTAAAAGACAGTTTCACCGCTGAATAGATACAACAGTAAAAGTTTATAAATCTAAATAGTAATGAATTGATGTTAAGAAAAATCAGTTGTAAATAGAAGTTTGTTTTTTAATTATTTATGTACCTACAAACAATTTGTAAAATGACATATTGTGGTAACTGATATTTATTAGCAATTTATTGTGGTTATAAGTGATTAAATTAGTTGTTACATTTTACTGTAAGTATGTTTGTAGAATTTGAGGTTTGTTGATGGTATTGTAAGGGGATATCCGAATAAGGAAAGGACCTTTACATGAAAGGCTGTTTCTAGGATTCTAGGTTATTCTAGAATGTTCTCTCTCTTTCTAGTGTGTACTGATTAGGTTCGATTTATGTTTCGCGTACATTCTAGAATGTTCATTTGTTCTATATAAGGGGATGTATGGGCAGTTAAGGGGAGTTCAAATATTGTATTGTCAATCAGTTTAGACGTTGTCCAGCAGAGTTCTGTGTATCTTAACAATTTTGTGAATAAATTGTGTTAAAGTCCCCATAAGTGTTTCAGTATGTATTGTTTATTTTATGAAAGATTTTTATCTTACGTGCTTACAAAAGAACGCACACGTGTATTTTTTAATACGAGCTAAAAAATAATTTACCTTTGTTAAAAACTGTAATTATATTAGTATTACATACTAATATGTCATATGACAAGATGCCCCCAAACGAAAAGATGCCATACTTTAAAATGTGAAATGTTGTAGGTACCAAATAAACAAGCTAAATCTCAAATGTCATTACTATCCCGATCTTAAAATTTCTATCGTCCAACTCTTTCTACGTAATATAAAGAACTAACTTAAAATGTCAAACACTAAAATGGTAAACGGTGACACTATAAATAAGTATATAATATCATGACTGGTAAATAAAATAAATAATTACCTTGTAAGCATCTTTAATATTTATCGCTGTCTTTGTTTTCGCTACAGTTCCTGCAATTCCAACTCCAAAGGGAATCTTTAAGTCTTCAGATCTCGATAAGCGGATGGCTTCTTCGAAAGAAGAATCATGTCTAACATCGAACAAGTTGGCAACGAGGAATTTTTCTTCTCCACTTGTTCGTGTCAGAAAGAGTGACCCTCGGTCAGCATGAGTGAGGAGACTAACATTTTTTAAAATCTTGTAACACAGTATGTCAATGTCTAATTCATTAGCTACATCGCGGATGAGTTCCATAAACAGTTCAGATTCCTGAAAAGAATGGAAATATATGATTAATAAATAAAAAAACTTAGCTTCAGAGACATAAAATCTCATTAAGAATTTAAACTTCTGCAACGATGCATCAACGGTTTATAAAGAAAAGTTGGTAACAAGTTTGTGGTGCTTTAAGCTGAACTAATTTATATGGTAATTCTTTATATATTATAAAATATACTCTACATAATTTTACTCATGTTACGCTATCTACCTCAATATGGGGCTAGCC
This sequence comes from Altica lythri, assembly GCA_964028335.1. Classification (NCBI taxonomy): domain Eukaryota; kingdom Metazoa; phylum Arthropoda; class Insecta; order Coleoptera; family Chrysomelidae; genus Altica; species Altica lythri. The sequence continues at coordinate 39,254,204 of OZ034807.1, read as the reverse complement.
GCCGAAGTTTACTAGAGGAGCAGTCCCTTAAATTATTTTATTTTTTCATCTATTTCTTTCCACTTTTTTCTGTCCTTAGTGTTTAGTTTCCATTGCTTTATTCATGTCTTGGATAGATCTTTTTGAACTTATTTTAACCATTTTGATCTGGGCCTTCCGCGTTTCTTTTTTCCTCCTAATTTCCATTGTATTATTGCATGTACTGCCTCCTTTCCTGTTTTCCAAATATGTCGCAGCCATCTAACTCTGTACTGTTGTATTTTGGTCACAATGTCTCCATTTAATTCTTTCATAATTTCTGCTTTTTGTTCTTCTTCCATACACGTCTGGTGCCGTTTAAATTGTTCCTAGTATCGTCTTCATAATTTTTATTTCCACTATTCGCAAATCTTCTTCCTCTTGTTTAACCATAGTCATTATCTCAGCTGTAGGTATACAGTAAGTAGTATTAGCCTAATTATTGTTTTATATATTCATTTTAGTTTTCTTTGACAACATTTTACTTTTAAGTAGTTTTTTATTAGCGAAATGTGCACTTCTTTCCATATATTTTTTATAAAACCTACAAGTATTTTCTCTCTGAGTTCGTTGCCACCATATTTTATGAATTCCATATTTATTTCATCCTTACCAGGAGCTTTTCCATTTTTACTTTTCTGTATGATTTCATCCAGTTCCTCGCTTGTTCGTTCAATTGAGAGATTTATGTGTCCGTCTGTTTCTTCTTTCTCTACCAACTCTTTATCTTATAACATTTCTGCATCTTTGGCCCTATTCGTCAATAGTTTCGTGTAGAGATTTACCCATATTTGTTTATATTCCTTGTCTTTTACTACCACTTTTCCGTCCAGGTTTTTTATTTCGACGTATTTTTATTTTCTGTTTTGTTTTCTAATATTTTTATATAAGTTTTTTGTAGTTGTATTTGTTCTTTCTTGCTCTATTTCCAGCATTATGTTATCGATCTTTTTTTTGTCTTCTTTATATTTTTTGCGTTGTTTCTTAGTTCTTCGTATTTCTATTTGTCTTCGCTTTTATCAGTTCTCCACCGTTTACTTCTTACTACTATTTTTTTCCGTTGTTATATCTTTGTATTGCTGGTTTAACCATTCATTTCTAATTCTTCCCAAATTTTTCCTATATGCTGGTTTGTAGGTGTTTCGATTGATATTTTGATTGTATGTTTCCATCTTTATATCTTTCTCTTATTTGTGATGTTACATCCCTACTTTATCCATTTTAACTTTTTTCTTTATAGTAGCCACTACCATAAAATGATCTGAATCTGCACACGCTACTCTGAATGTTCTCACATTCTTCATTGTTAAGTGCTTTCTTCTGTAAATTAATATGTGGTCAATTTGACTATATGTTTTCTGATCAGGTGATCTCCATGTTACTTTGTGTATTTTTGGGTGCACGAATTTTGTTGACCTTATTATTATGTTTGTTCTTGTTGCTAAGTTACACAACGTTTGCCCATTTTCGTTGGTATTTTCGTGTGTTGTATGTTTTCCCGCAATTTGCTGTAGGAAGTCTTCTTTTCGTATTTGTGCTATAAAGTTCCCTACTACAATTACTACATCTTCATTAGGTTTTTTTTCTCTCCTCCTCCACCATATCATAGAATTCATCTTTCTCCTCCGGCCTACTTTTTTCTGTAGATATATGTGCGTTTAAGATTGATACGAGTATGTTGAAAGCTTTAGCATCTAGACGTAAATACGCAATTCTTTCAATAATTGGTTTGAAGCTTATTACTTTATCTTTTAAATTTCCTAATACCATAAATATCACCCCTTTTTGTTCCTGTTTCTTTGCTCCTGAGTAAAGTAGTCTGAATTCTTGTTTGTCAATCTGTTCTTGTCCCTCCCAACGTATTTCTGGTATTGCTGCTATACCAATTTTGTATTTCTGTGATCCATACCCCATTTTCATAATTTTACTTAAAACCAATAACGTTCCATGTATACAATATCCTCAGTTTTTTATGTTATTTATTTTTTAGCTTCCTCATTTTGCTTTGGCTTCCGGTCTGATCACCTTTTTCCGCATGTCGTTTTTGATGCCATGTGGTGTTCCGTTTATTTCATCCTGTCTGTTCTTTTTCATTCTTTACTAGTCGTTTCTTCAGTTTTTGGGTATTGATGTCCATTACTTTTCACTTGCAGTCCTTTTAACCTCAAATTGATAAATTGTCCCTTTTGCCCCAGTAGAAGTTCTTGGTACATTTGTATTTAGGTCTATACCTAAGAGGACATCCTTAAATAATTTAAAAAATTCGGCCATGTTTGTTATAATGGTTATTATCTTTGATATCCGATCTGCAATTTCTAATATCTAAATCGTAAATAATATTTAATGAAATTCTGTTATATTTAATTTAAAATAAAAATTCTTCATTATTTTAGTATAATATTAAGATATATAAAGAGGTTTGTAGAAAAATTATAGTGTTTCACTCGTCGTGAACATTACCTCGGTTACGCTTCGGCTGGTATATTGTTCTCTCGCTTCAAAAAATGTTACTTTCGTCACTCATAAAACAATATTTCTATAGATTAAAAATCATGAAGGTCCCAAGACACTTTCTTGGTGAACTCCCACATTTAACAATACTTTCTGATGAGATAACAGTATTAATTTTAGTTTTTTGCTATCTATCCTTTAAATAATTTTCTAACCATTTCAGTACCACCACACCAATGCCGTATTGGCTTAATTGTTTAAGCAATGTTTTTCTATCTAAAGTTTCAAAATCACATTTTAGGTCCAGAAATACTAGTACCGTTATTAAGGTATTATATTCAATTTGTTTGTACAGTTATTGATATTAAACTGCATTCCTGATGCGTAAATATGTTGAGCTCTAACACCAGATTGAAATATAAACAAAAGATTATTATATTAAAGTAATCTAACAATTGATAATAAACTCTAATAGGTTTTCAGGTATTGGAAGTGTATTTATCGGCCGAAATTTCCATGACTTTTTATTATTAAATATCTTTTTGATAAGAGTTAATGTACTTATATTGATGGATTTAATAAACTGCACCCAAACTCAAACATGTCCTACTAAAACTTAGGTTTTGCCAAATTCCACCCATAACAATTTACACCAATAGTTTGTTACCAGTATGAAAGTTTAAGACATGGAAAAATGTGTACCTTTTTTAATATAAAGAACCACACCACCAACGTGCTGGGATAACGAAATACATCTATTAAAATTATAATCACTTAATTTAAGTTTAAAATTTTTAATATAATTTGTTGTTCTGACTTCACTAATCGCAGGAGAGCTAGAGCCGAAATTTCGCCGTCATTCGTAATATGACAATTCTCCCTTGCGGACACCGTAGTGATGGCTATAAGGGGTGAAAGTTACCAATTTTTACGGAAAATGGTCGGAATGGATAATATTAATGAAAATTTACCCAGCCGAATATGTTGATAGGGCAATTTAATTTAGGCTTTTAACATTATGTGGTAAAAATGGAGGACATTATAATTGACGATCTTTGCCCAAATTTTGGCCCTCTTTACTCTTGTCTGTTACCTCTTTTATATCCACCTATCACCTATCTGTCCGCCATTTTTTATTGAGGCTTCTAAAGGGTCCACTAAGGTGTCCGCCAGAGTAGAAACTTAAATACATCTATTGAATGAACATGTTGCAAAAGAGAAATGTCATATTACGGATGATGGTGAAATTCAGACTATAATTAAAACTGCTGTTTTTGCACAGTGTTTTAGTTCTTCTGACACATGCCTGTCCAATATACATTCTACTATGTGCTTGGCCAGAGATGTGTACCTGGCACCCAAACAAGTTTAACACTTTTGTTTTGCCAGGATATCCAGTTCTTCTAGGCATTCATGTATTAGTCTTGAGACTACTTTACGGGCCAGCCAAAACACAACAACTGCCGGTCTATCTGTTTATTTAGATTTATAAGCCCTCGACTTATTTTTTATTGTTCATTGCAAGATTGTATATATTTCTGCGACTTTTTGTCACTGCTCTATATTCCTTTTTCAAAAGCCTCTTCATGCTAAGACCAGTTGTACTAGGTGTAATCCTAAAGCTTGGTTTAAGTCCTCGCAGATGTCTTCTTTATTTTTATGCTTTATTTTGTTGTTTCCTGATTTAATGAAAATGTTGCTCAGATTTTTTTGTACCCTGTAAAAGCCCATTTTCTTCAAAATTATGTGAATAAGAGGAAGATCTAACAGAGTTTTTATTGCCAATATTAAAGTGTTAAAACATTACAACAAAAAATAAAAACAAGGGTGAAAGTAATTGGCAATATATATAGGTACAAAATAAATAATCTTTTTTTATTAATATTGCTGCATCTTAGATTTTCCCTAACCTAAACCGAATAATAAAATAGAAATAAACGATTATTCTCTCATCCCCTTTCAGATTCTGATAAGACATCACGCCATACACAAATTTGATATTTTTCATTTTATCATTTTTCTCACCATAAATCGTTGTACAAATTGTTAGAAAGCAAAACTATAAAACGTGTCTCGGAAACAAGAATAAAGAAAATGAGATTTTTATTTTGTTTTGCTTCATCCTTCGTTTCTAATACACGGGCAGTAAATTGGAATCTAACAAAAATGCACGTGTAATCTCTAACCTGATAAAACACGTGCATTTTTTAAATTGAATATTTTTTAAAATAAAATGGTATAAAAAAAGAACAGAAAGATTGGGCAACAGAGCTCATGTCTTTTTATATGTTTTTGTTATTTCTGAACTCGAATCTGGTAGTTTTTTTTACAAAATTCGAAATTAAAAGCGGCCAAGTGCTAGTCGGAGTCGCCCATAAAGGGTTCCGTAGTAGCAAGTAACAATATAAAAGTTCTTGTAGTTTGTTGTAACTTTGATCTCGATCAAACCAATTTTCGGTGGAAGTTTACATGGTTTTATAATTCTTTTATTTTCAGAAGTTGCAGGGGGGACACACATTTTACCACTTAGGAATTATCTCTCGCGGAAACTATTCAGTTAAAAAAAATGATATTAAAAACCTAAATTTCATTTTTGAAGACCTATCCATAGATACCCCACACGTATAAGTTTAATGAAAATAAAATTTTTGAGTATCAGTTTTAAATATTTTTGTGTAAAACCTTAAGGCGGTTCACAGAATACATCTACTTAAAAGTATCAACAGTATAGTAAAGTTGATAAATTTTCGGAAAAAAGTGTATGTGACGTACGGACGGACAGACAGACAGGACGAGTCTATAAGGGTTTAGTCTTTTACCATTTGGCTACCCAACCCAAAAATGATGTAAAATAACGCTGAAAGATTTGTTTTTAAATGTATATATAAATTGTTGTTTTATTGGATTTTTCATTTTTTTCTGTTTTTCGTTACATTTTGATTAAATAACATTTTTTCAACTGTTTTCCAATTATTCATGAGTTTTTAATTTTCATAATTTTTTTAATATTTTATGAGTTTTTTGCGTTTTTAACGTATTTTAAAATTTCCAAGATTTTTTACATAATTAAGTATTATAAAAAACAGTCTAACGCTTTTGGGTGTTCTTTTTTAACGTTCGGGACGATCCTCAGAACGTTTCATAAAAAGCATAGCTTTAATAATAATTATTGTTTTACCGCCAGTTTACGTTATCATTGAGCTTCAAGTTAGGTAGATCCTTCTCTTCTATTTCGTATGACCTTAGGTATATGACCCCAGAATTACGTAATGCAATGCATTCTGTGAGTATGTGTATTGAGATTTTGTCCTCTTCATTACAGAATCTGTACTTTGCTTCATCTACCAATCCAATGAAAGATCTCTTTTGGTTATAGTTTCCAAGGAGTGTCTTCGGTTGTCTGATTCCTTCTAGATCGTTCCAGTACTTGGATTTTTCTCTATCCACTTTTTTCCTTATTTTAGACTGTATTACTGCTGATTTCACAAGATGGTTCTAGTCCCAAGTATGGTGTTTCAGCTCCTTTTGGAACGAAGTTCCCTTTCGCGCGTTACGAACAGTTACGGCTGACGCTAGGAGCTAGCCCAAAAAAATTCATACCAAAAGTTGTCACGACACTATGCACCGACACAATGCACCGACAAACGCATGTTTCTCTCTCTCACATACCAACAAATAAATAACTCTCTCTCCCTCTCTCTCTCATAGATAAATATATTCCAATTAAAAATACACTATTTTAAATTAAAAGAAAATGTACATTAAAAAGAAAATACTGTAGAAAAAAACATAATTACCTATAATAGTATTATATGTTATTTAATCCTGTTTTTATAAATTAATAAATTCATAAACATTTTAAAAATAGTTCGTAACTTGACTACGTCAAATTACCTTAACTGTCAGTCACTGTCAAATATTTTAATTTTAAATTTTTTGTATTGAATTGTTAATTCCTGTTTTAAATTATAAAAAGTAATTTTAAAAAGATGTGTTATTTAAAGCTCTGGTATTGTATAAATGGACACTTTTGTTAAAAGAAACGAACTGTTAGGTAAGTAGAGATTTTATACAGACAATAATAAATGCTTATGTATGTATAAACACTCTGTTATGTTTACAAATTACTAATTCCTTCACTAATTAATCGAAAGAAACTTCGTTCCATCCGGGTGTCCCTTGACACCTCACACTTTTTTTTTGCCAGCTTATTTGCTGTTTCGTTTCTTTCTATTTCTATGTGCCCTGGAACTCATAAGAGGGTAAAAGTGTTGTTTTTTCCAAGTTCATTTAGTTTGCCTAAACATTCCCAGACCATCTTTGAACTGATTGTGTGTGAGTTCAGAGCTTTCATGACTGCTTCACTATCTTACATGAATACCTACAATCTTTTGTCTACGATAGGTCCTTTCGATATTAAATTCCACACATCTTTCAAGGGCACAGATTATCGTTTGAAAAATGCTTTGGTATGCAACCAGGCTTTCTAAGTATTTGGCTATAGGTAAAAAAAAAACCAGCTCATCTGTCTTGGAACCATCCATATACTATTTTATGGCATTTTGGTTTAGTCTTTGTTCCATTCAAATTTAATGCCCAGTTTTGTGGTAAATTTGTCCACAAAGTTAAATTGCTTTAGCATGTCATCTTGGGACACTTCCCAAGCTTGATCAAATTCCTTGATTGTTCCTTCGTGGACCATACTAAATATTCTTTTTTTTCTTATACTTTCTATTTGAATGTGTGGTAGCGTCAGATTTAGGATTACATTCATTGCATCCATTGTTCCAGTGATGCATACATACAAGTAGAGTACCTACCTAATATTTTTTATTTAATTAGGTTATTCAAAATGACGAATTATTTTTTGAAACATTCTCTTCATCCCACAACGCACAAGAAATATCTCTAAAGGAACATTTAGACTAGAGATCACTACCAATGTAAATAATAAAAATCAATAAAAGAGGTTCTAAAAATTATAAAATAAAATTACGTCGTCACGCTCACTATTTATGAATATTAATAAATAAAATTTTTTAGAATACTTAGAGGTAAGATTTATTGATATAGAATATACAAATAGGTAGTGTTTTCACAAGAAACCTTCACAACAGATAACAACATTGAATAATTCATAATTATTATTTGTAATCCTCGTATACTTTATTGGTATCAATTTTATGGTTTATTTTCTTGGGTGTATTATACATGTCTTCCAGTTATATTCATAAAAGGTAAACGAATGACGTCTCCCATATTATTTCTTTCAAACAAACACTGCTGTGCGTGTCAACTGATCGTTAATTTTAATTGCATACTTAGGTACCTACTCATAAAAAAATATGTACACGAGCAAAGCATATAAATTATAAATAATATAAAAATATTTCTAGGCAAATATTTCGTTCTTAATGTCCCTCAAATAAAAAAAAAGTAGGTTAAATTAAATATTAAATACCAGCAGCCCACCTCGGCTTTGCACGGGGATTAAAGAAAAATAACAAAAGCCATTAAATTTATTGGGTCAACGCTTCCCTGTAAACAATATTACATGTTGTTTTATTTTTTGGCAGCAAAATAAATTGAGTTTCAGGTGTCCGACCCGCCTTAGGCGGTTGGCCATGAGGAAAACCGATCCTTACTATTTGGAAGGTTTGACCTTGAGACTTATTATTAGTAAAAGCGAAAGATGTTTTGATAGGAAATTGAAGCGGTTTAAATGGATCTGGTAGATCAGTTGGGATCATCGGTATCCTCAGTGTATGAGCTAGTTGACCAGCTGGTGGTTCATTTATATTGGTTGCTACAACTTAATTGTCCTTTAGTTCCTTTATAAGTAGCCTCGTCCCATTGCACATGCTAAATTTGTGATATCTGTCGTGATTATGAAATAAGTTATTTTGATAAGGATTAATACCAAGATAAAAACTTTTAAAAAACTAAAAATTAGTTATTGTGACGTAACTATAACAGTTAGACATATGCTGTCGCGGCATTTTTTGTAGATATTTATATATTCTTCAAAATCGTAGTACATTATTATATTCTATAATCAATAGTGTTCTCAGCGTACGCGATGTAAGGATTTTAAGGTAATTTTTGGTTACATTAATGGCATTTTAGTAAGGATTTCTATTTTTTTTTAAAATGAAACATAGCCTATGTCACTCGGGAATAGTGTAGCTTGCCAACGGTGAAAGGATTTTTGAAATCGGTCCAGTAGTTTCGGAGCCTATTCATTTCAAACAAACAAACAAACAAACAAACAAACAAACAAAAAATCAAACCTTTCCTCTTTATAATATTAGTATAGATTATGTACTAAAAAGTACAGATCAACCTCATAATCTGTTTGTTTCATTTCTGGTTTCGTTTCAATCTATCATAGCTGTCATTTATCATTGCCATCATCTGTCATTGTATTTACGTAACACCCACGAAGACTAGATACCACGAGTCTACACGGTATAGGCTTTTCCATAATATTTCTGGTCTCAATAATCAACCCAGATCATAGTTCTATTTTTTGCCACTGGCGGCGCGAGTAACCATAAGAACTTACAGAGCCTTATAAGAACCGATGTTTATGACATTTAAATTTCGCGAAATTAAATTCAATATATAATATTAATTTATTTATTTAAAATTAGTTGTCATAAAAGCTGTCAATAGCAACCAAATTTCCCGCGTAAGGATTTAAACGAACACGTGCGCACTCTACCGGCAATAGTTCTGTCCCCTAAATTGAGACCATTTGTTTAACATTACGTTTAAACTCCTGGTATCTATACTTCGTGCTAACACCCATAAGTATAGCAGTTAATCGATATCGTTTGTGATTAAAATTCCCTGTGGATTAACATCGTTTCTTTGAAATGTTTATAAAAGGTGATTTCATAATCTGCTTATTTCATCTCTTCGTATTTTCATATCTTAAATGACGCAAAGGTAAATTTACTTCAACTCCTCTTCTTTTTATTATTGGTCACTTGTATAGGCGCATTCAGCCAGGTTCTACCAAATGGGTAATTGTTATACCATGAACAGCGCACCCTGGGATGCGTCTGGCACATGTCCATACCAATCATGGAGATTAGGACAAGATGTTTTATATTCAAAGGGACAAGGTAACATAAACGACACACTTCTCGCCCTGTGGTGTTTCAGGGCTTTTATACATAGGTTTATTTATTATTTATTTATTTATTTATTTATTTATTTATCTAGGGAGAAGGTACATTACAGGAATAAGTTTCCTAACTAGTACATACAACAAAAATCCTAAAATAATTACATAATAAAAACTATAACATTACAGACAAGTTAAAAGCAAAATTTACAACTAAAATGCTAAAATCCTGAACTACTTACAGGTTAAAAGAAGCTATAACATCACTGACACAAAAACAAACAGGAAGTGAATAAACAAGTCATTCGCAGCCGAATTTGAGAGCTCTTTTAAGGGCTGGTAGCTTAACACTAAATATATCGCACTCGGAGTAAAACTTATTGTAGTTGAAGCAAATACGATCCGAGAATGTCCTTTGACCATAGTTGGTTCGATGATGCCGAATGTGAAACAGTGAGGTATGTCGTGTTCGCCGAGTAGGAGTCAAAAAAGTGATCTTTTCCAACAGAATGTCGCAGGAGATTTTACCATTAATTAGTTTAAAAAGAAACAAGAGAAGAGATTGTTTTTTTATTTTTTCTAGTGATTGCATACCACATAATAACAATCTGGTCTCATATGAAGTGTTTTGGTATGGAAAATGAACCTTGAATAACAAAAACTTGGCGAACTTACGTTGAACCCTTTCTATTCTGTCGATGTGGCATGTGTAGATAGGCATCCAGACTGAAGCACAGTACTCAAGAATGCTTCGAACCAGAGAAGTGTATAAGGCCATAATGGCCTTAGTATCATAAATATGACGAGTATGCCGTTTAATGAATCCGAGCATTCTAAAGGCCTTACAAACGATCGACTCAATATGTTGATTAAAAGTCAGAACAGTATCGAAGATGACTCCCAGATCAACAATGGACGAGACACTATCTATTGCAGTTTCATCGACTTTATAGACATTTTTGGTAATGTTGGGAGATGAATCGTCGCACATTTGCTGACATTGAGAGACAAACGATTAATTTTGCACCAATTGATAAAACGGTCCAAATCTGATTGTAAGGCAAAGTTATCACTGGTTTTAATAGTGAAAAACTTAAGGTCGTCTGCGAATAAAAGAAAGGAGCTGTTTTGAAAGCAATAGGATACATCGTTTATAAATAACAAAAATACAATTGGACCAATGTGGGAACCTTGGGGAACACCAGAAGTCACTGAAATGTTATAAGAGACCGAATTAAGAACCGATACACTCTGAGAACGGTCTGTTAGGTAAGAGTTAATCAATTTATACCTGGATAAAAGGGTTTAAAAAGAGAAAATTGATATATAAGTATGCGAGTATACATAAACATTTATTACATACTGGGTGTTTGTGAATAAATGCGACAAACTTCAGGAAGTGATTCTACATGAAAAAATAATGACAGTTTGCTTTATAACATTTGTCCGCAAATACTTCGTTTTCGAGATACAGGGTGTTAAAGTTTTTCTTTTGAAGGAAAAATTGGTACGACACTGAGATATTTTAAACTAAAAATAATTTTGGAAATCCTCGTTTAATTTGTGCCAAAATATCCCTTTTATCTTTTTGTCGTATGGGGCGCCGTTTTTATGCAAAAAAATAAAACATCTTAACGCGCCTTTTTCACTAGTATGTTCCCCTATTTTTAATGCATTTAAATTTAGATTAATAAATTAATTTGGCAACTACTCCTGATATTATAAGAAAATATTTTTTTTAATGTGACCTTTTTACCAATTTAGCATATTCTTATAAAAATATATTATAAATTTCAGATCTTAGTATTTCGAAATCAAAAGAAAACAATATCTATTTTCTTTTCATTAATTTATATGTCGTTGAATTCGTTTAAAAATAATTTTAGTTAGGTATAACGATTTATTTTCTTTCAAATCACCATAAATCCTATAGAATATTCATTTTAAAAGCTAATAAAGCATTTTTATTTTTCTGAATAAATAATCCTTAAAAATAACTACCAACTATTTATATCTATAAATGAAGTCTTAAGTGGAATTAAAATATTTTTCGCTTTGCATGCCATGGTACCTAATCTTGGTATAATTGTATCGGATGCATACCTGTTTCGCTGATTCTACCTGTACTTAGATGTAGTAACCAAAGGGTCGTATAATCTTATGAACGTATTGCACCGGAGACAGATAAATGGAGTTTCAATTGAAGATACCTAATGACAATTTACTTTTTGGTTTTTCCAAGTTAACAGGGAAATTAAATTTATTTCCCTCTAAAAGACGACGACACAATAAAATAAATATTGAAATATAACAATAATTTTTTAAATTTCAAAGTTTTTAAATATTTAAAATGTAGTTCTTAACCAACTCCCACGTTTTATATATTCACTTACAAAATTATTTAATAAGTATAAAAGAAAGAGGCAAAATAAAGTTGCGATTTTTTGATCCTGTGGAATAATCGGATGTATAAGAGTAGATGTTTATCTGACTGTAGTAAATAGATATTAACAAACCTAATAATAACTACATGAAATTTCCAGTATTGACAAATACTCATTAAGGCCTATTTTGGAACGCCCTTATAGGAAAGTGGTGTCTTACCTTATAGTAGGTAAGAATAGAATAATATATGTAATACTAGCTGACCCGGCGAACTTCGTACCGCAAATATTTATTTTATTATTCCATTTTTCGTTTTTTCCATTTATTTAGATTTTATCGTTTTCATCATATTTTCTCGTTAGTTATCAGGTTAGATGCATAACAATACTTAAAAAGAATTTCTCGTTTAAATATAAGTGATATTAACTGCACCACCTTCCGGTGGCGTCACAATACTTGTAAGTAAGGATTGCTCGTTTAAATATATGTGATATTAACTGCGCCACTGTACGGTGGCGTGATATAAAGTAATCATATAAGTAGTGGTTGCTCGTTTAATGGAAGCGCCATCTGGTGGTAACTTCCATTAATACGAATACCATATTCATATTAACCATTAAAAATACAGCATCCTACTGATTTTCATGACAATCGGTTGAACAGAGCAGAAGTTGTTACTCTGCAGCGCCACCTGGTGGCGAGTGGCATCAATGAGCATAGCATATTCGTTTTCTCCGTGAAAAAATACATATACATACCCATTTTCATGACAATCGGTTAAACGGGGCAGAAATTGCTACTTTGCAGCGCCACCTGGTGGCAAGTGGCATCAATGAGCATATCATATAAACCTTCTCCGTGAAAAAATACATATATATATATATATATCAATTTTCATAATAATCGGTCCAGTAGTTTTTGAGTTCATCGATTTCGTACATAAAAACACATCCTTTTATATATATATATATATATATATATATATATATATATATATATATATAAAGATGATACATAAATTATCTAGTGCCTTACTGTCAAAAGTAATAATTTCAGTTTTGAACTGAAATGGTGTCGGTTAGAAATTTCTAACACTTTAAAAGACACCTTGAATGCTGCGATATAAATAGATATAAACTGAAATTATTACTTTTGACAGTAAGGCACTAGATAATTTATGTATCATCTTTGGACATTCTTAGACTGTCACAAAACGCTCTGTTCGTTTTATATATATATATATATATATATATATATATATATGTACATATATATAGATAATGTTATTGGGGGTTATCTTATTCGTACTACAGAAGTAATTTAGTTTACAAGAAAATTGATAATAGAAATATGTCTTCTTTAAGTGCATCTTTAACCTGTGTTCCAATTTTTAGGAAGGACTAAAAACAAGCTAGAAGAAAGTATTTTAAATATTCTAAGAAGGAAAGTACACCAATATTATTTTAAAAAAGTGGATAAACTGCTAAAGGTCGACGATAAAGATGAAGATATACCAATTATAAGTAGAAGAAAACTATGGAGTACAATCAAACAACTTAATAACCGATACGAAAAAGGTAGAAATTCTTTATTAATTGCAAATGATGAAATTGTGTTCTGGAGAAGAGATTATCTTAGAAATATCAAAGATTTTCTTAGTAACAAATGTGGGTCGACAAGAATGTCACTAGTCTTCGCCAAGCATTTTTAGATGGTTATTCAACAGGGATAAAACCACCTTTGAGAAAAAGAAAAATATTAATCATAATACACATTAAAAGTGTTGATGGTTTTATGAAGGGTGGATTGCTTCCAGCTTTTGTATCCAACCGTACTGCCTATTACCATGGGGATATGAATGCCAGTGTATTCGAAGAATATTTCACGAAATGATAGATCTTATTCCAGAAGGATCAATTATAGTTATGGATAACGCAAGTTATCACTCCCGAAAACTTAAAAAAACTTCGACCGGATCTTGGCGATAGGAAAACAAAAAACTGAATGAGACAATAAAATATACGTTTTTAAGAAAACATGGTAAAAAAGATTTTCTAGCTATCACAAGTTTTATAGTTTAAACTTTAGTGGCTAGGGTGCACTGTTAACAGGTAAGTCAGTTCTATTTGTTCGATTTAACAAAATCCTTGTCTTTTCTGGTTTGTCAGAAAAGCGATTATCAAAAGTGAATTTCCAGGGTTTACCTCCTTAAATAAGGCCTATCGAAATTTTTAAACTTACCTTAAATTCTAGAACCACCCCAGAATTACAGCTTATTAAGAAGAAATAATTTTTAAGGAAAATTACTGTGGTTAATCTGCCTTTATAATATTGATTGTTCGTGAAAAGGATTTGTAAGCCATCCCAAGGACATCATAGACTTCTATAAAACCAAGATCAGAGAATTTTTTTCTGAATAAACTAAAATTTTAAGATATTTTAAATTTTTAAGTTAAAGATTTCAAACTGGTGCTTGGATTTAAGTTGTAAAGTTTTTACTCTGGTGCTCTTAACTTCATGTGAGAGAGACTAGTAAAACTCATAAAAAGTTGCTACTTGTAACGATCTACTAATCGGTTTGAATTAAGAATAATTTCACCTGACTAAAGTATTTCGTGTCTATAATGGTGAGATTAATTATTTATAGATTAAACTTTCGTCGCTAAGATGCGTCGTTCACAGGAAAGTCGACTCCTTTTGTTAAATTAAAAAATATCTTGCCTTCTCTGGTTTGTCAGGATAGCGATAACATCAAAATAGTGAATTGGGTGGGTTTACCCCCTTGAATAAATAGGTACGACTAAATCAGTCAAGGAGGCCTACCGGAATTTCCGAACTTACCTAGAATTCTAGAAGCTACCGAGAATTTCTAGAATATTCATCTTATTAAGAAGAGATAATTATTGAGGAAGAATTTTGTGGTCTTTACGTTGAATGAGTCTGAAAAGAATTTGCAAGAATCATCAGTAAATTTTCCAAACTGATTGAGCCATCCCGAGGATATCAAAAACTTCCATAAAACGAAGATAAGAGAAAGTTTTTAAAATAAAAACTTTTGTTTGGGTTCAATTTGTAAAGTTTGTACTGTAGCGCCCTTAATTTTATGTATAGGAGAGTTACAAGAAGTTAATCCACGACCCATATATAGTTTTTTAAGGTAATAAGGGTCCAACACCAATTAGGACGTTGTGACGTAGCATAATGCATATTGGTTGAAAAGGTTTTTGAAAGCAAAAATTTTTTTAACAACTTGGTTTTTTATTTAACATAATCTCCTTCAGCTTGAATACACTTATTCCAATAATCCTCCAGTAATTTTATACCATATCTGTAATGATTTTCCGGAAGCTCTGCAAAATATTGTTCCACGGCTGCAATACCTTCTTCATTCGACGAAAAGGGCATTCCATGAAGGAATTGTTCAAAGTTTCTGAATAGGTAATAGTCGAAGGGAGCCAAATATGGTGAATTGTTTTATTTTTTTAAGATAAACAATTAAAAAACGCCTTTTGCATCCCAAAAAACTAATACCATAACTTTTTTGCGAATCATTTTAACTTCCCTTGTTTTGGAGCTGAAGAGTCAGCTTCAGTCCACTGTAAACCTTCTTGTTTCAGTTAAGGGTTATGAAGGTTGATTCAAATCTTATCCATAGTTATATAACAACGCACAAAATTGGTTTTATTCTGCTAAATCGTTCCAAATTCCGCTGATTAATTTGTTTTCCATTCAATTTTTGTTGAACAAATGCGGCAATAACTTCCCGAGCAGCTTTTTTATATATTTTTTGTGTAATATATGGAGTACTTATTCATCTGAGATACCTAGGGTATTAGAAATTTCACGCATAGTCAAACTTGGATCTTTCCAAACAATATCATAGACTTTTTCAATGATTTCTGGTGTTGTTGCATTTTTTAGACGTCCACTATGTGGTTCATCTTTGATGCTTGTACGACCACATTTAAACTCTAAAACCCATCGATGCACAGTAGAAAATGTAGGACCAGATTCCTTTAACACTTTCACCATTTTGTATGAAATTGGGTTGCTGATAAACCTTCCAAATCAAGGGATTTTATCACCGCACGATATACCATTGTAACAACATACACTGACACGTCAACTTCAAATTGGTTATAAACAAAGAATGAATTGACAAATTAAAATAGAATTTTTTGTGTATTTAAATGGAAGATAAATTATTTTAATAGCGTATAAATTTTAATGTCTCTACTAGTCAATAGTTGTCACTTTCAAAATTTTTTAACCAACCCTTAAACAGCCCTGTGGTGTGCAGGTACGCGTTTATTCATGCATGACTCGTGCGGAATCTTGTAATTACACAAGTTAATTCTTGCTTGTTGTCCGCATTGCTTTTATTCTTCTAGCATACCTTTGCTCAATATACATTTTACCTAGTGATTCGTTCTCAGTGATAGTTGTCCATGGATCCTGGCTTTCATCCGGTTTTCGGTAAAAAATATAACCAAGAATGTTAAATACAATTCGACCTGGTAGACATTCCACAATCTCTACAGGATGGTTGTCATATGTTTGTGGAGTCACACTAAAGTCTTATTGTTTATCTTTTGCGATTATATTCAATTATACATAAAGTCCTATTCAGAATCTTTTTAATTTTTTTATAATTACCATTAACCCAGCGTTTTGTCTTTACTAAAACCTGATGATAGATACCTCGAGAACCAAAAAAGATAAAAGCGTCGATTTTTTTGTATTCGATTACAAATTTAGTGTTGTATTAGTAATTAAGATACTTTAGAACAATTGCTACAATTAAAAAGCTTACCTCCAACGATTCATAATTATGTTCAGGACGGACATTTTGCAGATGTTCATTATTGTTTGCAGGTGAAGCAGCTAGCCATAGTTGAAAAATATCAGATGACACATTTGGGTTTTTGACAATATTTACGTTTTCTGGAACCAAAGCTTTTTGAACTCTTTGCTTCAAATCTGTAGATGCATGATCTTTTAGCCACCTGAAAAAATACAAAATAAATCTTTTATTATATGTGGAATTTTTTGAAACTGGTGGGATGATAAAATCGAAAGATAACACACTAATAGCGTTAGCAGATTATGGCTGCCAAGATTATGGCATCAGTATTTTGGGATGCACTTGGTATAATATTCATCGACTATTTTGAACAGAGAAAAACCATCAACAGCGACTATAATATTGCGTTATAGGAGAGTTTAAAGGACTCAATCGCAAAAAAATAGCCTCTTTTAAAGAAGTCGAAAGTACTGTTTCATTAAGAAAATGCACCACGGAAAACATGAATGAAACGTTAAACAAAATTGTATGACTTGGGCTTTTAATTGCTTCCACATTTACCAAATTCTCCAGATCTGATCCTCAGAGACTTCTTCGGTTCTCAAACCTCAAGAGAATGCTCGCTAAAATGAAATTTAACGCCAATGAAGAAGTAATCGCCAAAAGTGACGCCTAATTTGAGGCTAAAGTCAAATGGTAGATACTATAAAAATGTTGTCAAAAATTGTATGAACGCTAAAGGCATTGTATCGCCCTAGAAAGGCAACTGTATTGAATGAATTAAATTTTTTCAAAATTTTTTTTACTAACTTAACTGTGATATTTCAATATTTTATAGTAATGTAAATTATTCGATTCTATTAAAAAGTGAAAAGAATGACAAATATAAACAAAACATTAATTCTTAACATTACCCTAAAAAGCAAAGTAGGTACTAAACCATGGTGTAAAGAATTAAAATAGTTATTTATGCAACTAGTGCGTAAAGTGACCTTTTTTGACGAATGTGAATGTTGTCGCATGAGCCGCAGGCGAATGCGACAATCACATGAGTCAAAAAAGGAACATTTACGCACGAGTTGCATACAATATTTTTTCTACAACCGAATTTCTTTACAAGAAATACAAGTATAGGCCCGATTGTTTTTTACGCACTACTGCGAAAAAAAAAAAATTATATTTAAAACATATTTTAGATAATCAAAAATATTTATTTTCTAAATTAATCTTACCTTATAATACCGGTAAATAGAAACGCGAAATGCTTGAATTATAAATTAATTGAAATGTCAATCAGTCATCATTTAAATAAAAATACTTACCCTTATTCATGAACTGATTTTTCTGTCATATTAAAAATCAAATTAAAAATTACTGAATATAATATCTAGTTTTGTATGTATTAAACTGCAATAATTTAACAATTAAATATATTTACACAAATTTACACAATTAAATAATAAAAAAAAAGTTTCCTTATGCGAAATTGAACCCGATTCATCTGGGTAGAAGGTAAACACCTAACAATTTCCGCCAATAACACACGTAAAATTATTTGCATAATCTTATACAAAAAAGTTAAACTTTACGAACCTTAAACCGTGCGTAAAGGTAATACTTTACGCACGGTTGTAGAAAAAATATATTGATTAACTAAACAAAATTTGCAGTTAACCAATAAACATTTTAAAACCTTAACTTTTAAAAATACAAGGTTTACAAATTTGTCTATGGTTTCATATCTATTTTTTTGTAAAATGTTATATGATTTTTCCCTTAAAATAAGATTCATTTTCCCGTTAAATTTCAATATTCACATCCAGAAAAAAAAATATTTTTTTGTACACAAATTTCATATTTAAATTCAACAAATTCAGTATATTTACCAAGGGTCAATATTGCGCATTATATCAATCAAAATTCTCTTTGTTTGATAAAATTAAACAAATTTTTCGATATGCAATTGTTCGTTAATGTAAATTTAGGTTTTGCTATTAAATGATTTTTAAGTTAAATTATACAAAAAAAAACAACGTTTGGAGCAACGCCCGGCGTGTAAAATTTGTATGGGAGTAAATCGGCAAAATCATTACATTACGTTACATTTGTAATGGCGTGAGTAAGAGAAAGACAGAAACACATATATGGATATTGGTCGGTAAAAACAAAGCTGAAATATTTACCACATGTTAATAGTTGTAACTATCAGTCCTTTGAATACCGTTTATACATTCAGTAGATTGAAATGAGATAGATATATAAAAAACAGTATGAGCTAATGTTTTAGTATCATAGTGACGTATCACATTGGATTTTACAGATTATTTTATTATTCTATCACGTAAGTTTACATATTACGTTTAGTGTTTTATATTAATAATACTAATATTCAGTAATGAATATTGTATTGTGTTGTAGTCTATAGTACCGTCACATGGTTGTAGAATAGGTTATATAATATCGTTCACTATGATTTTGTGGTTGTTGGCAACATAAACAGAGTTTTTAAGAAATGTTTTTCAGTTAACTCTTTGGTAATTTATAATGTATTTTATAAATATCCATCGCATATGCGTATAGGTTACCTACTTCTTCGGGAATTTTAGTGTCTAACTTTTTATGACTTGGCATGAATACTTTGTGCAAGAGGTGAACAAATATGCTACCTACGTGACTCCTAGTTTTAATATAATTATTTTTCTTGGATCTTTCTCTATTAAAGAAGCTTCCTCACCTTGTTGCCAACCTATACGCTAGTCAAAATATTTGATACTGCACACGTTGGCGGCACTGATTAACCTATTCTTTATACAGTTTTAGTTGATATTATGTACACACTATATATATAAATTTTCCCAATAAATATTTTTAGATTTTGATCTATAATTTATACTATTGAAAAGATGAAAAGTTTTTTACTGTACATTGCTTTTAACTTATAAAATGGACACCGAAGTTCGGATTTATAGTATATAATGATTTAATAAATCATTCCCATACAAATTTCTAAACCCGGATGCGTGAATAGAAGTATGTCTTCTACCGGCAGTCCTACTGACTGCCAGACCTGTTTTTTTTTCTGGGGCATTCTTAGTAAAATTATTCCTTCAGTACGTTTTACAGGATAATGTTAACACATTTTTGTTATAAAATTTGGTCAAGATTTAATTTTATTGCAGAGACAAGCCGGAACCATTCCATCCCGATGCCACATGGATTCACGCGAGTATAGTTTCGTTCAAAGTTACATTTACATTTCATACTGCCAAAGAATGCCGGCAAAGGATTTATGTCGACAACAAATGCCGCCAAAGAAAATCTTCTATCGGCATTTTTTGTCGGCATGAAGTGTGATTGCAAAAAAAGCAAAAATTAACTTTGACCCTAACTATAACTGGGAAGAATCAACCAAACACTGGAGTAACACTGTAGGGCTGAGGCACTCGAAGCTGATGCTCAAAGGCTACTCCAAAAAACTGACGTCTGACATACTGAATCTTGGCAGAAGTCAGATAATAGTACTAGAGGGCCTGCTCACTGGGCATGGACCATTCAGACTACACCTTCGGAGGATGGGGATTCTGACACAGAAACCCAACTCGTGCCGACTGTGCGCCATGGACGATGAGACGGCAACTCACATTCTATTCGAGTGTGAGGCCTTGGACTATAAACGGTTCCTCATATTCGGTGACACGAATCCTGAATCCTATCACCACCTTAAGGAGCTAGTCACAGGACTCAAGTCTCTTATAAAGGAAACTGCTCTGTGGCAACAGTAACTCAAGGAATTTTGGACACCTGGATTCTAGCCTACCTGAAGATCAGCGTGATGTTGATTTTCACCTGAACAAACTAGAGTCCTGCACGCATCGGGTGCATGTAAGGACTCTTGGTGCCGAACCTGGTCACAATATACCCATAGGAAGCAGTGCTCCAACATGGGGCTCCACAGGAGAGACCATGCCAGGTTTATTTAGATTATATTAGATTAGATTACTATAAACAAAACACAAGGACAGACTTTACAGGTAGCGGGAGTGCATTCAGAAAAGCCATGTTTCTCTCATGGTCAACTATATCTAGCCTCTTCGCGAGTGTCCAATGCCCGGAATTAGCATATTTTTGCACCCGACGGAAAAGCCTATAATTTAGTCTACAAAAAGGAATTTTGGACACCTGGATTCTAGCCTACCTGAAGAAACTAGAGTCCTGCACGCACGGGGCATGTAAGGACTCTTGGTGCCGAACCTGGTCACAATATTCCCATAGGAAGCAGTGCTCGAACATGGGGCTCCACAGGAGAGACCATGGAAGGTTATTTAGATTAGATTAGATACCTGCGTAAGTTTATTTACAGAGCAGATTTTGTTTTATAAATAGGTTTGTTTTGATTATTTACGACATTATAATTCTTTACAACTAAATAAGTACCTACAGAATCAAAATTTTTGCTTTGGTGGATGCAAAAAACTTTTATAATTTGAACATGGGAAATCAACCAGATGGTCCGTTAAAAGTTAGTAATTCCCCGCAGGATGTAGTTATTCGTTTGTTTTCTCCTGTAAAAAACTCGGGACGAAATATTAAAGGAGATTATTGGTATATCAGTGTACCTTTAGGTAAAAAATTTCAAAGGCCACAGAATTTCATGGAAATTAATAGCACTTTATTTATTTCTTTATTCGGGGATCTTTTTGCCACTAAAACAAACTTATAAAAAATATAAATCAATATTATGAAAATGACCCTTGCTTGTTGATCTTGATAGATATGTCAAATTTGTCAAGGGTCGTCTTTTAAAACTGAAAATGCCTAACAAAAATGAAAATAATTTGTTTAAAAATAATTCTTCTGAGCTTTCGACAACCAGATCGGTTGTCGTTTTCAAAGATAAAAACGCATAAAGAAGTGTATAGTAAAAAAATTTTTATCTTTGAAAACGACAACCGATCTGGTTGTCGAAAGCTCAGAAGAATTAAACAAATTATTTTCATTTTTGTTAGGCATTTTCAGTTTTAAAAGACGACCCTTGACAAATTTGACATATCTATCAAGATCAATAAGCAAGGGTCATTTTCATAATATTGATTTATATTTTTTATAAGTTTGTTTTAGTGGCAAAAAGATCCCCGAATAAAGAAATAAATAGACATTATTATGCCACAAAGAAGCTATCGAGAATATTTAAATAATAGCACTTTGGATTTTCGAAAACAACTTTAATTCACTTTTTTATATTAATTTTAGAAAACTCATTGAACTATATGTCAAAATCACAAAACGTAAAACACAAACACAAAACGACGCTGTCAAATGTCAAAATACCAAAACTTTAAAATTTTAAATATTAAAAGTCAATACCTCTAAATGAAAACTTTTAATTTTTAAAAATTAAATGCCATAACGACAAATTTTAATATCATTGTTATAAACCGCTTTTTAGAAAACAGAAAGGGAAACTATGGATTGGTTAGAACTGATTAACGGGAAAACCACTAAAAGTAGAAAAAAAGAACAAAACTGAATTTTAAGACCCCTGTATTGTTGTAAAATTAAATTACAACAAATTACATATAAGTATTAAAAATAATATGTACTCGTTGAACTCAACGTTAGAATGACAAGACGTAAAACGTCACAATAGCACTAAAAAACGTCAAAACATCACACGTTAAAGTGTCAAACATCAACTTTAAACGTTAAATGTCAAAATCACAAATTTTAAACATCAAAATGCCAGGGAAAAATGAACGCTTCTTATAATATACAAGAATTTTTAGTATTTTCTTGACAAATATTTAAAAATTATGTGTTTATATATGAAATATAAAAAATTTAATGCTCAAGTATGAAAACTAGAATACAGCAATAATACAGAAAGAAGGAAGGAGAAAACTAAAACTACAAACTCTTATGTAGAATGTTACAATACAAGAAAACTTTGTGACATACTAAAAACACAATAAAAATAAATTTAAGTAACATTGCCATTTCCACAAATAATTTAATTACGAATTTGTTTACTTAATAAAAAATTCTGTATAGAATAGAACAGTCTTTATTTCAGTTTGTAATACAGATTAAAAACAAAAATCAGTGTGGTACACTCCAATATTTTGATAACAAAACTTTATTTGCTTAATTTTAATAGTAATATGATTGCCTTAACATCCAAATTGGATCCTGTTAATACTAGATTAATTAAATTAAAAAAAACAAACCTCTCTAAAGAATCTGGGTTCTTCTCCAGCCACTTTCCTATCTCCTCCAAGTCGTCCTCGACCGTTGGAGGTGGCGTCATGGTCCCGGAGCATTGCTTGTTACGGCACTGCCGTCCACGAGGAAGCGTTCACTCGGAGGTGATGACACACTGACTCCAGCTCTTCATTCCGCGAATGCCGAAAGCACATGCACGGCCTACGTTGACCGGGAAGCGACGCGCCGCGATGCTCCACGATAGGCGTCGCGATATTGATTTTGCGCCGACGACCTCGCGCAACTCTCTAGAAAGAAGAAGGTGGTGGAGGTGCCACTGGTAGTGCTCTTTGCTTCGCTTTACACATAAATGTCATCGATGCTTTTCAAATCCATCACACACTTTTATATGTGATCTGCAATAATTTTATGTAGAACTGCTCTAAGAAAATGATTTATGGGAGTTATTAGGGTGTATAGAAATCATATGAATAAGTAAAGGTGTATATTAGGAAGTATTCATATGTTCTGATGATGATATTAATTAATTAAAATCTGACTTTGAGGGCATAATTTAACTCACTACAAACGTTTAATGAATGTTAATTTCGGTTCCCCCATAAAAATATAGTTAAGTTCTCTGTTAAAGTTAAAATTTTGATAAACAGCAACTAGAACGTTAACCAAAGTCAAATTTTAACAAAATTTTACTTTTGAGGACACGAATTTTAATTGAATTCTATATTAAAAGTTAGTTGAAATGTAGGCCATTTTTTTAAAGACACAATATGCAAATGTCTACGATTCAATAAATTTTGCATTCCAAATCAAAAGTTAACCAAAAACAGTTTTAAATTTTGAAAAGTTTGTGGTCTAATTCGGAATTTAGCTATATAGTGTGTAGGGGGCTTCGCGAATGAACGAGTAGATAACATTTTACATCAAGTTTGAACATGACAAAGTTATCCACAGGATGGACGCCGTCGTGATTTAACACGCTTGACCGCTGTTAAATGAGAAATCCACAGGACTTTAAGCATCGCTTTGTCACTGTAAATGACACATCACTACACTCAAGAGACCACAATGAACAATGGGTTAACCAAGGAAAAATCTGCGCCAAAAAAGGTGAAGACCGTTCCTTCGGTCAAAAAGATTATGATTACTGTCTTTTGGGATTAATAATAATAAATCCTCATCGACTATTTGGAAAAAATAAAATGATTAAAAATGCATATTTATCATTATTATGGACGCCCACAATTGACTCACAAAACAATATCAAATCACAAAACTTCCATTAAACAAATAATTACTTATTTTAAGTTAACAGAAAGGTTCCGAACAACAAATTTACTTTTCGCACTTTATGTAAATTTACTTTTCATTCCTGTTCTAATCAATTATATAAACTATTGTTTTATTTACTACTATGTGCGCCCTTGTAGAGACAGCATTGCATCATCAGCGAGACTTTGTTTGCATTTTTATGTGAAAAATATGGTCCACCATGTGATGTGCATTTTAAATTAATTAGTGTGTTAATGGAGGATATTGAACAAAAGAGAATATAATCATTTAGACACAAAGAGAGATTTTATCATAAATTAGTTATTTGGCAAGTAGAAATTTTCGCATTTGCAGCACATGCGAAAAATTCCTTCCCAAAACAGTTAGGTAAAAAAAATATTTTTTGTAACGAATAATTTAAAATTAAAATAAAATTTAAATATAAATTTTATAATTTATTTTTCTATTAACAGTTGCTAACAATAACATGATATACAAATGTTAAATTTAAATTATTTGACATTTTCGTGAAATTAAAAAAAAAAAA
This sequence comes from Altica lythri, assembly GCA_964028335.1. Classification (NCBI taxonomy): domain Eukaryota; kingdom Metazoa; phylum Arthropoda; class Insecta; order Coleoptera; family Chrysomelidae; genus Altica; species Altica lythri. Next base: position 39,229,379 of record OZ034807.1, on the reverse strand, counting down.
ATGAGAGGTGTCAAGGGACACCCGGATGGAACGAAGTTCCTTTCGATTAATTAGTGAAGGAATTGTAATTTGTAAACACAACAGAGTGTTTATACATACATAAGCCTTTATTATTGTCTGTATAAAATCTCCACTTACCTAACTCTATCAGCAATATCCGGAACTTGTGCAGAAACACTGTCAGGATACATTATTGTTATTATTTTCTATTATTTTATTATTTATTATCTACAAAAAACCTAGAATTAATTTTTATTTTAATTTAATTTAAAACAAGAATTAACAATTTAATACAAAATTTTAAAATTAAAATATTTGACAGTAACTGACAGTTAAGGTAATTTGACGTACCTAACTAGTCAAGTTACGAACTATTTTTAAAATTTTTATGAATTTATTAATTTATAAAAACAGGATGAAATATAATACTATTATAGGTAATTATTTTTTTTCTACAGTATTTTCTTTTTAATGTACATTTTCTTTTAATTTAAAATAGTGTCTTTTTAATTGTAATATATCTATCTATGAGAGAGAGAGAGTTTTTTATTTTTGGTCTGTGAGAGAGAGACAGGCAGACAGAGAAACATGCGTGTGTCGTGTCATGACAACTTTTGGTCTGAATTTTTTTCGGCTAGTCTGTAGCCTCAGTCGTAACTGGTCGTAACGCCCGAAAGGGAACTTCATTCCAAAAGTGAGAGGTGTCAAGGGACACCCGGATGGAATGAAGTTCCTTTCGATTAATTGGTGAAGGAATTAAAATTTGTAAACACAACAGAGTGTTTATACATACATAAGCATTTATTATTGTCTGTATAAAATCTCTACTTACCTAACTCCATCAGCAATATCCGGAATTTGTGGAGAAGTACTGTCAGGATACATTATTGTTATTATTTTATTGTTTATTATCTACAAAAAAACTGTATAAACTTTTCTTTTAACAAAGTCGCGACACTACACTATTCAAAGCAAAATAGAAAATAGTAAATCTATTATTACCTGAATATTTTCAACAGTTCGTTTCTTTTAACAAAAGTGTCCATTCATACAATACCAGAGGTTTAGATGACATATACCAAAAATTACTTTTTATTTCAATTTAATTTAAAACAGGAATTAACAATTTAATACAAAATTTTAAAATATTTGACAGTAACTGACAGTTAAGGTAATTTGACGTACCTAACTTGTCAAGTTACGAACTATTTTTAAAATGTTTATGAATTTATTAATTTATAAAAACAGGATGAAATAAAATATAATACTATTATAGGTACTTATTTTTTTTCTACAGTATTTTCTTTATAAATTTTCTTTTAATTTAAATTAGTGTCTTTTTAATTGTACTTTTATTAGTATTTATGTATATTAGGGTTTCCTATTTAAATAAAGATATATCTATCTATGAGAGAGAGAGAGAGAGAGGGAGACAGACAGACAGAGACACATGCGTGCATCGACGAGGGCGAGAAATATAACTTTTCATAACAATAACTGAGCTTCAAAAAGTCTATTTTTTACATATCTATCTATACTTATAATAAATCTGTAGAGAGGTCAATTCTGTACATGAAATATATTTCCAAAATAACTATGAGGGGTGATTAGGGATCGATACTGATGCCAAAAATGCAATCAGTAAAATTTTTGTCTGTCTGTCTGTCTGTCTGTATAACCGCTATAGAAACAAAAACTACTCGACGGATTTTAACGAAACTTGGTACAATTATTTTTTATACTCCTGTGCTGGTTATAGTATACTTTTCATCAGGCTACAATTAATAGGAGCAGAGCAGTGAAGGGAAATGTTGGGAAAACAGGAGAAGTTACTCCATTTTTTAAGCTTCCGTCGCGAGTGCAACCTTAATGGTTAAAGCTATACAGAAATCATCTTATTTTTATAATTTGGAGGTCAACTGTGAACGGATTTTACAAAATTTCACCCACAAGGGGAGTTGAGGGGGCGTGAAAAAAAAATTTAAAATCTATAAGTCCTACAGGTTTAAAACTTTGCAAAATAGTTATTTTTATAATTTGGAGGTCAACTGTCAACGGATTTTACAAAATTTCACCCACAGGGGGAGTTGCGGGGGCGTGAAAAATAAAAAAAATAAAAATTAAAATCTATGAGTCCTACAGGTTTGAAAATTTGCAAAATAGTTATTTTTATAATTTTGAGGTCAATTGTGAAGGGATTTTAACAAAATTTTCGTAATTAATGTATTGGTTTTCAGTGCTGTGTTTCCTTTTCGGTGTTTATGGAACATTTTTGTGTACTTAGTGAACGTAGAAAGAGCGTTTCATGGAAAGAAAAACGCGCACGCTTATGATAGATCTTCGCAAAAGTAGCGTATCGTTACATACATACATGAACATATATACGCGCACGTATACGTATAGTTTTATAGATTTACAGTGACTGTGCTTTAATCAATTTTGAAATTTTACTTCCTGATCGTGCTAAAGGTTAAAGAACGGCACCAAAACACATATCAAATGTCGGTTTCTTTTCTATAGAATATCAGTTCTGAACAGTTCTGCACTACTACTCTTAAATATTATCTAGTTAAATATTGGCAGGTATCAATTTTTAATGTGCGCACTAGATCTGGAACTATCCATAACTGCATGTCTTAGTAAATGATTACAATTTATAGTGTTTTTTAAGTATTTACAGTATAACAGTTTCCTAGTTTTGGTTTTCCCATTTCCTTCAAGTTGTAATACTCTCATCGTTATTTTCTGAAGCAATGCTTTGTATGGGACATTTTTGAGGACTGAGTGAAAATAAAAAGAGCGTATCATTAAAAGAAAAACGCGCACGCTTATGATACTTCTTCGCAAAGCTAGCTTATTGTTACATACATATATGTCCATATATACAGTGTACTTTAATTAATTTTGAATCTATACTTCTCATACGACGTTTTGGTGGTCGTGCTAAAGGTTAAATAACGACACCAGAAGACACTACATTATTTATTGTAATACTTCATTTTTCTGTTATGATAACCGATAAATGTTGGTTTCTTTTCTATAGAATTTCAGTTCTGAACAGTTCTGAACTACTGCGCTTGATCATTAGTAAAATTAAGGCACAAATTAAGGCACTATAGATATAGTTATTATCAAAAATTATACTCAGTTATTTTCTGTCCAATGTCACTAAATTGACGTGTTAGAACATAGACAAACTTAAGAGTACCTATGCCTTAAGCTTAAGAGATACATTCCAAAGGTGCCAACACGTTTGTGCACTTCGCATTCTGTAGTAGTGAAAATGGAAACTAAACCAGCAAAATATGATAAGCTGGTAGCACGAAAAGCGGAAAAGCAGTTATGGCGTGTAAGTGCTAGTAGTTTTAGTTTTATATAAATTTAAGATAGTTTAAGCATAAAAATAATAGTATAGTGAATCCTTTTAAATATGGCGCGCTGATGTCGGAACTTGTTGCCAACTTTATATTAGTCATCAACACATATGTTAATATATTATCTCTTGTTTTGTGGTTGACATTGGACCAAAAATGACAGTGGTCTGTTGGCGCTTTCTACATTGTAAAAAATAACGGCAAAATTGACATCGCGCCTGTGCAGAAAGCAAATCCAATAGATTGTTGCTATCTCAATATCAGGTGGTTGGTGTGTGACGCATATTAAACAGTAAAGCAAACACTGCTCTGATCTGGTTTCTCTTTTCCACTCGAAGAACGGGCTAAAATCGGGACGCGCAATCTAGGAATTATAAGTCTATGGATTCTGCTGCTAAATTTATACTAACCAAAATAAAGGTTTCTGACCAAAACTCGGAACTATGAGACACCCTTAACTACGAATTTGTAGTATACGTCCATGTGTATTTACCTAACAACAACAACAAAATCTGGGCTATATTGCACATTTTTTTATTTTTATGAAATCTAATGTATTTAAAACTAGCTGTTGCCCGCGACGTCGTCTGCGTGTAATTCGAATAAAATCAAGGTCTTTATGTAAGCACACGCCTGAGTAGCTCGCAGATTGCAGAATTTTTTCAGACTTAAATGACATTTATCGTTATATTTTGGACAATTCACACAATATCTTTATAAATTATAGCCTATATGTTATTCTGATCTATAAGCTACATTACTGTAAAGTTTCATTAAAATCCGTTTAGTAGTTTTTGCGTGAAAGAGGAACAAACATCCATACATCCATCCAAACAAACTTTCGCCTATATAATATTAGTAGGAGTAGGATAGGATTTTATCCAAATAAAATTGATATAAAACAACAAACTGATATAAAAACACATTTTTTAATCTGCTACTAAAAATAAGCCATCTTAGACAATTTTTAAACATAATTCCTGTCATTTTGTGACATTTTGGTTTTGATCATAAAATATCTTTAAAAATTTTCGTTAATCTACGGCAGCAATTACATATAAATCAAACATACAAAAATGAATCCAATTATTCTTGTTCACGGTGGTGCAGACGATTGCAACGATGAAACAACTCCTCTTAGAGTATGTGGTGTGCAGAAATCAGCAAAAATTGGATATGATATTATGGGCTGTTGCGGTACCGCTTTAGACGCTGTCGAAGGCGCCATTCAATGTATGGAAGATGATGAAGTATTCAACTGTGGTAAGTTATAATTACATTTTGGGATAATTTAATAACATCCTATCTCGAAGGTTCCTGGAGTGTTTTCGTAATGTGGATATCCTAATCTTTATTGTTTGAAAATATTTTAATACTCATTAGAAGTCATTCAATAAAATACAGAATAAAGTAAAGTTACACTACGATTTTTGCTGGGATTTGATTAAACAAATTCAAATAAAAAAATATAGTTTTGTGGTGGGAATTATTTAGCGTAGTGAAACAAAGGTGAAATTTTACAGTAAAAATATTTGCATTTAAAAAACCACTCAAAGCCACCCAACTGTGGTCTGTCTGTCTAGTCTGAATTTCGGTTTGGTAAATGAAGGCTTAGTTTGTGCATTATCTATTTTTTATTGCTGCTAATTGTTCCACTAGAAGAGAAGATCCTAGATGTGTTTGGGCAGGTTTCCCACCCTTACTGCCTGTCCAGAGGATGTTTTGTTTTTACCTGTATTTTTCTCATATGGTTCCAACTCCCTTTTAGCTAGGGTTAGCTTCCGGGGTGTTTTTCTAATACCGGATCTTTTGCTTTGGGAATTTTTCTTTTTTGCTACTGGGATATACTTTTTTGCTTGTTGGCGTGCCTCCTTTTAATTGAAGTCTTGCTCCAGCAAGTATTTTAAACTTTTTCTTGCTGCACCGCTTAGATTCACTCACGTTACCATGTTTGGTCGTTGTGGGGTTTCACTTTACGTTTTGTTACTGCTGTTAAGAAGCTGCTCCTCATATCCATATCCATTGCCTGTAACAGTATCCAGTTCCATAATCTCACGCTTTTTTTAGGTCGAGGTTCAGTTATAAATTGCGACCGAGAAATTGAAATGGATGCCGCGGTAATGGTAGGTTGTGATTTGAGTGTTGGAGCTGTAACAGTGGTCCAAGAAATTCAACACCCTATAAGGTAAATTAAATTAAAATACGGATTAATTTTATAAAAATAAAAATATTAATTTTAGTCTTGCTCGATTGGTAATGGAAAAAACACCTCATGTACTGTTAGCTGGTGATGGTGCCTTTAAATTTGCTCGACAAAATTGCATGCCCAGAATTCCAACGAAATCATTGTTGACCCCTTATGCAGAATGTGATTTTGAGAAGGCTTTAAGAGGAGCTAAGGTAAATAATTTTTTTCTGTATCTACTATGGTCGTTTAAAAATTTTATGCAAAAATAATAACTACTTAATTGTTTGGGATAAATTTATCTTCATAATATCGTTTTAGGCTAATGCACTTCGTTCAAAGCCACTTTAGTTTATTTGTCCTTTCCGGATCAACAGTCTAAAAATAGTAGTAGTACTACATTTTTGCAATCACCTCCTCGTTTGAATAAAATCTTTTTCCCGCCAGCTATTTCTTCAAATTAGGGAACAAATAGTAATCGCAGGGAGTCCGAGGGGTAATTTGAACCGAGTTAAAACACTATTTGCATTAATTTTGCGACCACAACTGCTAAGTTGTCAATTGGTGCGATGTTGTTGAAATAAGTTTTTTGTGGGTCCAAGTGGGAGTTTCTTTCTCAACTCCCGATTCAAATACCGGTGAGTAATATGCACTTATAATAGTTTTACCCTTTGCCAGATGGTTGATAATGATTATTCTTTGCGAATTTCAGAGGACTTGAGAACCGTCTTCACCTTCTTTGTCACAGATTCACCCTTGGAATCTATTGTTTATTTAGTCTCAGGAGAGTACTAGTGGGTCCTACACGTTGCATCCACAGTCACAAAACGACGCTTAAAGTCTTGCGGATTCTCCTGCTGCAAACCGTCTCTACAACACTTTACACGATTTCTTTTTAGGTCAAACGTGAGCATTCGAGACACTCATTTTGCGGATTGCTTTGTTACGTTCAAATGTTCATTCAAAATATTATATACCTGTTTATTCTAGACGCCCACAGAACTAGCCATCACACGCATCCTTTACTGATCCATTACTGTATCATGGATTTTATCAATGGTTTCTCCCTCAACAGGGCGTCCAGAACATTTAGGGCCCACCGAAAATTTTGAAACCATTTATTAAATGTAGTAATTGAACGTACAGAGTAACTATAATGCTGATTAGGTTGCTTTTTAGTCTCCTAAGGAGTTTTTCTCTTTATAAAATATTGTTAAATCAACACACGAAATTCTTTTTGATCCATTTGTTGAAAATTACTTATCCTCGTTTCAAATGAATGCCAAACACAAAACTTGTGTGTGTTCTTCCAAGAGATGCTACTAACTAAATCTAAAGTAGTTACGCATCAGTATTGCCATCTCTTTGACTTGGCACGGACTTTTCAAATGACCGTCGCATTTAACACAGAAAATTTATTTGCAATGAGTTTTATATATGCTCACTTAATTTGCAGCAAAGTTTTATTCTATTCTGGTACGTATTTCATTAAAACCGATTTATTTTATTTTTTTAAAGCAAAACTCTTGCCAAAATTTAAGTAGAATTGTACTTGAATATTGTTTTTTAAAATACAATTTGTTTAACAGGGTTGTGGAAGATGCGACACTGTAGGTTGTGTAGCTATTGATAGACAAGGTCACGTAGCTGTTGGCTCATCGAGTGGTGGTCTTTCCGCAAAAATGAGGGGGCGATGCAGTGATTGTAGCCATTGCGGTGCTGGTTTTTACTGTGACGATATAATTGGGGGAGCGACAGTAACAGGTATTGTATTTAGCATTCTTTTAATATTATCTGGGTGATTATTAATTAACTGAAATACTCGTGTACCCGTGTCACGGATTAACGTTTCTTTAGTTAGTGGATACCCCAGGATCAAAGCTGATATCAAGCTTCTGGCTTTTTCGTTAACCGTATTAGTGGCTTGGCAACATCTCCAAACATCCTAACGTATCAACGGTAATCAAAGTAAAGATCCAGAAAACTGCATAGGTGATGCTTGTCAGTAGGAGTTGGTCAGTGTTGGACTACGCTTATCTTTTCTGGATCTACCTACAGCGACACCCTCTCTGCTGATGATATGTCCTAGATAACCAATGAAAATAACCTGGGCTTACTAACTCTTAATCTTTTGAAAACTGCTTCAAGATTTAGTAGAGACTTATTGAAGGTGTTACTCAGGATTATAAGACCACCTAAGTTAACTTGGCATGTTTTCCAGAGAAACTTCTTAAGATGTTTTTCGTAAGTTATTCTAAGGTAGCTGGAGAATTACATAAACGGTAAATTGCAATAACCCACTACCACTTGTAAATGCTGTCTTCTCTTTGTATGCAGACGCTATTTCTACTTGCCAATAACTGGTTTTTATGCCCAAATTAGAAAACATCTATAGAATTCGGCCAGTGCATCAAGCCTTTCGTCAAATCTTGGCAGCGGATAGCTATCCTTTTCTATAATTAATATAAGCTTACGATAGTCGAAGTAGACTGTTGTTGATCCTTTACTAAAACTACTGTTGATTTCCCTTTGCTACTAAAGGGTTCATTACTTTGTCATTTACCATCTTGTCACAAAGAACTCGTTCGGAATTTTCTCTTTATGCTTTGGAAAGACGGCGTGCTGCTTAACAAATAGGACATGCTTTAGCATTGTCAATTTATTGTTAGAACCCTTTTAAGCGTTATAACTTTTTAATTTTTTTATTAAACTATTTTTTTTAATTGTAGGACATGGAGAATCGATCTTTAAAGTTTGCTTATCTCATTCTATTATTAAGGAAATGGAGTTAGGAAAGACACCTCAGCAAGCTGTAGAATGTTGTTTAAAGAATGTAAAACACCGATTCCAGAAACCTGTTGGTAAAAAAAGAGAATATATGATTACATCGGATATTAAGATATTATTTTACGATTATTTTTAGGTGCTATTGCTCTATCTCGTTGTGGAGATGTTGGTGTCTACTTTACTAGTTGTAGAATGCCATGGGCTTACATAAGATGTAATGAAATTCATTATGGAGTTGAACCTGACAAAGAGAATGTTATTGCCTGTTCTTGTTAAAATTCTATATTTTTGTGGCACCTGTTATAAAAAAAACTGGACCGGCCATTTTTTAGAAGATGATTTTCTGTTATCATGTAAAATATGTTAGTTTAATATTGTGAATGATTTTTAAAATTGGATTGTTATTGCTGCTGATCAGTACTGTCAAAATGAAAAAAATGCATAAATTTAGTTCTGGTTTGATTTACATATTATAAAGATTAAAAATATTATTATGAAATTTCGAATACACACATCTCAGTCAAATGGCTGGATAACATTCACCAAATGATACAAGTATTGTAACCTCTTTTTTCCTAAAGGTGTTAAAGGCTTGATTGTAGAGGTTAACAAATGCGAACGGCACTCAGGGGGTAGGAGGAGAGCGAGCGTAGATTCGATCGAGCTAGATGATTAATGATTGGAAAAATAAAAAGGAATATATTTACTAGAAAAATAAAAAAAATCACCTTTTGCTTTTATATTAACTCGAGTTAAGAGTACTCTATGCGAAGGTATAAATCTTAATTAAATAAGTACGAGATAAAAATTAAAAAAATTAAAGTAAAACAGTTTACAGATAGGAGATACAAAAAATATAAGTAATAAAAAAATTACAGGTAAGCAATACACAAAAAAAATCACATATCGGTTATTCTCATTACAGCACTGTGAACTGCACTTATGGATGATACAGTAAATACAATTAAAATAAAATGTTCCAGAGAAATAAATGGTACGGTAAATGGGCCAAATGGATATTGCTGTGTATTACCTAGGTGTCATGAGGCGTTTGCTATCGCGCATTCGTCGTGCTCGGCCAGAATATCGCGATGAAGGAAGCTAGAGTCTGTTTCAAGATAATGCATCACATCGATCGACACTTGTATCCGACTTTTTGACAAAAAATGCAACATTAACCCTCAATTACTTCCTATATTCTCCGGATATGATACCGTGCGTCTTTTTTGTGTCCGGTAGACTACATTTACCTATGGAGGGACAGGGGAGGGGACAATCATTTTGAAGAACATCTCGGTTTAAGTCTGAATGGGACTATTTTGTTTAAAATAAATCCCATTTGCCGAAAAAAAGGAATTTTTGTTAATTTACTTTGCGACAGACCTCGTATTTCTAGTCACAGTAATTCCTTTTGTACGTTTTAAAGGAAATAGGAACAGTAGGCGTTCTTTCCTGTATAGATATTCTATGGATCTTTTATCTCATCACTTTACTTACTATGATAGTTTATAACAACATTCTTAAGTAATTTGTTTTTAATAAGTCATTTTAATTGCTTTTAAGTTTTACTGCTTTTATTCAAGTGGTTGGAGTAATCTGTATTCTTCTAACGGTAATTCTTAAGAAAAGTGGAATGACCACGTTTTTTAAAGTTTTAGTAGCATTTCTGTTTCTGTGTTCTAATGGTAAGTGTATCTATGTTTTTCTTTATAAAATAATGTAAGGGGATAACCGTAAAGGAAGGGACCTTAATTTGAAAGATTGTTGTTGACAGTTGATTTTTAGAAGTTTGTAAAAAAATCAACTGACCATTTTACATAATGTTTCTAGAAAATTCTAGAAACTTCTAAACACACTGACTAGATTAGATAATGTTGTATATAAGGGGATGCATGGGCAGTTTAAGTCAGTTCGAGTCAAGTGTTCACAAGAGTTTATTGTATTGTCAAGTAGTTAGACGTTATCCAGCAGAGTTCAGTGTATCTTAACAATTTTGTAAATAAATTGTGTAAAAAGCCCCCATAAGTGTTTCAATTTGGTGTCAGGTGTGGGGTGAAGATATAAGAATGCCTGGAAAAAAGATAAATGAACTATTGGTGGCAGAGCTCAGAAGAGAGCTCGAAGAATTAGAATTGAAAACTACTGGGACCAAATCTGTATTGTTGAATAGGCTCCGTGAATACTACCTAAGTAATAATTTGGACCCTGACGTTGTGGAGTTCGATGACCCGGTTCAAAAAGCAATTTCTGAACTTTCGCAACGAATGACGAACCAACAAGAAGAACAGGCTCAACAACTTTCCCGGCAACATGAGGAGCTATCCAGTCAGATGAAGAGCTAGCGCAAAGATATGTACCAGCTGAAAGAGGAGCTATCAGGACGAATGACGAGCCAGCAAGAGGAGCTATCCAGTCAGATGAAGAGCCAGCAAGAGGAGCTATCCAGTCAGATGAAGAGCCAGCGCGAAGATATGTCCCAGCTGTCACAAAGAATGACGAGCCAGCAAGAAGAACAGACGCAACAATTTTCCCAGCTATCACAACGAATGTCTACCCTATCAGATGATTTATCCAGTTCGTTTTCCCAGCAAATATCACATCTTCGAGATGAACAAAATCAGCAAGTGTCCAGCTTGCGAGACGAACAAAATCAGCAAGTGTCCAACTTGCGAGACGAGCAAAACCAGATCAACCAGCAAATGCAGTCCGAGATAGAAAAGCTTAAACATGAACTGGACGCTTGTCGCCGAAACCAAATCGTCCACCACGGCGACGGAAACGCAGAAAGGAGGGAAACCGGCCACGTAGACGTCGAACGACGAGGAAACGGAGAAGCGGCCCAGGTACGAATGACGATAAAACCCCCAACCTTCGACGGGATGACTTCCTGGTCAAATTACCTGAAACAATTTGACGCAGTGGCCAGAGCGAATGGATGGTCACCCCAAGAGAAGGCATTGTTCCTAACCATGGCTCTGCGAGGCGAGGCTTTAGACGTCCTGCATGTATTGACACCGGATGAGGTTGACAATTTTGAGCTATTGGTAAATCGTCTAGAGATGCGTTATGGTCAAAGTCATCTACAACCGGTATACCGAGTGCAGTTGAAAAGCCGGAAGCAGAAAAATGGAGAAACTATCCAGGAGTTCAAAGCTGAAGTGGAAAAAATGGTACGGTTTGCGTATCCAAATGCAGCGGAAGATTTTCTGGAGTGCCTGGCGATCCAAACCTTTACCGATGGTCTTCAAGACGCCGAATTGCAACGGGCTGTACGGTTGGCGAGGCCGAGATCTCTTGTAAACGCCTTGACCATTGCCCTGGAGTTCGATACGGCGACGGAGGCCTCACATGCAGCTGCTCGACTAATGGAAGACACTGGTAACTTCGACCATGGCGTTTATGCCGTCGGAGAAGTCAAAGCGGTAGTGGAGAGGTTAATGAAGTTTTCTTCAAAAAGAAGGCGCCCAGTTAGGTGCTGGAACTGCGGAGAACTAGGCCACATAAGAAATAGTTGCCCCCATTGTACCCGTATGGAGCAGAACGAGGAAAAACTTGCCTTAAATAAGGTTGTGCCAGAAGACGAGAGCTCTATGCTGGAGGAGCAACAAGAAAACGATCCCGTTCTGAAAAAGATTAGGGAGTGGAAGAGAATGGACCGTCGTCCGTTGTGAAGAGAGATGTCCTCATCCTCTCCTGCTTTAAAAGCATACTGGTCCCAATGGAACTCTTTAATTTTGGACGGAGGGCACGTTAAAAGACTTGTAGAAAATTCCGAGGGCACAGAAACAAGGAAACAAATAGTGGTCCCAAGAAATGCTGTACCGGAAATTTTAAAACAGATGCATAATGATAGTTCTGGAGGACATCTGGGTATCACGAAAACGCTGCAAAAGATCCGAGATAGATTTTACTGGGTAAATTGCACTAATGATGTTAAAGATTGGTGTCGTAAATGCACTACATGTGCTGCCAGTAACGGTCCACACCGAAAATCGAAGGCGGAAATGCAGCAATACCTGGTTGGAAGTCCTTTTGAAAGAATCGCAGTAGATGTATTGGGGCCACTTCCACAGACCGATGTAGGAAACAAGTACATCTTTGTTGTAATGGAATACTTCACTAAATGGGTTGAAGCATATGCAGTTCCCAATCAGGAAGCTACCACTTTAGCAGATATATTGGTTGAAGAATTCGTAAGCCGATTTGGGGTACCATTAGAATTACATTCAGACCAAGGAAGGAATTTTGAGAGCAAGCTGTTTCAAGAAGTTTGCCAAAGATTAGGCATCCACAAAACGAGAACCACAGCGATGCACCCTCAGTCTGATGGAATGGTGGAACGAATGAACCGGACTATAACCAACTATCTGTCAAAAGTGGTGTCAGATTGTCAGAGGGATTGGGATCGACATATTCCACAATTTCTAATGGCAATTCGATCGGCCATCAACGAATCAACTGGCCAAACGCCTGCGAAGGTCCTGTTCGGTAGAGAAATGAGGCTACCATGTGACTTGGTGTTTGGTTGTAAACCTGGTGAAGAAATGGCACGTGAACAATATGTCACCGACCTTCAGAATCGAATGGAAAATATACACAACCTGGTGCGTGGAAAACTACAATTATCTAGTGATCGGATGAAGAGGTACTATGACACACGGACAATGGAAAAGAGTTACCAAGTTGGAGATTTAGTCTGGCTCTATAACCCCCGACGGCGTCGAGGTATTTGTCCCAAATTACAAAAGAACTGGGAAGGTCCTTACACCATCAGGAAGAAGATTAACGATGTCATTTATCGGATCGTGAAAATTCCCAGAGGGAAACCCGTCGTGGTCCATCATGATCGTTTGGCGCCTTACCAGGGAAACCACAGTGGAGATGCGCAGCAACTCCAAGAAGACGGTTTGGCTGGCTCAAGGAGTGTGCGGGATTCCGATGTAGGAAATAACATTCCAGGAGGAATGAATCGAAGGAGGGGGCAGTGTAACGGGATAACCGTAAAGGAAGGGACCTTAATTTGAAAGATTGTTGTTGACAGTTGATTTTTAGAAGTTTGTAAAAAAATCAACTGACCATTTTAAATAATGTTTCTAGAAAATTCTAGAAACTTCTAAACACACTGACTAGATTAGATAATGTTGTATATAAGGGGATGCAGGGGCAGTTTAAGTCAGTTCGAGTCAAGTGTTCACAAGAGTTTATTGTATTGTCAAGTAGTTAGACGTTATCCAGCAGAGTTCAGTGTATCTTAACAATTTTGTAAATAAATTGTGTAAAAAGCCCCCATAAGTGTTTCAATAATACAATTCTTAATTTGTAAGCTTATATTTAAATATCCCCTATAACTTCTTTGTAGCACCAACTATATATATTTTCTTCTTTTATAAGGGGTACTTTAGCCACTAAAATGATAATAATAATTGAATATTTTGCTTATTTAATTTATAGTGAATTATATTATGTAAAAGTTATCAAGGTAGGGAAACATGTGTGAGCGTTCGTTGTTTGTGTTTTGGACACATGTTTCCCTACTATCCTTTGCTCCCAAGAGTCCCAACACTTTTGCTAGCCAAGTGCAATACCTTACTTATTGGTTATGCCGCACTGATGACGACTAACGAGCCAGAAACATGCATCTTTTAACCAATGTATTTTAAGTTCGTTTTTTGTCGATGAAATTATTATCCTAAACTCAGGTATATTACCAAATTTCATCTAAATGTACAAAATACCGGTAAAAAAAGATACAGACAGACAGACCGGCAATTTTTTTATTTTAAAAATAGATGTCTACGGACCTAAAAAGACGAGACTTAACAAAAAACCTTTCTTTGCATTTTTCCATTTTACCGATAATCTCATTAGTGAGAATCAAATGAGAAATTATTAACGCTTAAATCATCAATATCATCAATTTAAAACGCCTCGCTTAATTCTCACCAGATAACAATCTTACCGATACTCAAAAATGTCTTTAAATATAGGTAATATAAAGTTGCATTCATTATAAAAGACTCTATGGAAATATTCAGTAGCGAGTTAATTAATTTATATATTTTTTAAGATTGTTTTCATATTATCTTTCTAAGAGTGTCATTGACTAACAATTAAATATTAAAGTACAGAGAACATTTTCATAACTTTAAAAAATATATCTGGCAACCTTGATTCGAAAGTCGGTCTCTTTGATAGAATTAGGAGGCGAGTTTATATGGGTAAATTGCTCTTATAGTATTTAAAAATAATAAGAGGTGAACCACCCCTAGCACTTGGGTTAATAAAAAATAAATTACGACTTATTCTCAAACCTAACAAATTTGCACACAAAATTTTATGAAAATTTTATAAAAATCGAAGGAGTTACGACTGTGACACGAAAATTTTATATATTAAATAATACACGAATTTTTAGAATCTGCTCAAAAACTTTTAATGAACAAACCTGTGATCAAATCAAATTTGATCAAATTTTTCTTATTATTTTCAGAAAATTATCAGAATTATAAGTCTAATAATTTATAAAACAATCACAGATATTATATATATAAATATTTACATTGTTTATAATATAATGCCCTCACATTTTAATTTCTTATCTAAAATTATTTATGATAAAGCTAAAGCAGACCATATACGTTTACATGCTGTAAAAAATAAATATGAATATTACAAATAGTAGTATTGCTATAAGACGCAACAAAATATTTCGTTCGTGTTGATGGTTGTCTGAAAAGCTTTCAACCTGAATACGAAGATGGCAGCATTTTTCAACTAAAGTTAAAAAATGTTTTGGCGCATGTAAGTATTAAAAAATAAGTTGTGGACTATTCATAAAAATAAAAAAATGAGAGTATCGAGCTGCGGAGACATCTGGTAAATATCATGGTGTTTCGGTTCTCAGACTATACAATCAGAAATGACAAAGTGAGACAAAATAAAAAAAAACTGTAAAAAAATGAAAATACGAAAACATATACAAAAACTAGACAAATCCCAAAAAGGAAACGGATAAATCCAAACAAGCAGAAAAAGTAAAACTAAAAAAAAAGTTTCAAAAATACTAGAAACTAACAAGAAATTAACTGTAAAAAAAACGAAAAAAACAGAGAAAACAGAAAATAATAAAAAAACGCAAAAAACAGAAAATAAAAGCCAAAGAATAAAAAAAACTGCAAGCATCTTACTTTAACAGCACATGTTGGACGAGCGGAAACCTCTTTATTTTTATTAAGCTTTTTTTGAAATAATTATTATTTAGGCGAAGTTTGATAAAACTCTTCTGTTTGTGTTTGATAACGATTATCTTCAAGATGTTCTTTTAACAGGAGTTGCAGTTTCGTAAAGTTAGATTGTTCATATTCGTTTTAGGCATTTTTAATAAACACTTTAATAAAGATTCATATTTTATTAATAATATAAGTAAACAATTGAATTTCTTGATTTAACCCCAACCACCATCTCCTGAAATAGCTTTAGTAATGTTTGTTTTTTCAAGTTTTTACGATTTTGTCTCGTTTTTTTTATTGCTCTTAAGTATTAATTTTGGATTTTGTCGTTTTCATCATTTTTTGTCGTTAGTCTTCAGGTTCACAAATTTTTTCGTTGTATTTGTAATCTTAAATTTACAGTAGGTACTTAAACAAGTAAGAATTGCTCGTTTAAATGTATAAGATATCAACTGTGCCATCTTACGGTGGCGTCATATTACTTAATTAAAAAAGTATTTTCTTAGTTTTTTCCGCAATTTTTTCTGTTCTTTTTTTATTACACATTTTACTTAAGTGTTTCGTTTCTCTATTTATTTAAAAATCGAAATACTATGCCATCTACTTGGTATCTGTAACCTAGATATCAAATTAACTTACACCACCATCTATTAGAAATTTATTGAATTAAGTAGATACTTTATATAGAAATATTAAATTGTTGTTCTGTTTTATTCTTTCCGTTACTTATTATTTATGATTTTCACAGTTTAAACCTTAACTGAACTATTTCAACCTAATTATAAGTGTTGATAAGGAGTTATATTAATTCAGTTAGAACGCCTTCTATTAGGAATTCATAAAACTTAACAATAAATACAGAGATAAATGAAAAATTAATTAAAAAAATATTTTATAGTCGACCATTCTCGACTCCATTTGAAAACATAAAAAAATTGGTCCAGCCGTTTAAGAGGAGTTCAGTGACATACAAAAGCATACAATTCATACAGAATTTTATTAAAAGGGTCAAAAAGGTATCTAGAGAGATGGAACAAAAGGGCGAGATGTTACTCCACAAGGATCTCTCGAGTCACCTTTTCGACCCTTCTGAAATTTGTGCTCGACTCGAATGTCTTCATTTTTGATAAGTTTTTTTATAAAAAAGGCTTTGGCACTCAGATGGTGTCCAAATTGTCTCTAGATGAACGAATTGAAGTCTCTCTACTAAAAATCTCTTTTGAAATCGCTTTCGTAAATGTAGATAATTTAATTCTTGGACTACCCTGTGATTAAGTCGAAGAAACTTTGAATGGTTATATATTGTAACGGGATAACCGTAAAGGAAGGGACCTTAATTTGAAAGATTGTTGTTGACAGTTGATTTTTAGAAGTTTGTAAAAAAAAAATCAACTGACCATTTTAAATAATGTTTCTAGAAAATTCTAGAAACTTCTAAACACACTAACTAGATTAAATAATGTTGTATATAAGGGGATGCCCGGGCAGTTAACGTCAGTTCGAGTCAAGTGTTCAGAAGAGTTCATTGTATTGTCAAGTAGTTAGACGTTATCCAGCAGAGTTCAGTGTATCTTAACAATTTTGTAAATAAATTGTGTAAAAAGCCCCCATAAGTGTTTCAAATTGGTGTCAGGTGTGGGGTGAAGATACAAGAATGCCTGAAAAAAAGATAACTGATTTATTGGTGGCTGAGCTCAGAAGAGAGCTCGAGGAATTAGAATTGGAAACTACTGGGAGCAAATCCGTATTGTTGAGAAGGCTCCGTGAATACTACGTAAATAATAATTTGGACCCTGACGCTGTTGAGTTTGAAGACCCAGTTCAAAAAGCAATTTCCCGGCTACAAGAAGAACAAACTCAACACCTTTCCCAGCTGTCCCAACGAATGACGAGCCAACAAGAAGAACAAGCTTAACAACTTTCCCGGCAACATGAGGAGCTATCCAGTCAGATGAAGAGCCAGCGCGAAGATATGTCCCAGCTGAAAGAGGAGCTATCAGGACGAATGACGAGCCAACATGAGGAGCTATCCAGTCAGATGAAGAGCCAGCGTGAAGATATGTCCCAGCTGTCACAACGAATGACGAACCAACAAGAGGTGCTATCCAGTCAGATGAAGAGCCAACAAGAGGAGCTATCACAACGAATGTCTACCCTATCAGATGAGTTATCAAGTTCGTTCTCCCAGCAAATATCACATCTTCGTGACGAGCAGAATCAGCAAGTAGCCAACTTGAATCAGCAAGTAGACAACTTAAATCAGCAAGTAGCCAACTTGAATCAGCAAGTAGACAACTTAAATCAGCAAGTGTCCAGCTTGCGAGACGAACAAAATCATCAAGTGTCCAACTTGCGAGACGAGCAAAACCAGATCAACCAGCAAATGCAGTCCGAGATAAGAAAGCTTCAACAAGAACAGGAAGCTAGCCGCCGAAACCAAACCATCCACCACGGCGACGGAGATGCAAGAAGGATGGAAACCTGCCACGCAGACGTCGAACGACAAACAAGCGAGGAGACGACCCATGGACGAACGACGATGAAACCCCCGACCTTCGACGGGAAGACTTCCTGGCCAAATTACCTGAAACAATTCGACGCAGCGGCCAGAGCTAATGGATGGTCATCCCAGGAGAAAGCATTGTCCCTAACCGTAGCTCTGCGAGGCGAAGCTTTAGACGTCTTGCAATCATTGACGCCGGATGAAGCTGACAACTTCGAGTTATTGGTGAATCGTCTAGAGATGCGTTATGGTCAAACTCATCTATAACCTGTGTACCGAATGCAGTTAAAGAGCCGAAAACAGAAAAATGGAGAAACTATCCAGGAATTTGAAGCGGATGTAGCAAGAATGGTACGACTTGCGTATTCAAATGCAGCGGAGGATTTCCTGGAGTGCCTAGCAGTCCAAACCTTCACCGATGGTCTTCGAAACGTCGAGTTGCAGCGCGCTGTACGGTTGGCGCAGCCGAAGACTCTTGTGGACGCCTTGACCATTGCCCTGGAGTTTGAGGCGGCGACGGAGGCCTCACGTGGAGTTGCTCGACTAAGGGAAATCACCGGTAACTACGACCATGCCGTTCATTCCGTTAGCGACGTTGAAGCGGTAGTAGAGAGATTAATGAAGTTATCTCCAAGAAGAAGGCGCCAAGTGAGATGCTGGAACTGCGGAGAACTAGGCCATATAAGAAATACTTGCCCCCAAAAAGAAAAATCTTCTGCTGAAGTACCCCAGCAGCAGGAAAACTAGAACGGGTCGACTCCTGGAGGGCGAAATCGACCCCAAACATTCCCGAAGCCCCTCACACCATTAAATTGGCAACTCTGCGACATCACGTGGACAGCTTATATGTAGATGGCCTCCTTGATGGGAAGAATATTAGCATGCTGGTAGACACTGGAGCTACAAAAACTATCGTCCGACCAACCATTATTATGCGAAATAAGATGTTGCCTACCAGTTGGAGACTGCGTACCGCTACCGGAGATTCTGCTAGAGTCTACGGTGAGATACAGGTGACCCTACAGTTTGGTTCAACCTCTCTTGTTCACTCAGTGCTGGTGGCTGACGTTGATGAAGATGTTGTTCTGGGCATGGATGTTATGCTCCACTGTGGTTTTCATTTGGATCTTCGCCAACGTATCCTTCGTACTGGTAATGAAGAAATATTCCTGCACCCAAAACAAGTTGACAATGCCGCGATTAAGCTAATCGATGATATCGAACTTCCGGCAAGCTGCGAATGTGTCGTCACAGCGCGGTTGGATGGACTGGAGCCAGATGGTGCCCCAGCCATGATAGAGCCGAAGAACCATGACCATGAATTGGGAAAAGGACTCCTTGTGGGTAAGACTCTTGTTAGATCCGCCAAAGAGGTACCCATCCGAGTTATCAACTTGAACGATCATCCAGTTCTTCTCCGAAAGGACACGGAAATGGGAAGTTTAGAACCAGTAATGGCCATAATTCACAAGATAAATGTTACGGAAACAGATGAGACCAACGAAATTGAACAATTAATGACAAAATTAGACCCCTCTTTGTCAAAATTAGAAAAGAAACAGGTAAGAGATCTACTTTACCGTTATAAACCTGTATTTGGTTCTAAAAGTAAACTGGGAAGAACTGATGTTGTACAACATAGAATTGACACTGGTGATGCACGTCCGATTCGACAGGTACCCCGAAGGATGCCTCAAGTTAAAAAGGAAGAAGCAGACAGAGCCCTTAAAGAAATGATTCAAAATGGCATAGTCGAACCATCCAGTAGTCCGTGGGCTTCTCCTGTGGTATTAGTGAGAAAGAAAGACGGATCAATGCGGTTTTGTGTCGACTATCGAAAGCTAAATGATGTCACTAAGAAGGACAGTTATCCTCTGCCAAGGATTGATGATGCCCTCGACGCTTTGGCGGGTTCTACTCTGTTTTCTACCTTGGACCTTAAAAGCGGATACTGGCAAGTTAAAATGAATCCTGCAGACAAAGAAAAGACTGCCTTTACCAGTGGATCAGGGTTATGGCAATTCACGGTCCTTCCATTTGGCCTCTGTAATGCTCCTGCGACGTTTGAACGACTAATGGAGAACATCCTGCGGGGTTTGTCATGGGAAACTTGTCTAGTTTATCTAGACGACATCATCATAATGGGTAAGACCTTTAAGGAACATTTATCTAACCTGGAAGAAGTTTTTAAAAGATTACAGAACGCTAATCTAACATTGAATGTTAAGAAATGCCACTTGTTCCAGAGACAGGTCAACTATTTAGGACATAACGTAAGCAAGGATGGCGTTGCTGTTGACCCCGCTAAGATACAAGCCGTTCAGGACTGGCCAATCCCTATCGACAAACATCAGCTCCGGAGTTTCTTGGGTCTTTGTTCCTATTACCGACGATATGTCAAGAATTTTGGAGACATCGCCAAACCCTTGACACGTTTGACAGAACAAGATAAGTCCTTCTGTTGGGATCAGGAATGTCAAAAGGCGTTTGAAATATTGAGGAAACAGCTTACGTCAGCACCTGTTCTTGCTTATCCACTTCCGGATGGTAAGCTTATCCTGGACACCGACGCCAGCAATGTGGGAATTGGAGCCGTCTTGTCACAGCTACAAGACGGTAAGGAAAGAGTGGTTGGTTACTTCAGCAAAACTTTATCGAAAGCTGAAAAGAACTACTGTGTAACTCGGAGGGAACTGTTAGCAGTTGTAAAATCCGTCGAACACTTTTATAAATATCTGTATGGCAGAAAATTCCTGATCAGAACAGACCATGCTAGTTTAAAGTGGCTACTTAGCTTTAGGAACCCAGAAGGACAGATAGCAAGATGGCTCGAAAAACTGCAGGAATATGATGTTGAAATCGAGCACAGACCTGGAACCAGACATCGTAATGCTGATGCACTTTCCAGAAGACCATGTCGACCTGATTGCTCCCATTGTACCCGTATGGAGCAGAACAAGGAAAAACTTGCCTTAGTTAAGGTTGTGCCAGGAGACGAGAGCTCTATGCTGGAGGAGCAACAAGAAAACGATCCCGTTCTGAGAAAGATTAGGGAGTGGAAGAGAATGGACCGTCGTCCGTTGTGGAGAGAGATATCCTCATCCTCTCCTGCTTTAAAAGCATACTGGTCCCAATGGAACTCTTTAATTTTGGACGGAGGGCTCGTTAAAAGACTTGTAGAAAATTCCGAGGGCACAGAAACAAGGAAACAAATAGTGGTCCCAAGAAATGCTGTACCGGAAATTTTAAAACAGATGCATAATGATAGTTCTGGAGGACATCTGGGTATCACGAAAACGCTGCAAAAGATCCGAGATAGATTTTACTGGGTAAATTGCACCAATGATGTTAAAGATTGGTGTCGTAAATGCACTACATGTGCTGCCAGTAACGGTCCGCACCGGAAACCGAAGGCGGAAATGCAGCAATACCTGGTTGGAAGTCCTTTTGAAAGAATCGCAGTAGATGTATTGGGGCCACTTCCACAGACCGATGTAGGAAACAAGTACATCTTTGTTGTAATGGACTACTTCACTAAATGGGTTGAAGCATATGCAGTTCCCAATCAGGAAGCTACCACTTTAGCAGATATATTGGTTGAAGAATTCGTAAGCCGATTTGGGGTACCATTAGAATTACATTCAGACCAAGGAAGAAATTTTGAGAGCAAGCTGTTTCAAGAAGTTTGCCAAAGATTAGGAATCCACAAAACGAGAACCACAGCGATGCACCCTCAGTCTGATGGAATGGTGGAACGAATGAACCGGACTATAACCAACTATCTGTCAAAAGTGGTGTCAGATTGTCAGAGGGATTGGGATCGACATATTCCACTATTTCTAATGGCAATTCGATCGGCCATCAACGAATCAACTGGCCAAACGCCTGCGAAGGTCCTGTTCGGTAGAGAAATGAGGCTACCATGTGACTTGGTGTTTGGTTGTAAACCTGGTGAAGAAATGGCACGTGAACAATATGTCGCTGACCTTCAGAATCGAATGGAGAATATACACAACCTGGTGCGTGGAAAACTACAATTATCTAGTGATCGGATGAAGAGGTACTATGACACACGGACAATGGAAAAGAGTTAGCAAGTTGGAGATTTAGTCTGGCTCTATAACCCCCGACGGCGTCGAGGTATTTGTCCCAAATTACAAAAGAACTGGGAAGGTCCTTACACCATCAAGAAGAAGATTAACGATGTCATTTATAGGATCGTGAAAATTCCCAGAGGGAAACCCGTCGTGGTCCATCATGATCGTTTGGCGCCTTACCAGGGAAACCACAGTGGAGATGCGCAGCAACTCCAAGAAAATGGTTTGGCTGGCTCAGGGAGTGTGCGGGATTCCGATGTAGGAAATAACATTCCAGGAGGAATGAATCTAAGGAGGGGGCAGTGTAACGGGATAACCGTAAAGGAAGGGACCTTAATTTGAAAGATTGTTGTTGACAGTTGATTTTTAGAAGTTTGTAAAAAAAAATCAACTGACCATTTTAAATAATGTTTCTAGAAAATTCTAGAAACTTCTAAACACACTAACTAGATTAAATAATGTTGTATATAAGGGGATGCACGGGCAGTTAACGTCAGTTCGAGTCAAGTGTTCAGAAGAGTTCATTGTATTGTCAAGTAGTTAGACGTTATCCAGCAGAGTTCAGTGTATCTTAACAATTTTGTAAATAAATTGTGTAAAAAGCCCCCATAAGTGTTTCAATATATATCTAATATATCGTTTAAATATATTAGATATTTTTAAATATAGGGCCAACTTTACCTAACAATATATTCCTGAGTATTTTTTTTTCAGTTTGCTCACTATTACAATAAACCCTAAACTTGTTATGCAAACTAATCGTTTCTAAACTATAAACTAAGGACCATTATTCTCTCCAACAGTAATTGTTCAGATTCATTTAGCTGTGAAATGCTGAAACGTTAGACAAAGGTTAATTGATCTTCTGTGAATAACTACACATAAATCATACACGAATAAGTAGATTGTTTAAACTTGAAGTTCTATAAAGTCGCTCAATAAACTTTGTTCTAAGTATTATTGCGCTTGAGCAAAAGAAAAATGGGAAAAAATATCTGTCGCATTTAAGTACGAATTATATCAATTGCAGAGTAAGTTGTTGTAGGAGTGCGCACTTCTGAATTAATTTGCTATAGAAAAAAAAGGAAAGAAGCTTTGTATGAAAATTAGAGTTGTTTATTGGCACTTAATATTTAAGTAACTAAAAAAATCAAGTTTTAAACAATCACTGAGGTGTACAAGAGTGCGCATCACTTATAAACGTCATATTTAAAGTTACCAAGACCTCCATAATCTGTGCACTTTTCGTACCATCAGTCTTTGTAGGAAATACACTCGATCCAGTCAGGACAACCCCATACTTTTTGGAGCTGTTTAACTTTTCTTTTTTTGTATTGCTGGTTTTTGGTTCCTCCTCTTTAGGATATTTTTGTGAGGCAAACTGCTTGAAATTTTATGGAAGTTTGTTGAACGGAAGACCTAGAAAAGGTGACAACTTAGTCAATCTCACATAAGTTGAAGGTGTGTCAGATGCATGCGAATCCGAAGTTTTTAAAGATTCAATTAAAAAAAAATTAAAATTAAAAAAAATACAATAATGTGTTTATAACCGTGCACAATTACTTTGAACTGGTCAATTTGCTTATGCACTCTGGTCAACATTATTGTCCGAAAATCATTCTTGTATCGAGTAAAATAAAGTGTTAATTTTTTGTTAAATCGCTGCTAATCTTGTATCATTCATCTTTGTTTCCTGAAAGAGATTAATGTTTTAAGATATTTCATTTTTTATTTAATAACTACTATTTTTATGGATACATTTGGTTCAGTATAAACACAAGTGGAATAGGAAGATATGACATGTATACGCTCCTGATGCACAGAGGCAAAGGTTCAGAAGACGAAGATGCTGGACAGCTGACCTTGGTTCACTTCCTTACATCTTTGGTTTGTTCCAACAGACCAAAGAACCATTCTAGAGCCGTCCAGTAACTGCGCAGTGGACGAATTCTTGTTATCTTTGAAGTACTAAGTTGTTTAGTAACGGTTCTAGAACGGTTTTGTGGTCTGTTGGAACAGACCTCTTACCACACTACTCAATGATGTCCTCTTGTATTGAAAGCATTTTTCTTTCAATATTATTTTGAGTTTCTTTCTATGCCCTAAAGTGTCTGCAGTACCAAACTTGGTTCACGAAGCTGTGTTTAATGTCTGTTACAGTTTAAAGTTGGTTAAATGGTAGAAAGAAGTGGCAACTAATTACGTGAGTGAACGAGTAAAATGGCAGT
Source organism: Altica lythri (assembly GCA_964028335.1). Taxonomy (NCBI): domain Eukaryota; kingdom Metazoa; phylum Arthropoda; class Insecta; order Coleoptera; family Chrysomelidae; genus Altica; species Altica lythri. Next base: position 39,204,976 of record OZ034807.1, on the reverse strand, counting down.
TGTTCTTTTTATTGCGCTCTTTCTAGTATCTGCCAGGATTTACGTACATCGCACATCACCTCTTGAAGTATACGTTCTGAGGTGAAAACTGATTTAATTTGACAAGGTGGTGTCACAAAGGTTTTATATAATTTATTTATTTTTGGTGTAACTGATATTGAAAATTATAAAATACTTTTATATAAGTTAAAACAAGCCTTTGGTTATAGTTATAGTCGTTTAAATTTTTGGAAAGGAAAAGGTGAATATTATCGTTTGGTATGATTATAAATTAATTTAGAATATATCTAATAGTTTTCACAAATTATGAGTGTATGGTCACCTTAAACTGTATTTTTTCACATTGTCATACTCTACTTTTATCAACATTATCTATGTGAATAACTAAACAATGTATTTATTTATTTTCAAATCATCTATATCATATTATATTCAGTGTAATATTTAAAATAGTTTATGCAAAAATGGAACCTATTCTGCTTGTTCACGGAGGTGCTGGTGACATACCCGATGAACGTGTACCAGGAAAGCTCTTTGGAGTGAAGAAATCCATTGAAATTGGATACAAAATTTTAAAAAATGGTGGAACTTCATTGGATGCTGTGGAAGCTGCTGTTAGACATATGGAAGATGATGAAAATTTTAATGCAGGTAAGTAGAATATAGAGTAGAATTTAAAATGAAAAAATTTAATGTTCTTGGCTTAACATACTATATTTTTTTCTACAGTACAAATGATTTTAGTTGATTGTTTTTATTATTATTATTATTATTTTTTTCTATCCCACACTTTACCTTTTAATGGAATAAATATTTTGAAATCCTTTCACTGTCTGGCTCAATTTTCTAGATTATGATTGCTCTCCTACAATTTTTTATAGATGGAAGCCATCTGAAAAATAGTCACCGGTCGTATTGCAGCCTACTTAGGCTTAATGTACCTGGGACTTAGGGGCGTCAAACTGCCTACTTAGGGCGCAGGTCTTTCCAGTATCCTGGAAAACCACCAAATTGGTATTTATACCCAAAAAGACAGATGAGTATAGGCCCATTTGCCTTCTTTCGTACATGAGCAAAGTGTACGAGAGAATGTTGCAAATAAGGAGTAATGAACTGATTGAGAGTATGGATTCGGAGAAGAAATATCGATAGTGGACGCGGTTTTGGACGTACTTTGACTGTCACGTGGTGGACAGCGGGACAAATGGTCCACGCTGCTTCTCCTGGAAAGATCTCAATCGAGAAAAGAGTGATACTGAATGTTACGGCTGGGGTCCCACAGGGGTCCGTACTCGTTCCTACGCATTGAAACCTGGCATATGACGGGATAATGCGGTTTAAGACCATGCCTACACTAGGGCGGTTTCCTACTCGCTCATCGGAGTGGAGGGTTGGTTTTAGTCGGTAGGTGCTCGCTTCGGCGGGTAAATCTGACACGGCTGGATTCGCTTCCTGGTCCTGTCCTTAGAAGATTTCCAACCCTCATAAAACTAAAAACGGCCCAATGTTCTTCTAACTTTCGTTCATGTGACCTACTCCATGATCTTGGTAAGAAATTTTGTTATGACTCTTAGCTGATCCTTGCTGGTTTTACGCAATATTTCAGCTCTTCAGGCATACGTCTGTTTAATACACATTCTGCTGAGTACTTGGCTATTGTTGGTTGTGTTGTCTACCGAGCCAGCCTTTCAATGGGCTCCATACCGTAGATTTTCAAAAAAATATATTTTTTTCCAAATGTTTCGTCAACGGTATCTCACAAACGATTTAGATTTCCAAGACGGTATTCGACGTAATTTTGTTGGGTTAAGAGTTTATTAGGTTGTAGAATTGATCGTTACAACGGCGAAAAGATTATCCTCAAAAAACATTGTTTTTTTTTTCGTTGTTTGTTTTGGAATTCACATGAACAAATGACTTAAAATCTTTCGAATACCACAAGTTTCGTTTCGATTGGTCAAGCCGTTTAAAAGTTATATATACAATTACACACCCATACATATAGACATACGGACATCATTGCAGGAATAATCAGGATAAAACCAATAATTGCCGATTGTTTAAATCTTTTTAATTTTTTAACGCAAGTAGTTAAGAATTAATGATACATAAACTTATGAATTAATATGTATGTAACTAAAGTATATATAAAGACTTCAAATTCAGATCAAAAGACTTATCACATATTGTTAAATTGTCTAGATGCAAGCAAAAAAGACTCAATTAATTAAAAGAACAATACTCATAGCCACAGCGTCAAAAACAATGATAACAAAAACAAACAATACACAGGAAATATAGATAGAATGGAATGATAAAAGAACTACAGTTTTTACAATGTAAAACCAATTGAACACAATTTCTGTGTATTCCAACAAAACTTCATGTTCACTAATCGAATTTTTTAACAGATTGCTCATATACATTGAAAACTACCCGTTAAATAATGGAAACGATAATTAGTCGCATCGACATTGAAATTTAATTAGTTTACTTTACTATTCCACCACACATAAAGATATCAGTAGTGGCGTTACTACTTGCAAATATGTTTAAATAACATGAGTAATGTTTGCCAATTACATCCCAGGATCATTTCTGAACCGAAAGATATTATTATTTGAACAGAAATCGATATCTTTTCAAATGATTTTTTTTTTAAATTAACCCTGGCTAACATCAATTACCTACATTTTAATTTAATTACAGGATATGGTTCGGTATTAAATCTTCAAGGAGAAGTTGAAATGGATGCTAGCATAATGGTAGGATCTAATTTAAGTGCTGGAGCTGTAACTGTCGTCAGAGACATTGCTCATCCAATAAGGTACGTAAATAAGTGTTGTTGGCATATCCATCACCATCTTTGAATTGCTTTCGAGGTGATTTATAATTATTGGTGTAACAAAGTAGCAAAAACTCATATCATCTAGAGATATTAAAATACAGTGGAAGAGCCAGACTTTCAGCTGTCTCTGTGTTTAAAAAAGAAAGAAGATTATGGTATCCAGTCCATCTCTTTTAATTTCAACTTCGTGATGTATTTTGTTACATATATTTTAATATTCGAAAAACAAGCCGCACATGCGTCGTTGGAGAGAAATGGATAGGATAGTGCGATTTTTCCACTTTTTTTATCCGTCGGATGTTTCCGCTTGCGGAAAGACGTATATCTTGTATGTATGTACATTGCACATTCAAGTAGAAAGTTTAAGAAAGAAAATTATATATAGAATGGTCCAAGAAGGGAAGAATCAAGAAAAAACCTTGATTACTTCAATTTAAACAAACTTTGAAATGCCCGAAGATGATATGCCAAAGAAATTTAACTTTGTAAGAAAACTCACCACAAACCTAGGTAGTAAATTTGAATGGGACAAACACAATATATTGAAGCAGGGGTTTTTAAACCTATAGCCAAATACTCAAAAATCCGTTGCCGTTTAAAGATGTGTAGAATTTAATATCGAAAGGAACTGTCGTACACAAAAGATTGTTATCATGTCAGATAGTCAAGCAGCTATTAAAGCACTGCCTAGGGAAACTAAATGAACCTAGACAAAATAACACTGTTACTCTCTTATGGGTTCCAGGACACATAGGAATAGAAGGAAACCAAACAGTAGATAAGTTGAGAAAGAAGAAGGCTGAAACCCCATATTTGGGACTAGAACTATCTTGTGGAATCAGCAGGAATATAGTCTTAAAACAACTAAGGAAAGAAGTGGATTGAGAAAAATCCAAGTACTGGAACGATCTAGAAGGACTACGACGAAGACGTTCCTGGAAACTGTAACTAGAAGAGATTTTTCAGTTGTCTAAAATTCAGTAAAAACAATCTCCGTATTATAACGGGAATATTTACGCGTGACATTCGATTCTGTGAGGAAGATGGCGAAACCTCAATACGCATACTCTTAGAATACACTGCATTACGTAATTCTACAGTCAGATACCTAGGATCATACGGAATAGAAAAGAAAGATATACCGAACTTGAAGCCAAACGATATTCTAATCTTTCTAAGAAAGATAGAACTAGAAGAGCTGCTATAAGTCTTAGAAACCATGAGAACTTTAGCAAGAAAAGCTAGACGCAATAGATCTTACAGGTCAATGTCACCACTCACCACTGATTACGCACATACACACAATTCTTACCTACTCTATCTATAATACACACGTTCTTTGAATCATCAAATGCTTACTGGATTTTCTACCATTAGCATTTTCAACCATCTTTAATTACCAATAAACTTTATTGCGCTCAAAACGACTTCACATTCTGCGAAATCTCTTGCCAGTTTGAACGAAGATCCATTGACTTTCACTCTTGGATTTGTTTTAACTCGAGATCACTTTCTTGGCGCTGCTAAATTCTTTCCGTAGTCCACTCGTTAGGAATTCGATCTTACACTAAGTACCTGGTTTCTGTTCTAAGCGACCTTCATGGGAGTAATTAGACGAACGTGGTAACCTGGAAAGTGCGTGTTTCAAACCAGGTTGATAGCCAATCTCAAAGTCATACTCATGGAAGGTTTTTCAACAATCCTGCAGCTTGACCTTTAAGATTCTTGAAGTGACACAAATAGTTGTTTATAACCCTCGCCATTTTAACTCCACTGTTTCTGACAGTCAATCGCCCATCTTGTTATTCCTAGTAGTAAACTAAAAACAACTTGACATATTTAAGAGTTAAATTTGCAAAGACTGATTAATTTTCTGTTGTTTTGTGGTTGAAATAATAGAACTATCACGTATAATTTTTTAGTTAAAACAGTATCATACGATGATTGTTAATTATCTTTAAATAAAAAAAAATCGTTGTCACTACATTGTAATCTATTTTAGTTTAGCTCGATTAGTAATGGAAAAAACACCTCACGTACTTCTAGCAGGTGCTGGAGCAAATAGGTTTGCTCAAGAACAAGGTATTCCAACAGTAGAACCAGGAAGTTTGGTTACAAAAGCTGCTAAACAAGCACTTGAGAGGTTTAAACGGAAACAAAACGACCTCACAGAAATTGGACATGGGGTAAGCTAATTTATATACCTAGTTTACTTATATAAGTAAGTTATTTAAAAACATTCTAGAATCCTGGAGATGTTGGTACAGTCGGAGCTGTTGCTATTGATATAAGAGGAAATCTTGCTGCTGCTACTTCAACTGGTGGTATTAACGGAAAAATGGTAGGAAGAAGTAGTGATACATGTATGATTGGTAGTGGAACATACGCTGATGATAATGTGGGAGCAATATCAACTACAGGTAAATCTAACCTCGGAGTAATCTGCACAAACTATGGCCTGTTTCCCAGTTTCCCAAAAAAAATTCTATTTTTAAGCAATTGTTTCTTACTATCCAGGAAATTTCCTGTCTAGCAGATTGTACCGTTATCTAGTATACCTAGTTAGTTAGTCAAATAGATTAAGTTGATTTCAACAAAATTAAAACCGTCACTAGTTGGAGAATGTGCGTTACCGGCTATAGGTAAAGATTTTAAGTATCAGTCCTGTCGGATGTGAAATTTTCTCCATTATATCATTTTCTTGTTTCTATAATTTTAAAAATTCAATGAAATATATTGAAACACGTATGGGGGCTTTTTACACAATTTATTTACAAAATTGTTAAGATACACTGAACTCTGCTGGATAACGTCTAACTACTTGACAATACAATGAACTCTTGTGAACACTTGACTCGAACTGACTTAAACTGCCCATGCATCCCCTTATATACAACATTATTTAATCTAGTCAGTGTGTTTAGAAGTTTCTAGAATTTTCTAGAAACATTATTTAAAATGGTCAGTTGATTTTTTTACAAACAACTAAAAATCAACTGTCAACAACAATCTTTCAAATTAAGGTCCCTTCCTTTACGGTTATCCCGTTACACTGCCCCCTCCTTCGATTCATTCCTCCTGGAATGTTATTTCCTACATCGGAATCCCGCACACTCCTTGAGCCAGCCAAACCGTCTTCTTGGAGTTGCTGCGCATCTCCACTGTGGTTTCCCTGGTAAGGCGCCAAACGATCATGATGGACCACGACGGGTTTCCCTCTGGGAATTTTCACGATCCGATAAATGACATCGTTAATCTTCTTCCTGATGGTGTAAGGACCTTCCCAGTTCTTTTGTAATTTGGGACAAATACCTCGACGCCGTCGGGGGTTATAGAGCCAGACTAAATCTCCAACTTGGTAACTCTTTTCCATTGTCCGTGTGTCATAGTACCTCTTCATCCGATCACTAGATAATTGTAGTTTTCCACGCACCAGGTTGTGTATATTTTCCATTCGATTCTGAAGGTCGGTGACATATTGTTCACGTGCCATTTCTTCACCAGGTTTACAACCAAACACCAAGTCACATGGTAGCCTCATTTCTCTACCGAACAGGACCTTCGCAGGCGTTTGGCCAGTTGATTCGTTGATGGCCGATCGAATTGCCATTAGAAATTGTGGAATATGTCGATCCCAATCCCTCTGACAATCTGACACCACTTTTGACAGATAGTTGGTTATAGTCCGGTTCATTCGTTCCACCATTCCATCAGACTGAGGGTGCATCGCTGTGGTTCTCGTTTTGTGGATGCCTAATCTTTGGCAAACTTCTTGAAACAGCTTGCTCTCAAAATTCCTTCCTTGGTCTGAATGTAATTCTAATGGTACCCCAAATCGGCTTACGAATTCTTCAACCAATATATCTGCTAAAGTGGTAGCTTCCTGATTGGGAACTGCATATGCTTCAACCCATTTAGTGAAGTAGTCCATTACAACAAAGATGTACTTGTTTCCTACATCGGTCTGTGGAAGTGGCCCCAATACATCTACTGCGATTCTTTCAAAAGGACTTCCAACCAGGTATTGCTGCATTTCCGCCTTCGGTTTTCGGTGCGGACCGTTACTGGCAGCACATGTAGTGCATTTACGACACCAATCTTTAACATCATTGGTGCAATTTACCCAGTAAAATATATCTCGAATCTTTTGCAGCGTTTTCGTGATACCCAGATGTCCTCCAGAACTATCATTATGCATCTGTTTTAAAATTTCCGGTACAGCATTTCTTGGGACCACTATTTGTTTCCTTGTTTCTGTGCCCTCGGAATTTTCTACAAGTCTTTTAACGAGCCCTCCGTCCAAAATTAAAGAGTTCCATTGGGACCAGTATGCTTTTAAAGCAGGAGAGGATGAGGATATCTCTCTCCACAACGGACGACGGTCCATTCTCTTCCACTCCCTAATCTTTCTCAGAACGGGATCGTTTTCTTGTTGCTCCTCCAGCATGGAGCTCTCGTCTCCTGGCACAACCTTAACAAAGGCAAGTTTCTCCTCGTTCTGCTCCATACGGGTACAATGGGGGCAATCAGGTCGACATGGTCTTCTGGAAAGTGCATCAGCATTACGATGTCTGGTTCCAGGTCTGTGCTCGATTTCAACATCATATTTCTGCAGTTTTTCGAGCCATCTTGCTATCTGTCTTTCTGGGTTCCTCAAGCTAAGTAGCCCTTTAAACTAGCATGGTGTGTTCTGATCAGAAATTTTCTGCCATACAGATATTTATAAAAGTGTTCGACGGATTTTACAACTGCTAACAGTTCCCTCCGAGTTACACAGTAGTTCTTTTCAGCTTTCGATAAAGTTTTGCTGAAGTAACCAACCACTCTTTCCTTACCGTCTTGTAACTTTGACAAGACGGCTCCAATTCGCACATTGCTGGCGTCGGTGTCCAGAATAAGCTTACCATCCGGAAGTGGATAAGCAAGAACAGGTGCTGACGTAAGCTGTTTCTTCAATATTTCAAACGCCTTTTGACATTCCTGATCCCAACAGAAGGACTTATCTTGTTCTGTCAAACGTGTCAAGGGTTTGGCGATGTCTCCAAAATTCTTGATATATCGTCGGTAATAGGAACAAAGACCCAAGAAACTCCGGAGCTGATGTTTGTCGATAGGGATTGGCCATTCCTGAACGGCTTGTATCTTAGCGGGGTCAACAGCAACGCCATCCTTGCTTACGTTATGTCCTAAATAGTTGACCTGTCTCTGGAACAAGTGGCATTTCTTAACATTCAATGTTAGATTAGCGTTCTGTAATCTTTTAAAAACTTCTTCCAGGTTAGATAAATGTTCCTTAAAGGTCTTACCCATTATGATGATGTCGTCTAGATAAACTAGACAAGTTTCCCATGACAAACCCCGCAGGATGTTCTCCATTAGTCGTTCAAACGTCGCAGGAGCATTACAGAGGCCAAATGGAAGGACCGTGAATTGCCATAACCCTGATCGACTGGTAAAGGCAGTCTTTTCTTTGTCTGCAGGATTCATTTTAACTTGCCAGTATCCGCTTTTAAGGTCCAAGGTAGAAAACAGAGTAGAACCCGCCAAAGCGTCGAGGGCATCATCAATCCTTGGCAGAGGATAACTGTCCTTCTTAGTGACATCATTTAGCTTTCGATAGTCGACACAAAACCGCATTGATCCGTCTTTCTTTCTCACTAATACCACAGGAGAAGCCCACGGACTACTGGATGGTTCGACTATGCCATTTTGAATCATTTCTTTAAGGGCTCTGTCTGCTTCTTCCTTTTTAACTTGAGGCATCCTTCGGGGTACCTGTCGAATCGGACGTGCATCACCAGTGTCAATTCTATGTTGTACAACATCAGTTCTTCCCAGTTTACTTTTAGAACCAAATACAGGTTTATAACGGTAAAGTAGATCTCTTACCTGTTTCTTTTCTAATTTTGACAAAGAGGGGTCTAATTTTGTCATTAATTGTTCAATTTCGTTGGTCTCATCTGTTTCCGTAACATTTATCTTGTGAATTATGGCCATTACTGGTTCTAAACTTCCCATTTCCGTGTCCTTTCGGAGAAGAACTGGATGATCGTTCAAGTTGATAATTCGGATGGGTACCTCTTTGGCGGATCTAACAAGAGTCTTACCCACAAGGAGTCCTTTTCCCAATTCATGGTCATGGTTCTTCGGCTCTATCATGGCTGGGGCACCATCTGGCTCCAGTCCATCCAACCGCGCTGTGACGACACATTCGCAGCTTGCCGGAAGTTCGATATCATCGATTAGCTTAATCGAGGCATTGTCAACTTGTTTTCGGTGCAGGAATATTTCTTCATTACCAGTACGAAGGATACGTTGACGAAGATCCAAATGAAAACCACAGTGGAGCATAACATCCATGCCCAGAACAACATCTTCATCAACGTCAGCCACCAGCACTGAGTGAACAAGAGAGGTTGAACCAAACTGTAGCGTCACCTGTATCTCACCGTAGACTCTAGCAGAATCTCCGGTAGCGGTACGCAGTCTCCAACTGGTAGGCAACATCTTATTTCGCATAATGATGGTTGGTCGGACGATAGTTTTTGTAGCTCCAGTGTCTACCAGCATGCTAATATTCTTCCCATCAAGGAGGCCATCTACATATAAGCTGTCCACGTGATGTCGCAGAGTTGCCAATTTAATGGTGTGAGGGGCTTCGGGAATGTTTGGGGTCGATTTCGCCCTCCAGGAGTCGACCCGTTCTAGTTTTCCTGCTGCTGGGGTACTTCAGCAGAAGATTTTTCTTTTTGGGGGCAAGTATTTCTTATATGGCCTAGTTCTCCGCAGTTCCAGCATCTCACTTGGCGCCTTCTTCTTGGAGATAACTTCATTAATCTCTCTACTACCGCTTCAGCGTCGCTAACGGAATGAACGGCATGGTCGTAGTTACCGGTGATTTCCCTTAGTCGAGCAACTCCACGTGAGGCCTCCGTCGCCGCCTCAAACTCCAGGGCAAGAGTCTTCGGCCGCGCTAACCGTACAGCGCGCTGCAACTCGACGTCTCGAAGACCATCGGTGAAGGTTTGGACTGCTAGGCACTCCAGGAAACCCTTCGCTGCATTTGAATACGCAAGTCGTACCATTCTTGCTACATCCGCTTCAAATTCCTGGATAGTTTCTCCATTTTTCTGTTTTCGGCTCTTTAACTGCATTCGGTACACCGGTTGTAGATGAGTTTGACCATAACGCATCTCTAGACGATTCACCAATAACTCGAAGTTGTCAGCTTCATCCGGTGTCAATGATTGCAAGAAGTCTAAAGCTTCGCCTCGCAGAGCTACGGTTAGGGACAATGCTTTCTCCTGGGATGACCATCCATTAGCTCTGGCCGCTGCGTCGAATTGTTTTAGGTAATTTGGCCAGGAAGTCTTCCCGTCGAAGGTCGGGGGTTTCATTGTCGTTCGCACCTGGGTCGTCTCCTCGTTTCTTCGTCGTATGACGTCTGCGTGGCAGGTTTCCATCCTTCCTGCATCTCCGTCGCCATGGTGGATGGTTTGGTTTTGTAGACAAGCTTCCAGTTCATGTTTAAGCTTTACTATCTCGGACTGCACTTGCTGGTTGATCTCGTCTCTGAAGGTGGCCACCTGCTGATTTTGCTCGTCTCGCATGTTGGTCACTTGCTGATTCATGTTGTCCACTTGCTGATTCAAGTTGTCTACCTGCTGATTCAAGTTGGCAACTTGCTAATTTTGCTCGTCACGAAGGTGTGATATTTGCTGGGAGAAGGAACTGGATAACTCTTCTGCTAGGGTAGACATCCGTTGTGATAGCTGGGACACCTCTTCGCGCTGGCTTCTTATCCGACTGGATAGCTCCTCTTGTTGGTTCGTCATTCGCTGTGATAGCTCCTCTTGTTGGCTCTTTATCTGACTGGATAGCTCCTCTTGTTGGCTCGTCATTCGTCCTGATAGCTCCTCTTTCAGCTGGGACATATCTTCGCGCTGGCTCTTCATCTGACTGGAAAGCTCCGCTTGCTGGTTCTTCATCTGACTGGAAAGCTCCTCTTGTTGGCTCGTCATTCGTTGCGACAGCTGGGACATATCTTCGCGCTGGCTGCTTATCTGACTGGACAACTGGGACAGTTGTTGCGTCTGTTCCTCTTGCTGGCTCGTCATTCTTTGTGATAGTTGGGAAAATTGTTGAGTTAGTTCAGAATTTGCTTTTTGAACTGGGTCTTCGAACTCCACAGCGTCAGGGTCCAAATTATTATTTACGTAGTACTCACGGAGCCTTCTCAACAATACGGATTTGCTTCCAGTAGTTTCCAACTCTAATTCTTCAAGCTCTCTTCTGAGCTCAGCCACCAATAGTTCATTTATCTTTTTTCCAGGCATTCTTGTATCTTCACCCCACACCTGACACCAATTTGAAACACGTATGGGGGCTTTTTACACAATTTATTTACAAAATTGTTAAGATACACTGAACTCTGCTGGATAACGTCTAATTACTTGACAATACAATGAACTCTTGTGAACACTTGACTCGAACTGACTTAAACTGCCCATGCATCCCCTTATATACAACATTATTTAATCTAGTCAGTGTGTTTAGAAGTTTCTAGAATTTTCTAGAAACATTATTTAAAATGTTCAGTTGATTTTTTTACAAACAACTAAAAATCAACTGTCAACAACAATCTTTCAAATTAAGGTCCCTTCCTTTACGGTTATCCCGTTACAATATTATTCCTCTAGAAGTTTTAATATTTTGGCTGAAAACTTATTTTTATTGATTTTATGGAAAAATGAAAAATGAGCAGAGTCGATTTAAGAACAGGCGGAGCTTTAATTTAATAGTGGAGAACATGTTCGTTCACTAGAATTGCAAATTGGTGCAATTACGTTAAAATAATCCATCTCAAATGTAAATTCACTAAAACGTTTTAAGTTGAAGGTTAACTTAGATTTATATTAATATAGAAATGCCATAGTAAATTTTTGTATATTTTAGGACACGGAGAGACCATAGCTAAATACTGTCTTGCTAATTCTATCATTCGGGAAATGATGCACGGAAAATCAGCTCAGATGGCCACTCAGGACGTTCTAGAAAAAATGACGCAACGTTTAAATAATACAGCAGGTAATTAAGACTATAATAACTTATACCCAACAAATTATTCGTAAATTTTTTTAGGAGTTATTACTCTTGATAGAAATGGTGACATTGGTATTTATTTTACCAGTAAAAAAATGGCTTGGGCCTACAGAAAACAGAATCAAATACATTACGGTATATTTCATGAACAGCATGAAATTGAACATGTTAAGGATAATGAATAATTTAATTTGTTCGTTATTTATAATCTTCAATAAAAATATTGTGTAGAGTTATTTTTCTTAGGTCTCAACAACTTTATAATTACAGTACACAACTCTATTACCACATTCAATTCAGGACCCTAAACACAAGACCGCCTACGAGGCTGTACGGCACACAATCAAATCTAATTGCTAATTGTTTAATAAAAGAACGTAGAAATAATGTATACTAAAAATAATATAATATACATATTGATGTAGTATTACTGTTTCTAGTGTTTGACTTAAAAATTTTAAAAAATCAGCACAATAGAAATGAGTAAATATGATAACTATATTTTAATCCTTGGCTGGAATTATCAATTTTTAAAAATTACTACGTATAATGAATTTTTAGAAATTTAAAAATGGTTTATTAAATTAAAACAACAGATAATAAAATATTTTTTTTATTTAAGGATGTCCTCGTCGATATAGACCTAAATACAAATGTACCGAGAACATCTATTGGGGCAGAAGAGACAATTTATTAATTTGGGATTTAAAGGACTGCAAGTTAGGACGAGTGGGAAAGAGGTGGGAAGGTAAGGAATTCTGCAATCTGGAGACCCTAGGGATAAGGGAACGATCAAATCGATCGGTTCCCAATGTCTGGCACTGAACAATATAAGGGAGCATGGAGTTGGCACGTCGCGTTGCCCTGGCTGGTCTGGCAAGTGGAATTCTTCTAAACAAAATCCGTTTAAGTATCGGTAAAACAGGGAAAGATCAGACACTGCTTTACGGTGGGACAATGGGGCTAGTTTTTTGGTGATACTGGTGTCGTTTATTAGTCGAACTGTTCATTTCTGTATTGCATCAAGAACTCTGAGCATTGTCGGAGCCACCGATCCCCATACATGCGAGCAGTATTCAAGATTAGGTCTTATTTGGGCTTTGTAAAGAATAGCTAAGTTTGGTGGAGAGAAATATTCCCGTGCTCTAAAAGGAAAGCCTAACTTCTTTCCTGCTGCAGTTGATATGGATGCAATATGTTCGTTCCAGAGTAAGTCCTGCGTAAATTAGTCGCTTGCTACTAGTGTAAAAATAATAAATAATTCTTGAATTTTAACAATTTTAAAAGATTAAATGCTGAGTATTAATCTAGGATATTTTTGTAGACTAAATTATAGGTTTTTCCGTCGGGTGCAAAAATATGCTAATTCCGGGCATTGGACACTCGCGAAGAGGCTAGATATAGTTGACCATGAGAGAAACATGGCTTTTCTGAATGCACTCCCGCTACCTGTAAAGTCTGTCCTTGTGTCTCTCCTGTGGAGCCCCATGTTGGAGCACTGCTTCCTATGGGTATATTGTGACCAGGTTCGGCACCAAGAGTCCTTACATGCACCCGATGCGTGCAGGACTCTAGTTTGTTCAGGTGAAAATCAACATCACGCTGATCTTCAGGTAGGCTAGAATCCAGGTGTCCGAAATTCCTTGAGTTACTGTTGCCTCAGGGCAGTTCCTTTTATAAGAGATTTGAGTCCTGTGACTAGCTCCTCAAGGTAGTGATAGGATTCAGCATTCGTGTCACCGAAGATGAGGAACCGTTTATAGTCCAAGGTCTAACACTCGAATAGAATGTGAGTTGCCGTCTCATCGTCCATGGCGCACAGTCGGCACGAGGTGGGTTCCTTTGTTAGAGTCCCCATCCTCCGAAGGTGTAGTCTGAATGGTCCATGCCCAGTGAGCAGGCCCACTAGTACTCTTATCTGACTTCTGCCAAGATTCAGTATGTCAGACGTCAGTTTTTTGGAGTGGCCTTTGAGCATCAGCTTCGAGTGCCTCAGCCCTACAGTATTAGTCCAGTGTTTGGTCGACTCTTCACAGACCCAGTTCCTGACTTTGGTCCTTACCCAGACTCTAGGCAGTTTCAATACAGGTTCTGGACCAGTGAATCGTGTATCCGCTCCCTTTTTGGCCAGAAGGTCCGCGGTTTCATTACCTTCAAAACCTTTATGCCCTGTTGTTTATAGTAACATGAAAGGTAAATTTGGCGGGAAACTGAACCCTTTTGAATTGGAATGGAAAGTCAGTGTGAATAAGTGAAATCCGAGGTATGATAACACGTTTTACTGCGACCACTTTTTACCCCCATGAAAAGTGCTACTTTTTCGCACATGTGCGGAAAGTTACTTAACGCACTGAAGGATACCTAAGAAATTAAACACGGTTTTTTTTATTTACATTTACAAATGTAACAACTACAAATATAAAACAAAACATAAACGGAAAAAAATTATACAAGGTGATTTTTCCCAATGGAACATTAGACAATGACATGGAATAAATATCTGAGAATTTGTAGTAATAGGTTTCTAAGATATTACTATTTACAAATAATCAGTTTTTTAATCAGAGTAGATAAAAGAAAGAGATAGTTATTTTTTTAATGTCAGTAAGTGATTTTGTAAATGAAAAAATAATAATAAAAAGCATATGAAATTAAATATATAAAGAATTGCATAGAACCCAGATCAGAGGCCAGACGACATCCAAAACAGAACCCAAACCTAAAGGAGCAGAGCTGGAGCAGAATTAAGACATAACAATTTATATATAGGTATTGTAATGGATTCTATTTTAACCTACTTCTGGGTACTGGGTTTTAAGTAATTCTTCTTCTGTTTATAATTGTATATATACTATTTATTTAATTCCAACTATTTTCTTTTTTATTATTTTTTTTGTCATTAAGTTTTTAAATTATTTAACAATAATGACAAATCTATCTCTTATCAAATTCAAATCCAAATCAAACGTATTTATTTCCCCGACCCTAGGTAACTTCTCTATCTCAACACAAAAAAAAACTTTACAAACACCATCCTTTATGAAATAAAAATTTTAAAGCACTTATATAAAGACAGTTACCTATTATCCAATATAAGAATTTTTATAACTAATTAAATTATAACAAAATCCCCCTAAATTTAAGTCATAAAATTTTCTTTTACTTTTTTCATAATTTTATATTTATTTTATATTCACTCTTCTATTTAACATATCATTATTTATTATCACCATCTTTTTAAGTCAAACCATTTTATTACTGTTTTATTTTATTTTCTCTTTTCTTATATTTCCTCATTTATAACTTTTTATTTATATCATACTTTATCAAAAGTGCACGAAGTTCCGGGCACAGCTAATAGGTATACCTAAGTGTAAAATTTTAGGAATGATTAACTACTGCTGTTTATTTACACTGTTGTGATTTGAAGTATTACGAATTTATTTAAAATTACAACGTATTTTCTTAAAACACTATACTTTGGGGTTTACATGAAATTTTACAATTGGCAAGTATAGACTGAACCTTAAGGGACTATTGCTATTGGATCACATCATCTCTTATCAAGTGAGATGTGAATTTTTAAACACATGGTATGAACATTCTTCGTAGTGTCTTGCATTCTACTTACTTCTTTAACAAGATTCTACGTACGTTATGAATCCTTATGTAATTTTACTTGTACTGTCAATCCTTTACTGATCTGAACTTTTTTTTTTAAATTCTGTAATATTCTGAATTTTCATTATATTTTATCGTAAATATCATTGGAACGTTCTTTTCTTTCACTCGCACTCTTTCTACATTCTTTACATTCTCCGGCTCCAAACACATGGTTTTTGAGATAATTAGACAAAAATGAAAAAAAATATTTTATTAATTTTAAGTAAACTAATTATTTTAAAATATATCGCGTGAAATGTTTGAAAGTAAAAATTATAAAAACAAGAAAATAACCGTAAGTTAGCTACTTCAGGCACAGATGCAGTAATTTTTTGACTAATGTCACTTATAATACTATTTCAATTCCTTTTTAAGCAATGTATGCATGACGCTAATGAGGGAGAGTTTATTTATTAAACAGACAATTGTGCCCTATATTTTTATTCAATTTAATTATACAAACAAGAAAATGACTAACTACTAATATGTAACTGTGGCTGAAATGGTTAGAGGCGTTAACGGCTGTAGGTGAAGATATTAGGTTCGAGTCCTGCCGGATATGACATGTTTATGATTCTTCTTCTTGTTTCTATAATTTTTAAATTAAAAGATCTTACAAACAATAAAATCTACAAAAACCGTTCTTTAAAAAAATTTAAAAAAAATTGTTGATATAAGGCATAGAATAATTAAAACTCTCAAGAAATCCATAATTTTTATTCATTATTTACAAACAATCCATAAAATCTTTAATCTATAATATATAATTCTCTATTCAATCATACAACTAAGTATAGGTATTGCATGTTTTTCTTTACTATTACTACTAAATATATACAAATTATATACACACATGCGTATCAACACTGTGCCGATTTTTCTCTACTTTATTACCCTTTGTATTATGAAACAAAGTAAGTTAAGTATATTATAGAAGTACCTATAGGTTTATTAAAACAATCAACAAATACATATAATTGGTTTTTGTGTAAACAGTGTTAATACTGTTATTTGAGAAAATTAGGAAGTAGGTATAACAAAAGAATATTAACTTGTTACTAATTTTGTTCACATAAGGTAGATGCTAGGCCTGTCGGGTAATAAGGCCTAAATATAAAATGTTCGAAGGACAAACTCTTATAAGGCTCTTTAACATTTCTGTGACACTCGTGTGTTTCGGTCAATGTGATTCATTTGTGAGCAGCATTTGTGCAGTATAGGTAATTAAACGTCAGACTAAATGTTAAGTAATGTTTGTAATATGAGAATGTTTTTCCTAAATTTGATTGATCACCAATCCATTATTGTGCTTTTCTCTATATTATAAAGGATGCTGCGACGTAGATATAAATATTGACCAGTCCATACAAGGTCAAAACCAAAATGTGTTTCGCTCTAGTTAGAGCTCATCAGTACAGTACAGGTTCGTCTCTCCAGTGACTAATGAAGAGACATCCTCGGTATAGACCGGTCAATATTTGATGTAAAAGTTAGAAAATAAAAATGAATTAAAAATGAAACGCCTGTGTACAAAGTACATTCCAAAATTGCTTAGGGAAGAGCTAAGTAATGATAAAAATGTGTTTAAAAAGTATAATATAATTGATGAATTCTGGATTTAGAGTAATGATCAACAAACAAAACCACAATCCTTAGAGTGGAAGATCAGGTTTGAGCCACCGCCGAAGGCGTAATGCACACTTCTTATCCAATCTCCAAGCAGTCCTCACATAGCCTTTTTGGAATTTGAAAAAACGCTTAAAAGATGACTAAAAGA
This sequence comes from Altica lythri, assembly GCA_964028335.1. Classification (NCBI taxonomy): domain Eukaryota; kingdom Metazoa; phylum Arthropoda; class Insecta; order Coleoptera; family Chrysomelidae; genus Altica; species Altica lythri. The sequence continues at coordinate 39,187,586 of OZ034807.1, read as the reverse complement.
AAATATTGCGACATAAGCAGTAAATGCCATTACAAAAACTGGCTTCCAGGACTTCTTCAGAAGTTGAAAACACTGCTAAAGCGTGTTATTTAATCAAACACTTAAAAGAGTGTCACTCGCTGGGTTACGAAAAATAACGCCACCGCTGATACTTTTCGCACAGACCTCGTATGTATGCATATTATTTTCGTTACCTAAGCAATTATAAGTTGACGTGAGTATTTAAAAGATTTATTATGTATTTTACTGATTATTTTAAATAATCTATTCAGGCATTTTATTATATTATAATAATATTTCATAAGGTTTTTAATACACATACAATTAATGATGTGGGTTTAATTAATTTCCTGTTAATTTTCATTATAATAAACTGTAATCAAGCCTAAACAATTATGTAATAATAAGGAATCTTTTAATTAAAATTAAAATATCCAGAATGTTAATGGCTTCCTTCTTCCTTCTTACATATTTTTATATTCTTTACAATCTTGATAGGACGATTAAAACCAAAGAAGTTTCTATGTGGAATATGACCTAAGTTTTTTTATACAATTTTTTTCCTTTTTGTAGATTCAAATTTGCCTATTCATCCTCGCGAAATCGACCAATTTCTAACACGAAAGTCAACAAAAATGATATTCTTGTAGTAAAAATCGATATATAAATTTCATATAAGCATGAAAATCTAAAAAAAAAGTAAGCTTATTCATGGAGTAAATTGACATCAGAGCCCTTTTCAGTCAGGTTAATCGATAGATTTGTCTATTTTCGATGTGAAAAGTTTAATTTATGTAAGAAATAACAGTTTTCAATAAGAAAAACGACATTGAATCATATAAGGCATAAAAATCGACGAAACAGTCTGTTTTTTTAAAAAAGCAAATATTTATTAGGCAATAGAAATTAGCTGTTAAGTACAATATTTTAGGCAGAAAAATTAATAAATATTAACAATTCCTCCAAAAAAAACTTTTTAAACTCTATAGTGAATGAAGAAAAGGCATTGTCAAACAGAAAGCGATCCGATCCGATCGGATCTCATCTAAATTACTTTGTCAAGCAGTTCTGATGAAAAAGGACTGTTTCTTCTTTTTGAACTATCCTCAAGGAGGAAAAGTAAATGGGTCCATGAGATAAACGAGACAAGAGAAGAGTTTGGTAAATATAACAGAATATTAGTAGAACTTTCTTCAACATGAAGCCTTAAAAACTGCATCGCTCAGATAACAAAAAATTATAAAAGTGACATTTTTCGCAGAAAAAAGTCATAACAATTTCATTTTGCTGAATGACCATTTTTGACATGGAAAATAATCCAAAATCTCATTCACCATATACTATTAAAAACAACAAGAAAATCGATTGTAATGATTCTTTTTTTTTAATAAAAGTAGCTGAAGTGATTAGTGGCGTTACCAGCTATAGATAAAGATTGCAGGTGCGAGTCCTACTGGATGTGACATTTTTTTGAGTTCTCCATATTGTTATTAGCTTGTTTGTTTGATTTATAAATTCCAAAACTTCCATAAAAGTTCTAGTTTCTACTATCAAAACCTTTTAGTAAATTATTATTTTTTTTAATTTAAAGAAGTTATGAACCTGTGATCTCTATCTATAGCCGATAGCTCTAAAACCATTCAGCCGCAGAGGCCTAACAATTAGTCGGCATATGATCATATGAAATGAAAAGTTCGTAAGCTAACGCACAGATGGCGCTTTTTAACAACTATCGGACAATTATTTTGTGGGATAAAGCGTTTTGAGCGTAACACGTTTTGTATGTTGAAGAAAATGGACCAAACGGAATTTTGCGTGTTAAGTGAAACTAAAGCTTGGCTGGATAAACGTTATTTGGACTCTACACCAGGAAAATTAAGCGTTGAGAAGTGTTTTTTCTAAGCTTAGAAAAGGCGAAATGAGCACCAAAGACGAAAGGTCCACAAAATAATTCTGAATGACTTTAAAGTGAGTGACTGATGCTCTAAAGATATTAAAGAAACGTAATGGACATATCGTACATAAATATTTGGCTGTGCTATCGGCTATCGGCTAAAAATAGAGATCTCAGGTTTCAAGTCATGACAGATATGACATTTTTTTTTAAATTTCTCCTTGTATATAAAATTCAATCTTCACTTATCGACACCTGTATATAACTTAAATGACTTTTTCTTGTTTTGATGCTGATTATAAATAATTTTCAAAAAGAAAGTATACATAATCTACAAAATTAAATTTTATTCAGTAAATTTTCATAAAAATCTTCATAAATCCATCTCAATGATGAAGTTAATTCTGAATTTAAAATAATATGATATAATTTTTAACACCAACTTCCATTTTCCACCGAATTTTCAAGACTCTGTCTGTAATTCCATTTCATTTGGTAGTTAATTCCATTCTTATCTGATGATTTGGAAGTGACGGGAATTTCGCCTTTATAATTTCTTTTCATACATTTTCTTTCATTTCTCGTTTGACTCTGACAGTCGGAGTTCGTTTCTACTGATTGTAAACTGTGAGTTTTATGTAAAGATAGCCTGAGAGGTTTTTTAGGCGGTGTAGGTCGTGGTTTCATATGTTCGTAACCGTTGGTGTAATAATTCTTTTTATCGTTATTAGGTTCTGATGTATAATCTATGTGGTTAGAAGTTCCATTAGATCGACAATTATTTAACGAATTACAATCGCTATCAAAATCTAATGACTTAACACTGCGAGCATCAGCAATTCTACGATAAACGTTCCCATTTGCAGGAATTTCAGTTTCGTCTATTATATGCTCAACACTTTTAGAATCATATTTCGGACCAATATGGACTTCTGATCGAAAATCCAATACTGAAGTTGATTTCCTTGCATTATAATGCCTTAATATATCTAGATTGTATTTCTCCGATGCAGTAAGGCATTTCTGACGATGCTTTTCGTATAAAGTTGATTCTTTATTTCTAGTGAGATCGTGCACTATTTGAGTGGCTTTCTTGTAACTTTGGTCCATAATATCATCAGAATACTCTTTTTCAGAGTTTGCTTTTGCAAAGTCTGATGAGTATCTGTTAGTTTCGTTCTTTTTATTGTACCTTCTAATATCTACTCCGGAATTGGTCTCAGAACTGTAATCTTTTTCTCTGTGATGGTGGTGGTGATGAATGTGTTTCCTGTAAGTTATTTTTTCATTGGGTGTTACATCAATAGGACTTTGTAAACTATTTCTAGATGATCTATGTTTGTGTCTAGAATGTACTTTGTTACAATACTCATTACCAAGAGAAGGTATAAGGGTATTTGATACATTGGATAAACTGCTTTTAGATCTCATCGGTACCAATATTTGCTCTTTAGTATCCGACTCGATTTTGCTGATATGACTACCTTTTTGAAATATCTGTATATCAGGGTTTGCAGTTAAACAATTTTCAGGAGGGTGTGTTTTTATGTTGATATTCGTTACATTTTGGTTCGACTTTGATATCTTTGAAGTGAGAGGAACTGCTTTGATGTCTGTTTTTCGATTGAGAAGCTCCGATACCTGAAACAGAGATTATTGTGATAACTTTTGGTGTATTTACATAGAGAAGGTAATATATAAGTGTTTAAATAGATCCTGTAATTTATCTTTGTTTAAATTAACCTAGTTATTTGGCGCTTATTGAAATTAAGTTTCTACTGTAACCTGTAATATATTTAAGTACTGTTATTTTAATATTAAATAAGAATGTAAACAGATAAAAAATATCCTTTTCTATATTTTTAAAGATGGAAGCCTAGTTAGGCTCATTGTAGTTCTTCCATTGGTTCACGTCGCCCAATTCAGTATCTTGGTACTCTCTACTAATTTGTACAGGTCTAAAGGCACCTTAAAGTCTTTAAAAATTAAATGTGTCCTGCGATCCAGTGTCTTGTACAGGTAGAGTCTGTTTTTAATTGTTCAGATTCTCGTGAGGAATCCTGTAATGACTCGTAGCGGATTCCTGCTAGTGTTGCAACTCCTCTAGCACACGTCTGTTCAATACACATTCTACTGTGTGCTTGGCCAGAGATGTATAAGCAATCTTTCTTATTACACAATTCTTATAATACTTGTTGTCATTATACGTGATCTAAAGGTATTTGTTTGAAGCTGAGATAAACTGTCGCCATGATTTTTTTTTTGTTCAGGCTCAACCCTTCGAGCATAAAACAACTAGAGGCAGCGTTTAATGCTCTGTGCTTCAGAAAAGTAACGATAGAGAGATCAAATGAAACTATAAGCTGTCTCTCACGTTCGTGGTGTTTTTGGGCTAGAGAGTAGGGGTGTGTATAATAACTATTTACCCAATACAGTAAGAAAGCTAGCATATAGTTCCATTTTATCGTCCTGTCGTTACTCACTTCGTGCTCAGAGCATTCGAAGTTACCTGTAGTAAGTATATGCACGATGATTAGACCGACTGACTAGTTATGGTTACACCAAAGTTTATTTATTCTATTCCTTTAAGTTTCATATTCTTACTTTAAATACCACTCTAAGGTTGTCTGTGGTGTTCCTCGATGCGGAATACCGTTGCCAAGGATAACTCTCATAAAGACAGTATTACCAATAAAAAAGGAGTACCTAGAGCTTTCACTAAGGTATAGCAAAATTAAAATATTTAATTTAACAAAAATTGTTTGTGCTCAATTAACTTTTTAAAACTTGAAATTTAACCTTTCTACGAAAGAAGCAGGTGGTTTATAAATTAAAAATGTCTTCTAAAGGCACTACACAGCGTTTAAGCAGAATATTTATTGAGACAGCCACTAAAGGAAAAATTCTTGTTGCCATATCATTAACATACCAAGATCCGAATTGTCAGAAGAAATGTATTATGCTTCTTGTAGACTACCTAAATCAGGCTAATAAACGATCTTCGATTTAAAAAAAGCAACGATCTAACAATTTTTGAATTTGATTACTAGATTCCATCTCTACTTCAGAAGAAACCTCGAAAAAGTAGATGAAAAAGATGAAAAACGTTGAAAAAATTGAAAAAGACGTTTAGAACCATATAAGAAGTAAATAAACCTAATTTAGAGTAATGGAAATCCCTGTAAAAACTTACCTGTTCTTCCAGGTAGGAAATTCTATGCGTTAATCTGATATTATCAGATTTCAATCCTTCCTTTGCTTTCTGAGCTTCGTCAGCTCGTTCTCTTAGTGATTCTAATTCACTGCGTAGTGTATTAACTTCACTCGCTTTAGTGCTGTTTTCTAATACTGAATGATTTTCAGTTACTTTTCGAAGAACTACAATTTGAGCTGGATCCGGTGCAGCTGCTAGAAGTCTATTCAGGTCTTCACGGGTTTTATTTAAGACAATTTTTCCATTAACTTCTATTAACCTAGAAAAAGATTTATTCTTGTTTATATCTCATTTAGTTTACAGTATCTTTTATATTTAAAAGATAAATTTGATTAAAAATTTTATTCATTTATTTCTTTTAATAAAAGAAAGTAAAGGAAATTAAAAAATATGAAAGGTTTTTAATTTTTATTTAAATAGAATTACAATTTGATATTGTTACCCCCAAAATAACTTTTTTTGAAGACACACACAACTGGAGACGGTTCTTCCACTCCTCATGGAATTCCGATACTGGAATTGCCTTCTGCTGGTCGGTTACAGCCGTTTGAATGGTTTCGATTGTTTAAAAAGGATTTTCTTTAAAGTGATATTTTAAAAAGTCAAATGAACTTGACGAGCCACACGAACTTTTTTAATGGCCAAAAACTTTTTAATTGAAATTGCTGTGGAGAATTATCGTGCTGCATCACCCTTCTTCTTCCATCGTGAAGGCTGGCAACAATTTCGGCGAATTTTATGCAAACATTGTCTTCGGCCAGGTCTTCTGCGACCCTCTATTTTTCTTTCTATGATCAGTTTTGGGAGCTTGTATCTCTGGTGCCGACATATATATAATTGTATCTACTTTTATTGTCCCAGGCTCAACTCTATACAACAAAACTGGATATACGTAGTAGTCACGAATCTGAGTTTTGTTGCTATTATGAGGCTATGATCGCTATTCTTGTTCTTATTTCTTGGTCTGGGTCTAAATTGTCCGTTATCCAAAAGCCCAAGTATTTGTATCCTTATACTCGTTCAATTGGTTTCCCGTAAGTATTTGTGTTTGTTTGTACATTCTGATTTCGGCTTATGAACATAACCTTAGTCTTCGCAGTGGCCAAGATGGTGGCCTTCTTTGATTAGCCTGTTTATTAGCATTTATAAATCTTCTAATCTGTCAGCTAATATTACTGTGTCATCAGCGTATCTTATATTGCAAAGAGTACTCTCATTAACTTTTATGCTTACTTTTGCACGCTAATACGCGTTTTGAAAGATGGATTCTGAGTAAAAATTGAATAAAGTGACTGATAGTACACATCCCTGTCTAACTTTGCGGTTAATGGGTGTTTCACGTGTTAGTCCGCTTTCCAGTCTTACGGATGGTACTTAGTGTCTGGAATACCCACTTATTCGTAATGATTGGTCTCACGCGCATGACTCTTTTTTGAAGTTTTTCGAAAACCTCCCAGTAAAAGTGTTGATTAACCATTTGGCCTAGAGGAATTTTTTTTGTGGGTATCGAAAACACAAATCACAAATCGGCATGTGTTTGGTCTTCGACTTTGCATTTTTGAATATTGAAGAAGTTGAAATAAACTTTATGCTTTGGCGCTTGGTTTTTGGGTCGTACCCAAACATCATTGTTTTTTCAATTCAATGTAAAATTTTAAATTTGGAAATATGTTCAATTTTTAAAAAAATTGATTTTCATTAAAAAAAAATTATTTTTTTTCGTTAAAAAAATGGTTTTTTCAAAAGAAATTGTTAATAAAAAAGTGAATAAAACTCGTGTTCTTAAAGAAATAGAAACATCTTAAAAATTTAAAAAATATCAAACACGCTTTTTTAAATTTCCCAGTTCAGTTTTCAAAATTTACAAAAAAAAACAAGCAAATTACAGTGATTATACGATCAACTTTTTTTTAAAACTAATTTATTGAGCCTGGGTTTTTAATGTGATTATTGTGAATCAAAAACTTTTTGAAAACCAAAAAAAAATCCAAAAATTGCACGGGATCCAAGACCCAAGAGATTTGTCTAAAGACACCACATGCAACCTCAGACTCTTTCGATGCTATCTCAACGACGCTCTTTTATAATCACTTATATAGGAGTAAGATAAAATTTGAAAAATATAACAAAAAAATTAACTCAGTAATAGAATTTGTTGAGGAATAAGTAATGTTACAAATTAATGTTATAAAACTCGAAATATTTGTTTCATTAGGAAGTTATATTTTTAGTTAAAAAATGTTTTTCCGAGGTAAACTGTTCCAATTTGTCGTTTTGTCAAAATATAAATCACAAAATTTCAATTAAGATAAATTTATTTGTTATTAAATACGAGTCTTTGTATTCTTTGTTTAAAAAGACAGGAGGGCGCATATAGAGCTTAGGTACTCACTATTTCACCGGAAAACCATTATTTTGATGAGAATAAAAGCAGCAATTGGACTCCACTACCCGTGTATCCGGTACACACCTGTAGAATTTTTTCAATGCCCTTTCTGGTGCTTGTGCAGTTAAATTAGAATTGTACAGCGATTTGAATTTATAGTCTACATTTGTTGGACCAATTAACGTGGTAATGACCTAAGATATTACACAAACAATCATATGGTTTTAATTGATAATTTGATTGTATTAGAGCGTACCACAGATCTACATTTTGTTACTATTCTCATTCAACGACTTTATCAATAGTTATTTATATAAATTTTTTTATTAGTTTTATTTATTTACTGGACATAAAAAATATCAAATATTTTTAAGAAATATTTACCTGTTGATTCTTTCTGACTAAGAAACAGATACCTGATAATAAGACATTTAAATAGAGCAAGTAGTTAAAATCTATACATATAATAAAACTGTAGAAATGTATATGTTTGTGCGCGCATCACATGAAAACTACTGATCCTATTCGAATGCGGTTTTCAAAGACGTATTTGTCTTCTTTCAACATAACATTTGGTGTATAAAACATTCTCCCCCCACCCCTTTAACGGGGTGAGGAAAGAAATTTTTATACAAAAATCAACACGCCACGCGAACGACGTCGCGGGTACATCGAAATAGAACCCAAAAATGTGGTTAGATTTTTTTGTCTGTCTGTCTGTATGTTTGTACGCGCATCACATGAAAACTACTGATCCGATTCGAATGCAGTTTTCACAGATGTATTTTTCTTCTTTCAACTTAACATCTGGTGTATAAAAATTTCTCTCCCATTTCTTAAATGGGGTGGGATAGGAAATTTTTATACAACAATCACACGCCACGCGAACGACGTTGCGAGTACAACTAGTTATCAATAAGTTTACACCTGATTATGCTTTCTAATCAAGAAATATAAACCTGATGATGCTTCCAATCTAGAGGATAACGTGACAAAACTGTCGATGGATGCCGCGTTTGTCACTCCGAACGTAAGACCAATTCAGAGCAGCTTTTGACGCTCTTTTCGAATCTTACTTTAATTTTTAATTTCTCTGCATAGAAGAATGTCTTAGAGTGTATTAGGCTTCTCTGTGAAGGCGTTTTAAAGGTGAATCATAGAAACTTCTTCACGTGATCTAAAGTAGTCTGTATGAAGAAGGCTTTTTTGCAAAAGTCACTAAGGTTTATATTTGATAAAAGATAGTTTATAAGAAAACGAGTCGTATTGCAAAATGGAGAAAGTAAGTTCTTAAGCTCACTGAGGTAACAAAAATCCACAATCTTGTAATTCCAGAACATCGATTAAAGGTGCGCGAGATAGCTAAGATAGTTGGCATCTATAAATTTTGGGTCTGACACACTTAATGCCGGGTTTGCTCACTCTGGACAACAAGCGCAACCGTGAGACCACTTCAGAACAGTGTTTGACGCTGTTTAGGCACAGTCCAAAGGAGTTTTGTGAAACATAGATACTCTGGTATACATCAGACACTAACAAACAGTCAAAACAGTGGACTATACCTGGCGAAAGAGGTAGAGACTGTCTCTTTTACATCGACCAACTGGAGAAGCGCAAAACGGTCCCTTAGCTGCCGAATTGCAGAAAAAACAGCCCCATTTGGCGAAGAAAAAATGCTCTTGTTCTATGCCAACGCCTGGTTCCATCCTGCGCCGTCGCTATGGCTGAATTAGTCGAATTTCGAATTGCTGACCCATTCACCGTATTCTCCAATATTGGCCATGTGTGACTACTTTTTGTTTTAAAATTTGAAAAAAGTTATTCGCTGGAGAGAAACTTAAGTCGAATCAGGATGCCATTGCCACGTATTTGCAGACCTCGAGAAAGCGTATTAAGATGGATTAAAGAACTTGGAGCATCGCTGTGTCAAGTGTATCGCGACAAAAGGAAAAATAAATCATCACTTTTTTAAAATTTTCCTTTTTCTTTTATAGGCGTACTTATCGCATTGCTCTAGTATATTATCAAAAAACCGCACCCCACGTGTTAACAAAAAATCAACAGACTGTTTAAATCGTTTGTCATGTATTAACTAATTTTAGAACAAAAATGCTAAATCGACATAAAGGAAGATTTTTTAAAATAAAAATTAACTGTTCAAATGTACTCCAGTTGAAAAGTGCACTCTTCTTCTACATGCGAAACAAATAATACTTCTTTCGTTGGTATTACGTCTATGATTTTGTTCATATTTCACATAAAAGCTGGTTTTACTATTTTCATTTCGCTTTGAAATGTATACAAACTAAATTACAGCAATTTACATTCGTATCTTCTTACTATTTTGCTAACAATTTCAAAACAAAACGTTGTTAATATTTAACTCGCAGTAGAAGAGTAATATTCAGTTGGCAAGCGATTGTTAAATCTTATTCTATGAGTAAATTCTAAGAACTTATCTCAAGAAACAATAGAAAATGAACTTGAGCAATTTAGTTTTGTTCATTCTATTATTTTTCTCAAATAATTTTCGAGTAGTATTTTTTATAGTGGAGTTAAATAAGCTGGTAATTAATAATATAGGAAGTGAAGAAAATGTTAATTTTTGTAGTCGAGTTAAAACACCAACAAACTGCATTTTTACACGCCTAATGACGATTACAACATTAGAAGGTGAAGGTGCTGATGATTGTACCTATCTATTTAATTATCCATATAATCATTCGGAGCAAGTTTTTATACTATTAATAAATGTTGTATTATTTTATTATATTTTTTTCAATTTTGAACGAGTTTTGAAGTTATACTTCTTTTGGCGAGTTAGTGAAAAATGATGGGGGTAAATTTTTACGATGCGCGCACCCACCGTGACGAAAAACGCAGCGTACACCGTCACGAAAGACTGACACCATGAAATTAACTAGTCAACATTCTAGTTTTGTTTTGCATTTATAATAATAATTTTGCTTATTCTTTGTATTATTTATAACGACATTTTAGTATTTACTTGATATTTATTGTTATTAACCTATTTTTTTTTACAATTCTACTCTAGATGAGAGTTTCTCGTACAAACAAGGACAGTAAAAGATATGAATAGTGTAATAAACTGAGGATACTAAAAATCGGTTTTAGTATAATTAGTGTATAAAATGTTTTTTAATTATGTACAAATAATTTTTACAAATATTATATCGTGGTTACTGATATTTATTAACGATTCATTGATTTAATGTAAAATTTACAGTAATTATAATAATGATAAAAGTATGTATGTATGAGAATGGGGTTACTGATACACCTGTGACCTATAAGATCTATTGTGTCCCCCTTTTGTTGTTATAATTCTGATGTTTCCTTAGACTTACAGCAGCTCTTCTAGAAAGTTTAGAATATCGTTTGGCTTCAAGTTAGCTAGGTCTGCTGTTCTATTTCGTATGATCCTAGGTATCTGACCCTAGAATTACGTAAGTAATGCAAAGCATTCTGTGAGTATCTGTATTTCTTCATGGGTCCACTTAATCGACGGTTAATATTTCCGTATACCATTTTATGGCTTTTCGGCTTAGCCCCAATATGGTGTCTTTGTCACATTCAGATTTACTACCCAGTTTTGTGGTGAATTTTCTCTCAAAGTTAAATTTCTTTGGCATGTCATCTTGGAGGCATTTCTCAAGTTTGATCCAATTGAAGTGATCGAGATCTTTCCTTGATTGTTCCATCTTTTTTCATCCTATACATTGTTTTTTTTCTTGCACTTTCTACTTGAATGGGTAGTGGTGTGAGATTTAGGTTTACATTCATTGCAGAAGCGGTGCGGGGCATGTTTCCATTGCTCCAGTGATGCATGCACAGGCTAATCTCTTAATCATCGATAGGTTTTTCCTCGTAGTAGTCAGATTAGCTCTCGTGTCCCAAGCTCTGCCACATAAGTGATGATTGGTCTCACTATTGCCGTGTATATCCATTGCAATGTCTTAGGTTTATAACCCCAATTTTTTCCTGCAATGTTGCTGCCACCATAGGGGCTTTTGTAGCTTTGTATATTATTTCGTTTTAGTGTTTATTCGAGAGTAACTTGTTATCTAGCTCTGTTTTCCACTCAACAATATTTTCACCTATTTTTTAAGTTAGGTTTCTTTTTCCTTGAAAAGGCTACTAAATTGGTCTTACTATTATTTTGCTTTTGTTCAGTCCTCTTTCTACTATGTCACAGAGGAAATTTTCATACTTTCATTCTTGCGTGAATAACCAAGTCATAGGAATACCCTTGGCAAGGTATACCTAGTTCGGCCAATAGGGATGTGGACTATTTTTGGGAAAGTGTTTAAAACCATGCATAAGTACCAAATATAGCCTAAACTACTTGTTATTATTTTTTTACTACAACTAATAGCTTTAAAATAAGTTATTTAAAATTCCATTTCAAATTTCGTGCCAAAACGAGGATATCTGTGAAACGCCCGCTGTGACGTCACTTGCTCCTAAACATTGTCGAAGTTGTATGTAATAGAAAGTTATTTCGTAGTTTTGTTTTAATAAGATGGATTTTACATTTTATAAACATAAAGTTTAAAGTAAAAACAGTAATAATATTATCCAAATATCAACAAACACCATATTACTTGACAGCGAAAATTCTTGTTTGGAAACAAGTGACGTCACACATTTTGTTTGGTGTTCATTGTCACGTGACTTGAGAGTGAAATATTTAATTACATTTTATTAAATAAAAAATTAATCCCCTGTTTATTGAAGAAAATATTGTGTTTTTTATTATTTTTATTATAGAAACTAACTTTTCGTGGTAAAATTTTATACTTATTTGAGTACAGTCCACATCCCTATTGCCAGAGTAAGCTGTCCACAGTAAGACTCCACATAAGTGGGGATGCAACTCCCTCTGCGGACAACCTCTGGTCGTATTGATGGAGATAGTGTCTGGGCCTATCTTCATTTTTGCAATTCTTAAAGACAGCAATTATTGTATTGCAAGATTGTATTTTGACTAAATTATATTTTCTAAAATTGTAAACGGAGTATTGGACTGTCCAAATATCCTAGAAAAGGTTAAAATAAATGTACCTCAAAGAGTCCTTAAAGTCAATCAATTATATTTTATTTCAATATTAAAGAATAATTACCTTAGCAATAATTCTTCAGCAAGATCTGCACAATTTGTAAACAAAAAAAGAATTGATCTGTATAAATTTTCATTATCTCAATTTAATTTTTTTTACATAGACTTATTTAACTACTTATACTTTGTAATGCATGTATTTATTCTGTATGAGTATGGGCTAAGGAGGATTACAATCTAATCTGAACATGATTAGTCTGTGATCAGAAAGCAAGGGTTTGCTCAAAACTCTCCAATCTTTCACATGATCTTTTAGATTAAGTGTGCTTAGTGTTATGTGTAGAATTTCTTTTCTTATTCTTGTTACAAAGGTAGGGGAGTTCCCTATATTGTGTAGAATAAAATTCTTATTAAAAATAAAGTCTTAGATTAGCTTACTTCCTTTGTTGGTGTCTGTGCTTCCCCATTGAGAGCATTAGCGTCACATCCTATGAGTAACGGGTGATAAAAGTAGTTGATACATAGTATTACTTTAGATACGTTTGTAGAATTTAAGGTTAGTTGACAGTATGTATTATTTATTTTTAGAATGATTTTTGTCTTGTTACGCCAAGAAGTATAATTTTTAACGTGTGTACATAAATACAAACACACAATTTTTTTTTTAATTTTTTAAAAAAGGTTGGAAACTTACCTATCTCCTTTACAAAGATTAGTTTCTTCTAAAGCCCAATCCACATAAAGACCTGTTACTGATTCCTTAGGTCCAGCTCCAAATTTTGGATTATTTGGATCGTAGTCTATTTGGAAAGCTTGAAGCAATAGACATTCGTTTTCCTGTACACAACTAAAGTACAAAAAAAATTATTATTGTACAAATTTATTTTTGTTTGAAAAGTACCTACAGCTATGATTAATAAAGATATCGAGTTTATCGATAAAATTTTTTTAAATAAATTATAAAAACGGAATACCTATATAAGGTATGGCAGTCTGAGAAATGTCTATTTGATTCTTCAATACACAATTGCAATGCTCTAGTTTCTTCTAATAAGGTCAGCAGATTAAGTTCTTCTCTGCCTAACTGGTATTCAAGTTCTGCCTGCTGTATTCGCACATCTATATTACTGAAACAAAATAACGTATTATTGATAGACTGATAGTCCAGTCAATGACCAAAACACATAATCGTTGCTTCTTTACAATTTACTTTATTTATGTTTTTTTAATACGTTAAATAAGTGTAAGGTGCTTACTTTAGGGAAAATTGGGCTTAAAGTGGAAAGATTATTCATATTAAGAAAAATTTTATAACACACAAAAATGTGGTGGCCACTGTTTTCTGGGATTCACGAGGCTCTACCATGCAGAAATATTGGGCCGGGTCGCACAAAAAAACGGCCCCAGATTGGGCCCAGTGCGTTTTCTTGAAAAAGTGACTCGCCAGGAAGAAATTTGAGTCGAATGAAGAGTAAGCCTTTTTTGTAGACCTCGAAAAAACGTATTTTTCAGACGTGTTAAAGAAGGTGGGGATCGTTTGGTCTAGTATATCGAAATAAAAGTCGACTATGTTGGGAAATAAATTGCCACTTGTCCAAAACATTCGTTTTTCTTTTGTAAGCTAAGTACTTATTTGACGTCCATCGACAACTTTCGACATTTTTGGACAACTAACAATTAAGATACTTCATATTAATAGTTATTTAAATATATACTTACTCTGTTATATCTAGCCTTTCTAAAGCCATTTTTAAATTTTTAATAGTCAGTCTTTTATTATCTACATCGGTTTTCAGTCTATTCAACCTCGCTTCTGCCTGTTTCTTCTCTACATCAGTTAATTCTTTAATATTGTTACTATTTGCATTTCTTATTGCATTTAATCTAAGTCCAGGTATCGTAAGTTGACCCTTCAAACTCTGTATAATATTTTCTTTATCTCTTAATGCATTTCTAAGTTTTTCTAATTCTTTAATAGCTAATTCTTTAGGAATAGATTGGATTGACGATGTAAGACTGATTCCTGATATACTTCCGTTTTTCTTTCGTCTTGGGGTACTTGAGAGAGATACTTCTATACTAGCCATCTACAAAAAAGACGTATTTATTGTAAACAGTTGTTAGAAATTAGGAAAATAAATTAAAATTTTAATATCTTACAAGAGTTAAGCTTGTTATCTCTGTAAGCAAAATAAAATCTTTTAAAACAGCTTTTAAAACATCACTTTATTAACAAATAAATATAAAGTGTTAACATTTGCAGTTGTTGTCAATTTACGAGGTCTGTGAAAAAAGTAATAAGGCTGGCATTATTGGGTTTGATATGGTAACACTGGAAGCGCTGGATGTGGAGGGAAAGCAGCAAAACATATGATCCACCTTGATATAAGTTTGACCTTGCTCGAATCATTTGAATGGCCGTAGCAATTGTTTTTGTTGTTTTCTAAAAATGAGTGAAATTAATTTCATGCAAAAGTATGCTATCAAGTTTTGCTTTATACTTGTGCTACGGATATAGTGTTTTATTAATAGTATAGTTTTTTCGCTAATTTAATGTATTTTCAGAAGGATTGTCAATTGTCAATTGAAGATAAATCAAGAAATGGAAGGCATTCATCTTCAAAGAACCCTGAAAATGTAAACCAAATCCCGGATCTCATGCTTTCAGATCGTCGGTTGTCAGTCAGAATTAACCAATGTTCGGAACAGGTTCGCTTTTTGTAACCCAGTGTACCAGAATAATTAGGTATAAGTGTTATAGCTCCTATTATTTCTTTCATATCACTAGGACTGGACGGAGTTTATCCAGCCCAGATGCAGTGAGGTCTGAAGGAGCTCCTTCATCACCTAGTGCAAATATTCAGAGCTTCTCTAGCTCTAAATTATATACCGTAGATGTGCAGAGAAATAAAGGTTGTCTTCATACCAGAACCTGGAAGAATGGGTTACTCCATTCCAAAAGTTTGCCGACCTATTAGTCTGACATTATTCTCATTAAAAACGTTAGAGAGGATAAATGAAAGGTACATAAGGGATACAGTGATTAATACCAAACCACCACATCTCAATCAACATGCATGCACAACAGGGAAATTCACCGATACGACCTTACATCATGTGGTTGGTCAGATCGAGCGGTCATTGGACAGGAAAGAGTCTACTCTGGGCGTATTCATAGATATCGAGGAAGCTTTCGATAAATCCATGTTCCCCAAAATAATGCACTTGCTTACTGTCAAAATGTACCTACAATAGTAACCGGATGGATTCTCAGCATGCTCTCCATGAGTGGAATAGAAATAACTGTAGATGACGCCAAGATACGAGGCAAGAGGCAAGGGGCTGTCCACAGGGAAGGGTTTTATCACCTCTACTGTGTACATGCTTCTAGACAGCCTCATACACCGCCTCATTGAACATGACAGAATGTATACAGTAGCCTAGGCAGATGACATTATCATTCTGCCAATAGGAAAGTTTGAAAGCACCCTATGCGACAGAATGCAAGTGGCTCTCAGAACTTTAGAGACATGGTGTAAAGAACAATCACTTTCTATTAACCCCAAAAAGACCGAAACAATTCTCTTCACGAAGAAAAAGAAACCGAGGGGCTTAAAAGCACCTAGTTTTAACAACGTTAAATTAAGCTTTGCTACAGAAGTAAAATACTTAGGTGTTATCCTTGACAGAAAGCTGACGTGTAACTTATACATAGAAAGCAGAGTTAAAAAAAGCATAAATATCTTATAAACCATAGGACAGACCTGGGTATTATCCCCCAAGGTCACCGTCTGGATCTACACGGCAATCATAACACCTATGCTAACGTAAGGTGCGATCTGATACAGGTATTCTTAGAGACCCACTGATAATTTACAAATTTACAAATGTACAGAAATGATAGCATATGTAAAGGCCTAATTTGCAGAGAAAGACAGAAACTATTTTTTGGAATGATTAAAAAAGTTTAACCATCGGGAAAAATGTATGGGCTTAAAAGACTATATTGATTAATAAAAATACATTTTAAGAATAAATACGTTGTTTAATTGCTACGTCATACTGCTAAATAATCTTATATTAAATTTTACGAGCTCTCGATAAATATAATACTATTTCATAGATTAATATCTTCTCCGAACCGAATAAACATAGTAAAATTTAATGCAAATGCATGGAAACCTTATCTGTTAAATAAACACCGTGTATTATAGGTAGAAACTATAATATTATGATATCCGAAACCGTTAACGAAAATTTATATCAAACTACAGGGTAGGATGTTGACTAACAACAGGGGTGCTCCAATTTGAATTAAAAGTTATTGTTAGAACATACACGAAATACTACAGGGGTGAATATATTAACACTTACCCTGTATGGTTCCTATTATGTTACTCCAACAGGTAACACTCTTTTTTTGCAATTATGTATTGCACTATAATTGAAACTAGCAGTATTGTTTATGTAAGCTAAAGCTGCAATTCTAGTTTTCTACTTACAATAACGAGTGAGTTATTATTGTATTATTTTATCTTCTATTATTGTAAAACACTAAAAATCGAGTATTTTCATTGACCTGTTTGTATCGACCGTCTCTGATTATCAATCTTTGATACTCTGACATTTCTTGTTAATAAAATTATCAATTTTATTGGTTTTGTGTTACAACCTTTGCAAAACAGGGACATCCGAACTTTACAGTTAATAACAGCCATCCTTTTAAAGCTAAATCTATTAAATTATCATTATGTATTTAGTCTGTTTGGTTAAAGAGTCTTTGAAGTCACCCCTTACCTGAGCTATAAAACAGATTCTTTTCCGACCCTAGACTCGAGATCTGGCATGTGGTGTGTGCATTCATAATTTTACAATCTATTGTTTAAATTTAAAAATTGTATGTGTTTAATTTTTTATGAATAAAAATAAATAATTTTACGGTTGACAAATAATCTTCTTATTAACAGGAAATTTGAGTTTACTGGTTCAGTAAACGATTAACCAACACCTGTACGTTCACGAAACGCAAGATCTGGAAAATCAAAGGCAGTCAATGTCTCGTCGCTCATAAGATCTCTACCTTTCTCAGACCACAACTTGGCGAATTTTGGTACATGTCTTTGGTCAGCACCCGTACAACCTTCAACTTATGCAGGAACTGAAGGTAAATGACTATAGACAATGATTTGCTTTCGGTAAATGGGCTCTGAAGTTTGAAGGGGTTAGCAATTGATCTTAATTTTAGAAAGTTTTTATATTTTCGCCGTGTTCTTTGTCTCTGTGGCATTCCGTGGAATTTTGTAATCGAATTTAAACCTATTTCCCGACTACCTAGAGCTCTGAAATTTTCAGTATAGCTAAGAACTGGATGACAATGCATGTTTCAAGTGTGTTTAGGCATATACATAAATTTCGAAATTTATACTGAATTGATATGAAATATGATATAAATTGTGTATACATGTTATCATTTTGGAAGTTTTTAAATATGTCGTTCGTAGCCTAGTTGAATAGGCGTCGGATATGAGTCAATGTGACAGTTCTGTTATGTTATCATAATGGGATCGACTACGCGGAGAGAATTTTTTTTTTTGTTCTACATGTGACAACAGTAATTATTATTTTAACTGTTAATAGAATAAACTAATTTAGAAAATTTCTAAAAATTTTTTTAGACTATACTGTGGACTATGCCGTAATCTATCTCGGTAAAGCGCTATTTGCCAAGGGAGTAATAGTTTAATAATAGTAATATGACTTATAAATCACCAAAAAAAACTTTCTGCTATAAAAAGTTATTTTTATAAATTGTGATTATTTAACGTAAAATCATGTTTAGCGATGAGCCTATTTCTGGAGGAATGGGTACGTAAACAGAAAAATTGTCGTATGAATTATGGGCTGGAGGCTTATATTTTTTTGAGAACGACGTTGGCCAAGCCATTACTATTAATGGCAAGTACTATAGGTCTATGATGACCAATTTTTTTTGGGTTACACAGCCCATGCCACATTGCATTGGATTTTTTTACTTCAATTGGATGTTTTGGGAATTAACGACATGTGGTTTCAACAGGACGGCACTAAGGATCTCACATCTCATGCCACCTTGGATTTTCTGCTCGAGCGATTTTAGGGCATAATCATCTCACGTGAAGGTGATGTGAACTGGTCACTTAAATATTGCGATTTTCTTGTGGGTTTGTCTTCAGTCGGAGTGATCATCGAAGCTAACATATAACATTGGACTTTTCGGATGTGCTCCAACTACACAATGTTAAATTTCACACATAATGGCATCAATAGGTCTTTCAAGCCAATAAAAAATAATGATAGTTCAAAAAGAAATAACAAAAATCACACACATGAAAAAAACTGAAAATACGGAAAAATAGAACAAACAAAATCGTAAAAGTGAAAAAAAGTGAAATGTAAAAAATCGAAAAAAAAGACTAAAAAACATGATAAATAAAGAAACACGAAAAAAATAATAAAAAATATTTACAAAACAGAAAACAATCGAGATAATAATGTTAAATCGAAATAAAACAAAAATAAAACAGAAAAAACCGTAATAAAGTAAATAAAAAAATCGTAAAATGTAGGGAAAAAAGCAAAGGTCTGCTAGTTTAAACATGAGCACAGTTTTTCCAGAATAAAAACCCGCCTATGAGTTTAAATTACAAACCCATCAGTTGGGTAGGACGTAAGGTATTACCTAGTGTTTATAAATCTCGCTTTAAGTCTCCATAAATGTTTATGGAGTTCTTATAATCTTGTAATCGCTTTAGCTGTTTGTGGATACCATTACATTGAGCAAATTTTATTGCAGGACGTAAAATAACAACACAGTATTATGCGCGAGGCATTTCAAATTTTTAATCTTATATTTTATTACGAACGATAGAGAAAGGATTCATGACGATATATTATGGAAGCATGCAAATATTGTAATACTCTTTTGCTATTTTTTTGGCAACGCTTTTTATTAAATAAATATACAAATTTTTGTATAAAATTATACACGTTATCCTTTATTAATAAAACTGATGTAATCAATTTTAGTAATAAATGATAAGTTCAAACAGCGAACTACAAAGGGAGAATCAGCTCTAAAAAAAGCAAAACTATTTTTTGCCTGAGAAAGTGATGTAGACTGTTTTTTGAGATAGTCGTGAATTTATTTTAATTATAATATATATAATTATAATTATAGATTTTCGTAACATAAAGAAGCAATTATTTTGCAGGGAAAAACGCTGGGTACTATTTGAACCGGTTCGAGAGATAGAGGCAGGCTCAAAGAAGAGAAGCAGTGGCGAAGAGCCATTTGGATTTAAACCGGACAGAGGAACGTCTGATTCTATTTTTGCTATGAGAAGAATGAGAAGGGATGACTTAGAGAAACCGTATGACCGAGTGCCGAGACAAGAAGTGTGGAGATGTATGCGAGTAAAAGGTGTGTCGGAAAAATAAGTCCGATTAGTGCAAGAAATGTATAAGAAAACATAAACGGAAATAAAAAGCAGTGTTGGGGCTACAAAAGGGTTAATGTGGGGCTCCAACATTGTAATCGATGTTATGAGTTATGACTAAAAGGATATAAGAGGTAAAGACTTATGGAATATGATGTATGTGCATGATATTGTGATTGTAGTATTTGTGAAAGAGAAAATGGAAGGAAAACTTGTAAAATGAACGAAAAAAGTGCTTAAGAATACAGGATTGAGAGTGAGTAGGACAAAGACTGAGTATCTAAGAACAGACAAATATATAGGGTCTGTGCTAGAAAAGAATAAATTGCTTAAGAGTATGATAAATCAAATGATTAAATGAGGATAAATGAACTGAACAAGAATAAGTAAAGTTTTGTGCGAGAGGAATGTGAGTACAAAAATAAAAGGTACTTAGTAAAAACAGAGTTGATATACAACTCAGAAATCTGTTAAAAAACGAAAGAACAAGACAAAAAGTTAGAAGTTGCAGAGATGAAGATGTTGCGTTGGATATGTGGACTAACGAGAAGAGACAGAGTGAGAAATATGAGAATGTAAGAGGTACAGGGAAAGAAGGACAGGTGAGATATGCAGATTATGTTAGTAAAAGTGTAGATAAATGTGAGACTAAAGATAAGAGAAAGAGAGGGAGACCGAAAATAAGATAGATGGATAAAATAAATAATGACTTAAAAGAGGAAAAATGGAGAAGATTGGATGGGAGCATCGCTGGAAAAAGTGTGTAAGAAGATGTTGACAAATAAATAGATAAATCAAAAAAAAGTCTTGTATCTTGGTTCGGTCGGAAACTTTTCTGACCACCCTCGTATATATTATACAAAATGTTTTTTTCGCAACTTAACTTCACACTATTGAGTGAGTTTACAATAAACCAAATTTGCAGCAGCTGTTTAAAAAAGTATTGTACTAAATAAGGATTAAAAAAATAATATTAGAATCCGTCGAAAATCTCCTAGAATTTTAAAAAAATATTACGAAAAATCCCACTGTACGCTGGTATTAAATTTAAAAAAAAATGGACCTAGTTTGTTATTAGTTTGTGTTCTAGTTTCTGTAATTTAAAAATCAAGGTGTACCTACTACTTAAGAGAATAAAATAAAATGTTTGTTTGATTGGTAAAGATTTTGCCTTTTTTCTCAAAGGATATCACTGATGGTTTCTCATTTACATTAAATTCTTTTATGAGAATGGAGACATACTTTCCTTTAGTTTCTAGTATATAAAACCGTAAAATGACTTAATTTATAGGTTTGACTGTACAAAATATTTTATTATGAAAAAGAAAGTAGATATTTTATGATGTTTTTATTTTATACAAATAGTGGTAAAAGAAAATTTCGCTTAATAATTAATTATAAATTTAACCAAAAATTAACCAATTTGAAATTTTTCTTTCATTAAACCTCGTTTCAACAGGATAATGCCCGGCTCCGTGGGATTGCGAACGTGGGATTTGCGAGCTGAACCTTTTTCGTGGTATTAGCGAACACGCATACCTGGCCTTAATCTAAGCGCTGACCATCGGTGGGACTTGCGAACATCCTAAAGATTAGGAACCAATGAATTTGTTTTACTATAATATTATAATTTTGAAACTGTAATAATATTATTATTTGATATTATTGAATTATTATTTGATATTTGAAAATATTAAAGTCCAAAAGATTAGGCAGACGTTTTAAAAGCAGGTTATTAAAGCAGGTTGAATTTGATTGTTATCTTATACACCATTTCTTAATATTTTTCTAACTTTATTAAGGGATTAAAATGGAAAGTAGATATACCTTAGAAAGTATTTTCCTTTTGAACAACCTAAGACATTTAAAAATAAATCTCTAATAGGGCATTCTGGAGACTTAAACAAAAGGTTTTATTTGGATTTAACGAGGGATTTCTAAGTTAACCATGTTAAGTAAATCGTATTATCCAGTAACTGTTTTGAAAATAGACTATTAATAATAATATAAATATAAGAAAACCAAATATGCAACGATCATTTTGAATATTGAGTTATCAAAATAATATGGCAGAAATTGAATTTATCACCATGACTAAGGGTAAACCATCGATTATATTTGGTGGTCATCAATACCGCAGCCGATTATTTTTGCATTACTGCCAAGGAAAACGAAAGCAATTTACAAGAGATTATTCGATGCTTTAAAAAAATGGAAACAAAATTTAATAAAAATTGATTTTGAAATTGCAGCTATAAATGCACTTCCTAGTGTACACCACGATTCAAAAATTTCTGGGTGCAATTTTACTTTCATGCAGTGTCTCTGAAGAAAAATTCAAGGGATTGGGCTAACTAGAGAATATAGAGACAATGAAGAAATATAGAGATTTTGTAGAATTTGTGGTGCTCTGTCTTTAACTCCATTGGAAAAAGTGGAGGATGGTTGGTTGGCTATTGTTGCAGAAGCACCGGAGTCAGATAAGCTACGTCAGTTTGCAGATTATTCTGTAGACCAGTGGCTTGACAACGACAAAATGAACATCGATGTTTGGAACGTATCAAAACAACGTCACAGAACAAATAATGTTGTTGAAGGCTGGCATCGGCGTTTAAATCACTTTATCGGAAGAAATACTCCAAATATTTATTTTTTGATAGGGAAATTGAGGAAAGAAGCGATCCATTCATCGTTTATTCTTAAACAAATTGAATGTAAAGTTCCTCAAAACAAGAGTAAAAAAATTTAGCTCTAAATAATCTAGAACAAGATGGAAATATTTTGAACTAGCATTTACCCGCGGCTTTGCTCGCGTGGAATTAGGACATTCACAAATGATTTAATGACTGTCTATTTTACATATAAAAATTTAAATTTAATCAATCTGTAGGTATATCCTTAGTAAAATAAGTCTGGCCTAACTACTTTTATTATTTTTTTTTATTATAAATTTCGTGTTTGTAATTTAATCACGCTGCAACCACTGAACAGATTTCGATAATAATAAATCATACAACACCGATTATGACTATCTTATAATATTCATCTGTGACAGTTCTACATTGGACCTAATTATCTGTAAGATATAGTAATTTGTGTGTCATTTGTATATGTATTTGCGATAAAAAACAACGATAGCGCGTTTAAATAACCTCTTGCGTCATCTAGTTTTGAATATCAAAACTAAATTATAACACGTATGTATGCATGTTGTGTATTATTTTAGTAATATTTTTAAATGTATTAATGAGATACTTTCATACAAAATCTGACGCACTCAATTGTCCGGTTAAAGGGGTGGGAAAGAAATTTTCGTACATCAGATGTTTAGTTGAAAGAAGACAAATACATCTGTGAAAACCGCATTCAAATCGAATTAGTAGTTTTCATGTGATGCACGCACAAACATCCAGACAAACAGACAATAAAAAATCTAACCACATTTTTGAGTTTTATATCGATGTACCTGCGACGTCGTTCGCATGGCGTGTTGATTGTTGTATAAAAAGTAACCTATTTAACTCTTCATGCTTTCAACTATCCCGATACAAAAATCATTCCAAAATTTTTATACACCAGATTCTAATCGAATCAGTAGTTTTCGTGTGATGCGCGCACAAACATCCAGACAGACAGACAAAAAAATTCTAAGCACATTTTTGTGTTCTAAATCGATGTACCCGCAACGTCGTTCACGTGACGTGTTGATTGTTGTATAAAAAGTATCCGATCCCCGTTGAAGGGGGTTGATTTCTAAAAATACAATATAAGTACACCTCCGCAACCTCTAAAGAACACACATTTTAATTCAGTCCCTTATTTCAATAGGACTTTCATACAAACTTCCAACCCCCGTTTGACCCCTTAGGGGTAGAGGTTCGTAAAATCCTTTCTTAGCGTACGTCTAGACCCTATAAGGAACCTACCTGCCAAACTGCAAGTTTGTAGGCCTTATAGTTTCTGAGATATGGTGATGAGTGACCTTTCGCTTTTATAATTAGTAGGAAGCAATACGTCAAAATGTCCTTCGTTAAAATGTCCGTTAAAACGCATTCTTTTTATCCCTTGTATCGACTCTCTAAATCTGGCAATAAGTCTGCTACCTTGAAACAGTTGGAATTCAAATGGAAATATTTCTCCAGCTGCTTTCAGTTCGAAAGTTGTGCCATAAGTAGGTATACAAACTACCCACATTGGCTACATAAAGACGTTTTGTATCGTAAGGGCTCCCGGATCGGTCCATAGTAAAACACCTAAATCTTTGCTAATCGTTGGACACGTGGCTTACTATATTAGCTCTAACTTGAGCAGCCATTGAAATATTTCCATAAAGCAAATAAGGCAGAGATGAAAATAAACACGCTCCATCGCCAGGTATCTCTTTCACACTACATCGGATTGCTAATCCTTCAACTGTGACTGTTACAATTTCTCCATCCATTTTTCAAACAAACGTAAGTTTACTTAACGAAAAATATAAACTTCTTTAAGTAAATAATCGATATGACACTTTAATACAAACGTCAGTATAATCAATGAAAAATAAACAAATCTAAGCTAGCACCTAATTGGCATAAAACTTTGAAATAAACATAATTTTAATCAACGAAGATAAAAACAAATATTACTAACTAATTTGGAACGAAACAACCTCGAAAGAAAACATTTTAATTTTCAAGTCCCTTATTTCAAAAACATAGAACTTCCAACCCCCGGTTTACCCCCTTATGGGTAGAGTTTCGTAAAATCCTTTCTTAGCGGACGTCTAGACCCTATAAGGAACCTATCTGCCAAATTTCAAGTTTGTACGTCTTATAGTTTCTGAGATACGGTGATGAGTGAACTTTCGATTCGTAAGTTACGGTCAAAAATTCGAGTAATGTTTTTTATTTTGTTTTTTCTATTTAAATCAATAAATTACATGTTATCTTTCAAGACGTTGGTATTTTTTTGTTACAATAAGGAATAAAATATTTAATATAAAAAAATACATTAAATAATAATAACCAAAATAAATACAGCTGTTACTGAATCCCAAACATACCTGCAAAGGGTTGTTCGCAAATCCCACGGTAGCCATAAAGTGACCGCCGTAGGTCAGGTAGTTGTTCGCAAATACCACTGTTCGCAAATCCCACGTTCGCAAAACCCACGCCACCTAATGCCCGATACCATCACTACCACTACCTTCCAAACTGAAATTGGTGTATCCAAAATAAACTGGCCATATTGAACCCAGACTTTAATATATCCAATTAAGCATGATGAAATGAGCTTAAACAAAAAGTGCGAGCTAGGAATCATGCACCAAGTAGCGTAATGGAAATTAAAGCTGTGTTTACTCAAGAGTGTGAAGCAATGCCTCAAGAATTTATTAGTGAAATCAGCCGAGCTATGCAAAATCGACTTTAAAGTGTAATTAGGAGTGAGGGTGGTAACACAAAATGGTTCCTATTTTAGGATCTTAATAGCCCTTGAAACACTAATGCAATTTTCCAAGAGGAATTATTAGAAAAATAGTACCAAACCAAAATCTTTCTGTGGCATCTCGAAATGTCGTATTATGAATGAACTTCGAAATTGCAGTCTACTGGAAAAACACACCAGACCAAAAACAAGCAAAAACGGTGATCACTGCGCTACTCTTAGTTACCAACTCTTAGAGCTTCAGAAACCTGGAGGAAAGAGACGTACGTCGATCCGTGTGCGGATGCGCTAACTGTGGAGTATTTGTTATTCAGAGACATACAAGTCTTTTTATCAGGTTACAAACGTACGGCCCGAGCGGATAATAGACTTCCTTAAAAGTCTAGACCTTATGGACTCGTAAGTAGATGTATGGGTATACACAAAAGATCTCTTACACTCCCAGTTACAACCTAAAATCTACAGTCTTTAGACTGAACAAGGAGACGAAAATTTACATGTAAGTCGATTTTTTTACATTTAGTAAATTTATTACTCTATTTTATTTGTCACAATATCCAATTATTTACGTAAATAAATTGATGAGGACCATAAAATAAAATTGCTAACTCACTAAATAGCGTTATAAATATTGGAACAGATTTAATACTCAATTACACCTATCAATATACATACAAGAAAATAAGGAACAGTTTGCAATTAATTTAAATGGGTATTATGTCTAGAATCAAATATTATTATCTTCAATTTGATGTTCACTGATAAGAATAAATATTGTTAATAATTTGTGGCATTTGCAACAGTATTTTCTTTCTATATTCACAACAGGAGATATCTTTGACTAAAATAATGACATCGTTAAAAGAACATTTTCTGAAAACGACATTACACAACACGCGATAATATTTATTTGAATAACTGTAATGGACCACGCGCTTATATGTGAGAAATATATTACATAAAATAAACACACTAATTTTGGGATATAATCTAAATTTTTACGGGTTAAATACGATAATAGTTAGCTAAGCCATTAACCCAATTAACTAAAATACTAAGAAATTAACATAAATTTAGAGAATAAAAATTTTCAATTAACGAAACACTTACAATACGATTTTACAATTACGGATCTCGCAGAACTTAAACAATTTTTTTCAACTTCTACATCCCCAATGCCAGCGATAGAGATAGGAGGATCGTTTGAAAAGTCATTAAAAATTCAGAGAGATAGCACGACTAACGCATATCTAAGTTATGTTTAGTAACTAACATCTCTTGGAAGAACAGATTCAGCCAGACCGGTCAAATTCTTTGTGTAAGACATACGTTTGAATCCAGAGAGATGAGTGATTTTCAAAAAAAGAATTTGATGTGTTGATTAAACATTACTTTATAAAAGGAGTCTAAAAAGAAGCTTAATAAGGTTTATGGTGAATCTAAATTTTTCATCAGAAAAGTTTATAAGTGCTTTCAAAATGTTCGAAAGTGCTGTGAGGATAAACGTTCTGGACATCCTGTTAAATCACTTCAAAAATCATTGATTTAATCCATAATATATTGATGGATGGTTGAACTTTTATAAGATGACTAGAGCAGTAAGCGTACATAATCTTTTGTCAAAACATTTAATCATGACAACGCTATCCACAAAATAGGTGTCGTGATTACTCACGCTTCAACAAAAACGAAATCGAGTGAAGTGTTGCAAGGATTGTTTGCAGCTGGTCCACAGGACTTTAAGGGTCGTTTCGTCACGATGGATGAAACATGGATACATCCATGGATGTATAACTAAAGAAAGGATATGTCTATTTACATTTGTTATTGAAGCCAAGTGTACAGAGCTACATTGTTGTAGCGAGCATCAGAATAATGTATTAGCCCAAACTGTACGTGATTGAATTTAGCAGCTGAAATATATTTTGCTTTAGAATTAATAAATTTTGAGTTAAAATGTTATATGGCTGCAAGTTTTCAGATCACATATTTTCCCTTGTAAAAGTTTTCTTCTATTGAAAATAAACTATGTTTCGTTTAGACTGGAAATTCAGGACTATAGCGATGTATTGGCAACAGAGCATAAATTTGCGTATCATGTCTGCCACTCTGTCAAACAGCTGATCTTGTGTTAGAACTAATTTCAGCATTTTAGTCAATATTACTGATTATTAGTGATTTATTAGTCAATGTTACTCAGTGGATGTGCCAAGTGATTTGTGACAAAATGCCTGATACGTGCTATTTGTGTAAAAAGACTTTTTTAAGCGAATATATTTCATTTCACAAGTAAGTAACAATTCTGCCATAGGCGTAACAAGAATTATATCATTTCATTTACTGTTACTTTGTAGAAGTACTCTGCATGTTTTGTTATTTTCATACAAATCGATAATTTTCATGCCCTTATAGTAGTTTTTTTATATTCTAAATATAAATGCAAAAGAGTGAAATTGGAATAAGTTTTGTCAACTATTATATTTTGTGTACATATTAGGTTCTAAATTAAAACCGCACGCCACTAAAAGTGCGTACCTCTCTTTCATTCCCTCCACCCCGCCTATCAGCTAGTCGGCTTCAAAACATTGCATGCTAGGAATATGTGAATCGCTCATCCCCTCTTTAGTTATACATCCATGGATACATCACTACACTCAAAAACAAAAAACACTCTACACAAAGAATTACCAAAGGAGAAATATATGCCAAAAAAGATTAAAAAGATTATAGCAAAACTATAAAAACTGATCAAACAACAATCGTAAAATTACTGCAGATGATGAAGTGAGTGAGGACAGTAATAAATGAACTTTAATGAAAGCAAAGAGTCAAACGTGTTACTAAACTGAGAGTCATTAACATAGAAATCATAGGAACAGATCCTAAGGGATCCAGGAGGGGAAATGTAATTGAGATAAGGGTATAAGGAGTTTCATTAGAAGATGTGTTATATATATATATATATATATATATATATATATATAAACAATTTGAAATTTTTTTGGGGATTGCAGTCACTTATTAAGAAAAACTCTTATATAATTTCCAAGCTTTCGAAATTTATTTTATTTCTTTTTCAAGGAATCTACAAATAAACAAAATGGAATATAATGGAAAACAGAAAAAATATAAATGTATATTATTAAACTTACTACGTTGAGATTAATATAAAACAGAAAATCAGCAAAATTTGGGAAAGATTATTCATATATGAATTCTTCTTGACAATCTTAAATTCAGATACAGGAAGAGAAAAAAAAATAAAAATTATATATATACATATATATACACATAAGGGGAAAATTATTGGGCATGTACGCAAAAAGGATCAATAAGGCCACGAGTAGAAATGGTAACCGCAGACATGCATGTTTCTGGCTCATTAGCCGTCATCAGTGCGGCATAACCAAGTAGGGTATTGCACTTGGCTAACAAAAGTGTTGGGTACTTGGGAGCAAAGGATGTTGGGGAAACATGTGTAAAGAAACATAAAAACACAAAAACAACGAAAGCTCACACAGGAGTCCTATCGCCATTTTGTGTAATAAATAAAATGAAAGTAAAATGAAAATTATTTTTATCTATATAATTGATTTTTTAATTTATAATCGAAAGTTAGGATGTAATTATAAATGCTGCTAAGAGTACTAATTTGGAAATAATATTTAATGTCAATAAAAAAATTTTTAAATCATAAGATTGTCAAGAAGAATTCATATATGAATAATCTTTCCCAAACGAGTACTACAAACCGTCATTGTAATTCGAGTGTTACATACTATTTTTTATAATGAACTTTTAAAAGTATAAAAAAAAATAAAATGAGAGTTTTTCGAAATATTTATTTATAATGGCAATCTTGACAGTTTTGACATTTGTCAGTTTTAATGATTTTAAATTTGAATGTTTGTCAAATTTGTATAAAATATTCCGAATTATTTATCAATAACGCTGATAATGTAGTTAATAATTTACTACAACATACTTTTTGATTTACTACCTGAACTCTTTCGTTGAAAATCAGTGCAGTGCAACCAATTGTGTAAAACAAAAAGTTACTAAAAACAGTGTTACAATGAATCTATTTCGATACTGTTTTTAGTGTCGAAATAGAAACTTTGTGAACGTGAATTATAAAAAAGTATTAAAAGAATCTCTAAGAAAATAGTCATTGCTAAAATTAAATGCTCCAGTTAAAATGTCAATGAGGTAAAAAGACAAAATAATGGGGACATTAAAAGAGGTAACGATCGGATTAACAGCTAAAGTAGGTTTGTGTATTTTGTATTATTTTATAATAAAATTTAAAAAAGTCGTAATCTATACATATAATAGAACTGTAGAAATATATATGTTTGTGCGCGCATTACATGAAAACTACTGATCCTATTCGAATGCGGTTTTCAAAGACGTATTTGTCTTCTTTTAACTTAACATCTGGTGTATAAAACTTTCTCCCCCACCCCTTTAACGGGGTGGGGGAAGAAAAATCAACACGCCACGCGAACGACGTCGCGGGTACATCGACATAAAACCCAAAAATGTGCTTAGAATTTTTTTGTCTGTCTGTCTGTATGTTTGTGCGCGCATCACATGAAAACTACTGATCCGATTCGAATGCGGTTTTCACAGATGTATTTGTCCTCTTTCAACTTAACATCTGGCGTATAAAAATTTCTTTCCCATTTCTTGAATGGGGTGGGGTAAGAAATTTTTATACAACAATCACACGCCACGCAAACGACGTTGTGCGTACAACTAGTTAAATAATAAAATTTCATTTTGACGCCATAAAAAGTAATGTCTTCTATCGGCATTTCAAGTAACATACACAATTACTTATGTTATATTTTTATTAGCATCAAAAGACGAGTCCAGTTGTTTCTACTTAAAATAGTCCGAACGTCAAATGAATTTATTTAATAAAAAAGTGCTCTACATAATAATTTTAAAAATGATATAATAAATTCAGTCTTTTACTGAATTATCAAAAAAATTAGTACGTATAAGATAAAATTCTTACTTTAGCTTCTAATGTTTCTAGCTGAGCCATTCTCGGTTCAATAACAGCTGGTTGTAAAGTTGCCTGCAAACAAAAATTAACATTAACTCATTAAACAAAGAAAGTTATTTTTCTTGAAGATTTATTTTATGTGGGTAATAAAATAAAAATTATAATTTTTAGTTTAATGTGAAGGATATCTACGACTGTCGCCGTCTCTCCATACCCAGTTTTCATTTGTTCCTGTCATGACCTCATGACACATCCTTTTCTAATTATCTCGACTCTTTTGCCTCCTGGTCGTCCTCTCTTTCTTCGTTCAGGTGGGACCCATTCTAATATGTTTTTCGATCTTCGTTCATTATTTTCACAAGACCAAACCATGTCAGCTGCCTTTTTTTAATATCGTCTATTATAGTTTTTTCCATCTTTATGCGATCTCTAATCTTTTCGTTCCTTATATGTTAAATTTTCGACCCCTAGCAGCTTCTTTCAAAAAGTCCGTTTCCGTATAGAGTAATTTCTTTTGAAGTAAAACTTCTTTAGCGAGACTAGGAGTAAAAAAGTTATTCTAACGGACGTGACGTCATTCTAATAACAGAAACCGGAAACAAAACCTAATACAAAATACCTGACACGATTCTGCATGGGCGCCGGCAGCAGGGTGCAAGAGGGGGGAATTTATCAGAAAATTATATATATTTTTTATTTTTTTATTAAATTATTGTTTGAATAAAAACTAAAGGCGTCGCGGTTGCTGTCCAAATCATTCTATATATATTAGATCATAATAGTGTGTAGATGCAGATGCACCTCCCTGAAAATAATCCTGGCGGCGCTCATGCCATTCTGCCTACTATATTAAATAAAATTAAATCTGTAATTGTATTATATGAATTGACAGCTTGTTATCTTGTCAACCAAAACATTGCTGGTAGTTTTTTGTGTATAAAGTGTTTGTATTAAATATGAATAAACAAAGTGGATTTATTAATGAAGAAAGTGATGACAAAATATTAAATGAAAATAGTGAGTACCTATAATACTCTATATGCATACATTTTATTTTTGGTGTGTAATTACAATATTTATACTTATTATTTATACCTAGCTATTTTCGTTTTATAGACTTAAAGAGCTAAAAAGAAAAAGAAATTCTGAACGTCAAAGGGCATATTATAAGATTTGAAGAAAAATGACAAAAATTAAAAAATGACGAGACAGCCACATTCATTATGATTTAATTAAGTAAGTTTATATACATACATACATATTATGAAGGTAAATAATTGTTTATACGGAAGCTTAACGTTAAGTAAAGAAGCAAGTTGCACGTTTTTGTTCATAAAATAATAATATTCGAAATATTTTAACACTTTCTTATACTTATTTTAGGTTTGGTTAAGTAGCCATAAAGGCCATAAAACCACTAATCAGGATGGCTGATCTTTTACCACCAATAACAGATCCTTCGTAGACGTGAGGGAAACAAACTTAACTCAGGATTTTAAATTTTATGGAATATGCTATAAAATGCTACAAATTGAAATGGTTTTCTAACTATCGAAGGCTCTTGTGTTTTATAACAATAAGGTAGATACAGCTACAAAATCACACATTCTAAACGTAATGTGTGTATATTTTTAATATTGTTTAGGTACCTATTATTGAAGCAAAACTTCTTTAGGCGCGACTAGGGGTAACTCTAACGTTAGATTCTAACGGAAGATTCTGATGGAAGTAACTGTGTAATTTCAGCTATGGGAGGAGCTTAAATTTTCGAAATTTATTTATGAAATTTTCAAACGGTTTCAAATACATTAATGGTATTTAGAGAGTAAAATCTATGTTTCACATTTTAGTTATCATAAACCTATTATTTCATATATAAAAAAATAATGATAACTTTCAAATTCCTATTTCTAATGATTAATATAAATATAACATCTCATTTTTTTGTAAAGTATATAGGCAATAAATATGATTGAATTGTAATTAAATATTTATTTTCCGATACGAACGTCAACAAGTTTTACTTCAATCGCGCGTAAAGGTTACACGCACACCCTTTTTTTTTATTTATTTTGGTTATGTCCAAGATATCTGCACCGTAGATCTTCTTTTTGTTTCTCTTCTTATTTCTTTCTATCATAGAATTTGGTTAAGAGATCTAGTGATATTTCTATCTTTATTTATTCTTTGTTGTATTTCGTGTTCGTTATTGTCTCCCTTGTTAAATATAGCTTTCAGAAATTTGTCTTGTTTTACACCAACAAGGGTAGGTTTTAGTTCCTTCGTTTCCCATTATATATTCTGACTTCATATTTATAACTAATCCAGCTTGTTGTAATTCAACTTTCTTATCATATAGCTCAAGTCTTCTTGATCTTCGGTTATTACCACTTGGTAGTCGGTAAAATACCAGGTAACCAAATAAGTTCGTACGGTTGCCGAATGTAGAACATTGTCATGGATATTGTTTATGTAGTTGATCGATATCGATTTTTTCTTACTTGCTGTTATTTTAGAATGAATCCTTCTTATCTAACACACATAAAAAGTTGCTGAAAATGGTTAAATTTCTAGTTTTAATAATTTAAAAGAGCAACGAACAAAACAGTAATTCGAAGTGTATGAGAACAAACTTTGTACAAAAGCATTCGAGATAATCAGAGACCAAAAATCATGAACAACGAGGGTCTTCCACATGTTTTGGTCGCAAATTCAAGGACAAAGAACTTGCAGAAAGGTTCAGTGTGAGTCCTTCGTTTGCATCTTCATCAGCTAAGGAAGACGTGAAAGTTAAACAAATGGGTCTCGGATGAATTGACAAATGATAACAAATTAAGTCGTCTCACCATTTGTTCAGCAAACATTTCAGGCAACGATAATGAACCATTTCAATTATTAACCTGCGACGAAAAAAAAATGGATCTTGTATTCAAATTGTAAGCATTCGTATCATTGGTTGTCACTTACAGATTCAGTACAGACACGCCCAAGCCTTCCTTGCATCCAAACAAGGTTTTGTTGTGTGTTTGGTCGACCGCAACTGAAGTTGTCCATTATGAGTTTTTGAAAAGCGGTCAAGCCATCACTGATAACTTGTATTGTAAGCAGTTTTAACGAATTTAAGCAGCACCAATCCAGAAACAGTCTTCTTTGATCAATTGAAAGAAAAAGATATTATTCTTACAGGATAACGCCTAGCCTTATACCGCACACTGACCCGAAAAAAATTTGGAACTCGGTTGGGGAACGTTACCACACCTGCCACATTCTCTCGACATTTCGTCACATGATTATCACCTTTTTTTGTCTTTGGACAACTGTATGAGGCACAGCCAGTTCACAACCCGGCATGCAAAAATTGGTTCCACTTGGCGAAAAATCATTGAGTGTAATGGTAATTACTTCGACGAATAATAATGTCTTATTACCTCTCAATAAAAGTTTATATTTTTCTACCAAACAACGCACGAATTTATTTGTTTACCTGATATAATGTAAACAGGGAGTCGTCTCTCTTTCAGTCCCATCGGTTTTTCTGTATTTGTCCACATCTTTAAGACTTTGTCGAGATATACTTTAAAGAAAGTGAAAAAAAGACAACATCTCTGTCGAAAGTCTTTTGTGGTATTTAAGGCGTTTGTAAAATTTTTGCCGATTTTTATTCTAGTGTTAGAAGTCTCGTCTAGCTTTACAGTTGCCCGTATGAGTTTTCCATCAATACTTTTATTTTCCATTATTTTATATTGCTTTACTGTAAGAACATTATCATAGACTTTCTCTAAGTCGATTAGCGCTATATCAGTCTCTTTGGTTCTTTTTTTAGTGTTATTTTTAAAGTGAAGGGGTTGTTGAGAGTCCTGCTCTGAAACCAGCTTGTTCTTCTGCTTGTTTCGTTCTAGTTTCTTGTTCTATTTCACTTCTCAGTATCTCCAGGAGTATAATCTTTTAATTGCGCTGATAACTGCAATCCTTTATAGTTTTTGTGGCTGTTTTTTGACCATTTCTTATAAAATGTGATAGCGACTTATCCACTTTTTCTCCGTTCATAAATATGTCAAATAATTTTTTCAGCATTCACCCTAATGTGGTCCAAATATTAATTATTCCTCTGGCTCCAGGTGCTTTTGGTGTTTTCATAGTTTTAATAGCCTCTTTGTTTGTTGGTTTTTATTCAGCTTTATTTTGCTCTCTTTATTTATAAATTCATCCTTCTTTTGTTCTTCTGTTGTGTATTGTTTTTGTTTTTCTACTAATAATTACTTATTTTCCACGCATCTCACCCTCTGGTCTATTTGCTGGTCTATGTATTCGCATTTCTTGATCCAGGTCTTTTAATTACTTCTATTTAAACTTCTCTGTTTGTTTCTCTGTATTGTTGTTAAATTTGTATATTATCCTCATTTTGTGAACGGTTTAGATTTACGTAGTTGTTTTTTTTTTCTTTTATCTTTTGAGTTTCTTCATCCCACCATTCTCGTTTCTTTACATTTCCCAAATTTTTCATTGCGTTTGCTTTATGAATGTTTTTATATTAAGTCTGATACAATACAAATATTGAGTACTTTAATGTTGTACACTCTTAAGGTTATATTTCTCTTTCTTTGATTCGTATGATTTGTTTTCGTCTTCAAAAGTATTATTTTTTTTAAATGGGCTGATCCACAATCAACCGCTCTAAAAGCTCTAACATCCTTAATGTTAATTTTGGGTTTTTACCTTGAGATTATGTGGTCTCTATTTGACTTAAAACCTCGTGTTTATGGGTTCCAGTTAAATTTATGAATAGTTTTGTGCTCAACCTATGTATTATAAATATATTTTAAATTCGTAGTCTTCACGTAGGTTAATCAGTCTTGTACCAGTATCATTAATTTTCTTCTCTTCATCTTTTTCCACAACGTTACTCTGGTTTTGGTTCCCTACTCTGGCTTTAAAATTTCCGCTATAATTAATTCGTGTGAATTAGGAACTTGTTTAATTTGTTCTTTCAGTATCTCTTCAAAATCGTCCTTTACTGCTGCCTGGCCATCATCATTGGAGGCATATACTTCTATAATTGTAATTTCTCTTTCTCTAGTCATTTTTATTACTTTTTCATTTACAGCTTTCATTGATTTTATTTGATTCGTCTATCGTTTTTTAATCATCACCGATAATTATAAGATAATAAAATGAATATTAAACAAATATAGCAAATAGAGATCTTTATTTAATTACTTTTATAAAACTAGAGTACCGATATAAAAATGTAATAACCCATCAGCAGTAAACTTTTAGAGATAAAACTTTCTCGTCAACAAGAAAATTCAGCATCACCACAGTAAAAATGTTGTTTATATCACAACAATGTAAAGAAAGTAATCTGTAGTAAACCTACAAAAATTATACGTACAAAACCATAAACAATACTCTGAGAAAACTGTTGAAATAAAATACTCACGTCTGTCACTTAAAAATTAACTGTTAATCATATGTTTCAACAGGTGAAATTATTCATATTAAATTTGATTACAATGGAAATGGGCACATTTCAATTTAACTTCTAATTGTATATACTGTCTAAAATCACTGTGAAATTTAAATGAATCTGCAACAATAAAGTTTGATCTAAAGTACGATATCAACATCAACACGTGTGTAGGCAGGCATGTGAAAAGTGAGAGGTTTTTTCGGAACATTTACTTTTAATATATAGGTATATTATGCTAATAATTCTCTTGTATACAAAATTGCAATTAATTCTTATCAAGATACTTGTATTGATATTTATCTTTGTACTTTATTTTGTTTAATTTCAAGAAAAAGCACCCTATAAATCATCACCATCCAAAATTCAACTTGGATACTTACGAAATAGTTTTTTTTGGTTGCATTACTTGTCAACCTGATTAGACTGAAAACGAACCTATTTAAACTTTACTAAGCCGAAGTGTATTCACCCTACATACGTTCGTTTTTAGACGAATAAGGTTGAAACCGAGTTTAAGCAAAAAAAAAATCGACTATCATTTAGAAAACAACAACTAGGAAAGATCGTATTCTCATTATTGTTGCATTACGAGACTAAACTTAAACCGCGAGAATACTGTCAAGCATGGCTTTAATCAGGCTCAAATAACAGCAATAAACGTTTCTACTATTCGACGAAGATTAAAAGAACAAGGTTTAACAATTTGCAGTTCAACTACAAGCCCACAAAACACGAAGACTTTCGTTTACCAAAAAATAAATTATACAGACTATTTCACTAGACTATTTTTAACTGACAAAACTGCATAGCAACGGCACTTGACGTAATATTTCAGCGACAAAATTATGACAGATCCGTTACTAAGGTGTCTGGTATTTCTATAGTTGTCAGTTTCCCAAACGTCATTGAAGATTATGTTTCGTTGATATTGTCTTGTTTTTCTCGTGAAATAGTCTTGTCGAATACCATTCGAGAGAAAAAAATTTCCCGGCCAAATTTTCTTCTGGTTTTATTCAAGTTTGTTGCTTTTTGGCAATTTTCGCTCATGAAATTTTGACAAAATTACTCGACTGACGTCTCGTGATTTTGGCAAAATTTCATTCGCGTAAATTGCCAAGCAACAAACTTTCATACCAGTCAAAAATTTTGGCGGCACAATTTTCTCTCTTATGATATTATATACGACTATACATAAGTTCGTTTTTTCACTATTGCTGCATTACGAGACGAAATGTAAACAGTAAGATTGCTGCCAAGCATAGTCTTCAATCAACATACGGAACGGCATTAAACGAAGGTTAAAAAAACAGGGTTTAACAATTTGCAGTCCAGGTCCATTGCTTACTACATCTTATATATACGCAGAATTTTGTTTACCAAAAAATAAAATAAATAAAGAGACAATGGACGATCTCATAACCGCTGACGAGGTAAAGATGCCAAAAGAATGACAACAGCTAGCAAAAAATCGTGTTCTTACTATTACTGCATTACGATGCGTAGTTTTGTTACATTTCTTCGCACCACCAAAAAGTAACCAAAATTTTAAAATTAATTTTTTTCGAAACCATTTATCCGATTTGAACGATTTTTGAAGTGAAACTTTTTTAGAATCGTTGTGATTTCAAACCGGATGCAACGGAAAAACGACAGGTAAGAGACAGAAATACAAAAATGTGTAGGATGAAGCCAGCAAAAAATGAGACAGAAATATACATACTA
This sequence comes from Altica lythri, assembly GCA_964028335.1. Classification (NCBI taxonomy): domain Eukaryota; kingdom Metazoa; phylum Arthropoda; class Insecta; order Coleoptera; family Chrysomelidae; genus Altica; species Altica lythri. The sequence goes on along the minus strand of OZ034807.1, from coordinate 39,149,904 downwards.
TTTTATATTATCGGTCTCTCCTCTTTGTTCCATACTTCGTAGCGTCCATACTCCCGTCTTCTAAGCATAGTCGCCTGTACAGCTCAACAGATATGACTGCAACTTTCAAGGTCAATTCATCGATAGTGGGAGGAGCCGAGAGTCAGTTGCATTCAAGCTCCCGATGCGTATACTTAACATTGTACTTCAATTCTAGTGAGTTTGCTACGTTGTCAGATAACTTCGTAAATCGTAAAGCAGTTATTGTTTGTTGAATTTTCATATTAAAAACTAAGAGGTGAAATAATTTTTTAATAAAATGAATCGCGTAAATGCCGTAAAATATCAACCAAATTGAAACTAAAACATTTGTATCGTATTTTAGTTATCATAAGCCTCTTGTATCATTTGTTGAAACTGAAAATATGGAACTTGAGCAATAAATTATGTAACATATGTTAAATAAAATATTTTTTAAAATTAATCCAAATACTTTAATTTTTAAACAAATAAACTATGTAATTATCCTACCCTTGTTATGTATTTCATCTCATTCTTTTGTCGATTTACTGAAGTTTCACTTCTATCGTGTGTGAATCGCACACACACCTTTTTTTTAATAACAAGTTGTCTCTTTCAGAAAGTTAGTATACTATTGTCATAGAAACTTATTTTTTTATAAATACTTGGTGTAACAATTATAACGGGCTTTTTCCATAAAATTTATAACAACCTGTGGAGTTTAGCAGTAACAATATCAAGTTATAATATAACGCATACTTTAGCAGTTTAGCCTTATCTTTTTATAACGTTTTGTTTTGAGATTTACTCTTTTATCTTAGCTACTACAAGAAAAACACAATTTTATAGGAAAACATATTTTTATGAAGAAATAAAATTAACAACAAAAAAAGGAAACAAAAGCAAAGATAAATGGTAAACAAAAGTCTCATTAGCGAGTAATTATGCCTCTAGCACAAATAACTTCTTGTCTACGCCTGTCCATACTTAAAATAAGGGACTTTTGGCCCATTTCTTTCCATGTATGTATTAGTCTCCGCCTTAAATCTTCCAACGTGTTTAACTGATTAGGTTCCTTTCGTAGTTTTCTTCCAACAATATTCCAGAGGTTCTCTATAGTATTCAAATCCGGGCTTCTAGCTGGTCATGCCATGGTATTGATTCCGACTTCTGCGAGATAATTGGTTACAACGAGAAGCCTGGCATTATCGTGCATCAACAAAAATATATGACGCAAATGGCATTACATGTTTTTCTAAAAGCTCCAATATGTACCTTTTAGCTGAAAGGATTCCATTATCGGGTAAGTGATTTCGACAAAAAAAAAGAGTGTGCGTGTAACCTTTACGCGCGATTGATGTAAAACTTGTTGACGTACTTATCGGAAAATAAATATTTAATTACAATTCAATCATATTTATTATCTATATACTTTACAAAAAATGAGATGTTATATTTATATTATTCATTAGAAATAGAAATTTGAAAGTTATCATTATTTTTTATATATGAAATAATAGGTTTATGATAACTAAAATGTGAAACATAGATTTTACTCTCTAAATACCATTAATGTATTTGAAACCGTTTGAAAATTTCATAAATAAATTTTGAAAATTTAAGCTCCTCCCATAGCTGAAATCACACCGTTACTTCCATCAGAATCTTCCGTTAGAATCTAACGTTAGAGTTACCCCTAGTCACGCCTAAACAAGTTTTGCTTCAATAATAGATAAACAATATTAAAAATATACACACATTACGTTTAGAATGTGTGATTTTGTAGCTGTATCTACCTTATTGTAATACAACACAACACAAGAGCCTTCAATAGTTAGATAGCCATTTCATTTTTTAGCATTTTATAGCATCCCTATCCCTATATATTATAAATGTGAATGTAAGTTTGTTTGTTACGCTTTCACGCGAAAACTACTTAACCGATCATCATGAAAATTTGTACACATATTCTTGGAGGTATTAGAATTAACATAGGATACATTTTATTTAAAAAATCACCAAAACTAGCTTCTTCAACGCCATCTAGCGGTTCAGTAATGAAGTTCCAAGCCTGAGTATGCCACCGTGAGGTGGCGCAGTTAATCCCTATCTCTATAATGCTTATCCCTACTAATATTATAATATAAATGTGAATGTAAGTCTGTTTGTTACGCTTTCACGCGAAAACTACTTAACCGATCATCATGAAGCTTTGTACACATATTCTTGGAGGTATTAGAAGTAACATAGGATACTTTTTATTAAAAAAAATATTTTTTATTTTTTTCGAAAAATAAAAAAATTGTTTGTCAAAAAATCTCGAAAACTAGCTTCTTCAACGCCATCTAGCGGTTCAGTAATGATTTTTCAACCCTGAGTAGGCCACCGTTAGGTGACGCAGTTAATGTTAATATCTTTATTTGAACTAGCAATTACGACTTAATAAAGTACTATGGCGCCACCGTAAGGTGGACCAGTTAATATCACATCTATTTAAACGAGCAATTCTTATTTAAGGTTTATGACGCCACCGGAAGGTGGCGCAGTCAACAAATTTTTGCTAAATTAAATAATATGACATAAGATGTCGCAATTGCTACCTAATATATTTAATCGATAAATTACAAAATATAATAAAAAAATAGTTTACACCTGATAAGTTACGAGAAAATATGATAAAAACGATAAAATAAAAAAAAATAATTGAAAACAAAATAAAATCGTAAAAGTTTGAAAAAATCGAAAAAGACATCAGTTTTATGCGGTATGAAGTCCGCTGGGTCAGCTAGTATTCCATAAAATTTAAAATCCTGAGTTGAGTTTGTTTTCTTCAGTTGTACAAAGGATCTGTTATTGCTGGTAAAAGATCAGCCATCCTGACCAGTGGTTTTATGGCCTTTATGGCTACCTAACCAAACCTAAAATAAGTATAAGCAAGTGTTAAAACATTTCGAATATTATTATTTTATGAACAAAAACGTGCAATAAGCTTTTTAACTTAACGTAAAGCTTCCCTATAAATAATTATTTACTATCATAATATATATGTATGTATATAAACTCACTTAATCAAATCATAATGAATGTCGATGTCTCGTCTTTTTTTCATTTTCATTTTTCTTCAAATCTTTCTGGCGCTTATAATATGCCCTTTGACGTTCAAAATTTCTTTTTAGCTCTTTAAGTCTAAACGAAAATAGCTAGGTATAAATAATTAGGTATAAATAGTGTAATTACACATTAAAAATAAAATGTATGCATGTAGAGTAGGTACTCACTCATTTTCTTTCAATATTTTTTCATCACTTTCTTCATTAATAAATCCACTTTGTTTATTCATATTTAAAAAAACACTTTATACACAAATTTAAACTATTTACCACCAATGTATTTTGGTTGACAAGATGACAAGCTGTCAATTCATACAATTACAGATTTAATTTTATTTAAGGCAGAATCGTGTTAGGTATTTTGTATCAGGTTTTGTTTCCGGTACGCGGTACATTAGAATGACGTCACGTCCGTTAGAATTACTGAGTTACTCCTAGTGCCGCTTTAAAGAAGTTTTACTTCAATAATTTTAAAGTTCTGGCTACGTTTTGGTGGTGCGTTAATTTATTGGAGAAATGTACAAACGTTGTAAGGCTTTTTTTAATGGAAGAAACAGTAATCACCGTAATTCTTTAAATATTTTTAGAGAGTAGGTATATTTTATATCCTTACCTATCAAAATAAAATATAATAAATTTACTTAACTTCCGCATAAATAATATCAAATAAAAGAATTGTGACATCGAACAGCTGATCTTGTTGTTTTCGCCCAGCCCTAGGTGATAATTTATTTCAAGCTATTGTTCGAAGGTATTTTTATAGCAATCGGAAAGAATCTTTATTTGATGGATGCCCGAACCCGATAAGGAATTTAGCCTTGCTCTTTCTTAAACTATTTAAATTTATTCCGATATTATTAAGTAACAAATATAATAATATAATTGTAATAACTTGGCGCCGTGGCGTATATTCAGATTGTGCAGATATATGAAATGTTTCATTGACGTTATAGAAAAATGTTTGCAATCGTCTAATATCTACCATATAGATGGGCCACCTACTAAATATATTTCTGCAAATAATTTACAGCCGAATATTTAAACAGTCCCAATTTTGCTTCAGAAATGCTGTAGGCACTAGAGAGATTCTGTTTTTGATCCAGGTGTTATTTCAGAGTTGCAGGGATGTCAACTGCGATGTGTACGAATGCGTTATAGACTACAAGAATGATGAAAGCTCTCCAAAAAGATAGTCTAAAAAGAAAGGATCCTAAAATCTCTACAAGAATCAGGTAGCTTGTGGAGAAACAGCACACGATAAGAAGACAGTTATGTATAGTATTTCCGATAATGTTCATTCTTTACTCATTATCAGAAAAGCCCTACAAGATAATGAGGCCAGAGTCCTATTTAATGAGGAACGATTGAACAACATAAAGTTTGTAGATGACACAGTTATTATAACCTACATCGGTAACTAGAGACACAGCATAGACCCAACAGTACGATCTGGAAATAAATACCAACAAAACAAAGTTTATAATAATAAGTGAAAACTAAAACATACGTGGAACTTTATTTGTGGATGAAACAGTTAATAAATACACATACTTGGGCACGAACATCAATGATGAACGGAACCACTCTATGGAGATCAAAACACGTATTGGAAAAGCCAGAACAGCATCTACCAAGATATAGAAAATCTTTACAACTCACTACCAAAATACGCTTAGTGCAATGTTACGTGTTCTCCATACTTTTTTATGGAGTTGAATTATAAACTCTTACGGAGGACGTCTTCTAACAAAAATGTAGCTTTTGAAATGTAGCTGTACCGCAGAATACAAATAGTACCATGGACAGATAAAGTTACCAATGCTAAAGTGCTGATAAGAAGAAATCATCAGTACAGTTAAGGCTTCAAAACTACAATATATTGAACTTGTAATCGGCAATGAGATCCGATACAATCTTTCCTGTAAGAAGAGGTATATAGAACTAAAAAAGCGGGTAGAAGACAAATATCGTGCTTAAAAAACTTAAGAAAATGGTTCAATTAGTCAACAACTCATTTATTTCGAATTGCTGTCAGCAAGGTAATACAAATAAACATAAGGAACGAATAGGCACTTAAATATATATATATATATATATATATATATATATATATATATATATATATATATATATATATATATATATATATATATATATATATATATATACCTACCAGATTACAGATATTAGAGCCAGTTAAGCTCCCCCTAAACCTTAAGTCAGCTTTAACGAAAATCTATGTTGTAGATACAATTCTGTCTTAGACCAGATTTGGATTTCAGGATGCTGTGTATGCGGAGCCGTCCATTTGGGCGCGATTATTGTTGGGGCGCGAGTACGTTTCGGCGCGAGAAGTTTATGTTCATTTGACTTTTAATTTGCCATGTTATATTTTAACTTATTCTCAATGAAAAGGTAAAAAAGTAAAAGTATTGTGATAAGATAAGTTTTCCATATTGAGGTTTTGATTGATAGATGATAATATGAAAGGATATTAAAATATAATTTCATATCAGGATCGAAATTGCAATTCAATTATTGATATTAAAAGCAGCAGACGACTTATCAAATGTATTATCTCCAGAGCTAGAGCATCTTTTACAGTAGTTAGAGGATTCCTATAAATGAGTCCAATTAGGAGAGGAAACAGACGCCGATAGGAAAACATTTATACTTCAATAATACATGTAAACTTTTACCTCGTGCCCAAAAGCTTCGAAACCCAACGGCTCCCGCCTATTTGTTGTTGTGCCCAAACGGCCTAAAATTGACAAAAGTTTTATTACAAAATTATAAAAACTGCCAATATTAATTAAAATGTAGCTACAATTTACTGTTAGCAATGACTAGAATGCCAACAAAAATGATAAGGATGACAAAAATAACAGGAAGGCCAAAAAACAAGAATGACCAGAAATTGATATTAGTCAATCAGTAAAAGTGTGTATTGAAAGGTTTCTTAGCTAAAAAACCTGTAAGGTAATCAACAGTTGTTATCATTAACAGTTTATTAAAAAAATATGGAAACTGTTAATTTTAATTGAAATTTATCAAAAATTTACAAGACAAGAATGACAAAAATGACAATAATGTGAAAGATAACACATAACAAAAATGTTAAGAATGATAAAAATAACAAGAATGATTGATAATGAATCATTGAAAGTGTATATTAATAGGTTTCTTAGCTGAAAAACCTGTACGGTAGTTAATAGTTGTTATGATTAACAGTTTATTAAAAAACTAGTTGTACTCGCAACGTCGTTCGCGTGGCGTGTGATTGTTGTATAAAAATTTCTTATCCCACCCCATTTAAGGAATGGGAGAAAAATTTTTATACACCAGATGTTAAGTTGAAAGAAAACAAATACATCTGTGAAAACCGCATTCGAATCGGATCAGTAGTTTTCATGTGATGTGCGCACAAACATACAGACAGACAGACAAAAAAAACTAACCACATTTTTGGGTTCTATTTCGATGTACCCGCGACGTCGTTCGCGTGGCGTGTTGATTTTTGTATAAAAATTTCTTTTCTCACCCAGTTAAAGGGGTGGAGGGAGAAAGTTTTATACACCAGATGTTAAGTTGAAAGAAGACAAATACGTCTTTGAAAACCGCATTCGACTGGGATCAGTAGTTTTCATGTGATGCGCGCACAAACATATACATTTCTACAGTTTTATTATATGTATAGATTATGGAAACTGTTCATTTTAATTGAAATTTATCAAATATTTAGAAGACAAGAATGTCAAAAATGAGAAGTATGTCAAAAATGAGAAGTGTGTCAAAAATGACAAGAATGTCAAAAACGACAAGAATGTCAAAAATGACAAGAATGTCAAACATGATAACAATAACTTAAAGTTAACAACAATTTACTACTGACAATAACAAGACTGACTAAGATGACAGTAGTGACAATATTAATATTATATATTATATTTTACCTATTAGGTATCTAACAGCTATCATTGACAGTTTAGCATGTTTCAACTATCAGTATTGTCGTTACTCTTAATAAGAACACAAATACACAAGAAAGGAATCAACAGGGGTAAAAGCAAAATAAGTAAACACCGTCTAATAAATTCATTAAAGTTGAAGAAAAAATCTAATAAACTTGGTTAAAAGCATTGAGTTATCGATCCGTAACAAGAGATAAATCCCTAACGACCTCTAAGCCGATTAATTATTTGTATCTACTATTCCAGGCACGTCCTCGCGGTATAACACATCTCTTTTGAGAAAACTAATTGACACACTTATAAGTAACGGATGTTACTGATCAATAACGGATCTACAGACGCCGCTGTAGTTCCTCCATCCTCCTTTTTTTACTTCCTCGAAGTGAAATTGGGTCTTAAATCTCCACTAGTGACTCTAGTTGATTATATTTATGGTTTTATATAAGGTAAGATCTATTTGCAACGACATTGTCTGGTCGACGTTCTGCGAAGCCCACATGTTGATCGAATGGTAACAAATTGGTTCATTGGGAGCTTAGAACGGGTTTATCTAGAATAAATGACTATTGTTTTCTGAAATAAAATGTTTTGTATATCGTAATAGATACTTCCAGAGTCGGTTCTTCGATGTTTAATGTAATTTTACCAATTACACTGACAGAAATGTCTTGTTTCCATTATTGACTATTTTTTCTTATAAGTTTTTAATTTTTACAATTTTTGATATGTTTTTCTTTTTTTATGAAAAATTTTAATTCTATTCTCAGTTTTTTGTATATTTTTTTGGTTTTGTAAATACAAAGTTCACGTGTTAATAGGTAACATCACATTGACAGTAGGAAGATAGCTGTTTGACATGTTGTCAGAGGTGTCATACACCTGTCAATGTTCATTTTTTCATTTCGTTTTATATTTGTTCTTGATTTTTTGTATGATGATTCCATTTTTTGTTTTTTTTTTCTATTTTTGCAATTAGTTTCAATTTTTTTAAGATATTCACCAGCTGTTTTGTATTTTTTCTATATTTCGTTTGTGATTCTTTAGATGTATCTACATTTTTTCCATTTTTCATCAATGTTATCGCCTAATTTACTCTCCATACTATTTATAGGCATTTTTTACATTGACAGCGGTGTTACAGCTACTTGACGTGTAAGTGACAGATCTGTTATAACTCTGTCAATGTCAAAACGAACGTAGGAACAAAATTAAAAAACTAATAATAATTTTGGTCTTGTTTATATAATTTTAATTAACTTTGAATCTCCCTGTAATATTTAATCGTTTCACAGTTTATTTTAACCATTCGAATTTTTGTCATAGCAAGAAAGATTAAGCTGTAAGTAGCGAACAGATGTTTATAAACTACTGCATGTTATCACGAAGTTGAGCTTTTGAACTGGTATCTTCTCAATAAATTACCACAAATATTTTCTTGCACTTACGTATACAGTTCTTGTAAATATTATTATAGCTATATCGATTCGAGCTTTATTTCTTCCGGTTCGACAAAGTAGTAGGTATAGTTGGTTCACATTTAGTGTGCCTTAACTTATGCAGGAATTAAAAGTACCCACTGATAAAATCAAAGCAATAATCTAATGTAATACCCTGTTAGCTTGGAAAGGCTGAAGGAATATAAGGAAAATAAATTTATTCATGTAAAAAGCTTAAAAATAATTTAATCGTTAAACTGTTAAAATAAAATTTAATGTTTATTAATTAACTAAATTATAAGATATTCATTTAATAAAGTGGATTCTACTGATTTTAGATTTTATTATTTTTATATTTAGTAAGTAACTGTTTTAAACATTCTTATTTATTTTTCAATCTTAGATGACACCTCTTTCAATTTGAAAATCTTGTAAAATATCTATATACTTATAAAGTAGGGTTTAGACGCATAATGTAAAATTAATTAACTTATAAATATTTCTCGATTGCAAGAAGGATTAGTAGAGGCGAGTATTGTAAAATTTATTTATTAATTTATTGCTTATCTATATTTCAAACGATAGGTAAATGGGGTTATAATAAGGGTCGTCGGCTAAAATAGTCTTTGAGTGAATAAGTTGTTAGTTGTTAATATTTTATTTTATTAGTTGCACACGACTATAAGTCCATTTCACAGATTTTGGCCGATGACAGAAATCATACTCGAAGTAAATTTAGAGTTATATCTCTCTCAGATACAGGCAAGTTAGAAATTTAAATAAGGACGTTTGTTTTTTAATACAACACTTACGTAACTAGGTACATCTTGTTTCACCGGTAGATAAAAAGTATTCAATACGGAAGTCTTGACCTAATTCACATTCCTAGTAACCGTCATGTACGGCTCGTTGTAGAAGAGTTGAATTTAATAATTATGAATGTCATATTTTTGTAGATGTCAAACTATACTGATAGTTTCAGAAACTTACGACCTAATTTAGAAAAAAATAACTCTCCGCCACTGGTAACTTGGATGACAGTTTAATCTTATTTTAGTGGTTTCTAATATCAATTCGGCCAAAAACGATGAAATGGACTATATAGTCCATTTCACCGATTTTGGCCGATGACAGAAATCATACTGTAAGTAAATTGAGAGTTACATCTCTCTCAGATACAGGCAAGTTAGAAATTTAAATGAGGACGTTTGTTTTTTAGTACAACACTTACGTAACTGCATCTTGTTTCACCGGTAGATAAAAAGTATTCAATACTGAAGTCTTGACTTGATTCACATTCCTAGTAACCGTCATGTACGGCTCGTTGTTGAACGGTTAAATTTAATAATTATTAATGTCATATTTCTGTAGATGTCAAATATAGTTTCAGAAACCATAGAGATATTATTATACATAGAGGAGGCAAGCTGTATGGCTGCCTGTAAGTGGAAACGTCCGGCCGTTAGAGAGAGAAAGAAAACCAAGGTGGTCTTGTATCTTTGTCTAGCTCTCTGCTGATTGGTCTCTCCCATCATTTTCAGCGTTCGATAAAGCGAACGATGGATGATCTTCTGTACTACATCCTTTAGTAGATCATCAGTATTTTGAAGTGTTGAACCTGAATATCGACTCTATATTTGATTGTTGATGTATTGGTTCTTTTTTATAAAAAATAATTATCTATATGTCTAATACACTGCTTTTCAAGCAGCCAATCAGTGACGAGGAGAGACAGAAATGCAAGACCACCGACGTTCTCTTTCTTTTTCTAATGAGCGGACGCGATTTTGGCTGGCTTGCCCCCTCTATGTATAATATCTCTATGTCAGAAACTTACGACCAAATTTAGAGAAAAAAACTCGCCGCCATTGGTAACTTAGATGACAGTTTAATCTTATTTCAGTGGTTTCTAATATCAAATCGGCCAAAAACGATGAAATGGACTATACCAAACTTAATTTCAACAAATAACTACTATTTAATATGTACCTACTAAAATAGTTAACCTGACCCTGAACGATTGGGTTGATAATCTCTTTGGGACAATTCTTTAAGCATAGATGTTTACAAGAGGTTATTAATTTTACTGTCCTTATCAAAATAACTTTTATAATGAAGGCACACTAAATGTGAATCAACTATACATTATTGTTTTATTATTAAAGATATTTAACTGAAAAAAAAATCAAAAATACATTGTCTTCAATTTATTGCGATCCTCAAACACCTGGCTTATTATACAGTTAAATAATGTTTTTATGCGTATACCTGATCCCTCATTTTCCTTCTTTGTCTCTCACACTTCTTTTCTCCGTTCTTGTAAAAATCACAGAATCTTTGCTGTTGTCTATATCGTCTTAATAATTTTAAACACCAAATATATTTATGTAGGTACAAATAGAAGTGGGTGGGTGCAGTATTTAAATTAATAACCAACAAATAAAATCGATGCACCAAAATTGAAATTATTAAGAAATAGTGTAAATTATACGTTGTGAGATGTGGGATGTAGGAATATTGCAGTTTAACATAAACCTACTTTCGTTTCAAAATAATATACTACACACAAATTTAAATTCGCTGTATGTCATAAATAAATAATGTTTGACCTCTACAATTCTATAACTAACCACCAATTAGTTTTATATTTTTTTTATTTTAATAATTAGTGATTAATTCGCGAAGAGCGTGACTTCTTAAGTAAGATTTTTTTTTTTCATATATTATGTCACCAAACTGACGAAGAAATAAGATTATTTTTGTAAATTAAAAAGTAGGTAATAGTATTATACGTTACAAGGTCGGTAGGTGACTTATTACAGTTCGAGTTAGTTTACGGACGAGGCGACGTAGGAGCCACGTCTGGAAATAAAAACGAGTACTGTAATAAAACCTAACGACCATGTATCGTATTATATTTTATTTTATCATGTTTTTATAAATTAACAAATTCATACAAATTTTAAAAATAGTTCGTAACTATTACCCTAACTATCAAATATTTTAAAAATTTTATATTAATTGTTTATTTGTGTTTTAAATTAAAATAAAATAAAAAATAAGTAATTAATAAGTTTATTTTTATTTTATAGTCATTATAGTGTTTTTAAATGTCAAAAATTAAAAGTAATTGACTTCCCTTAAGCAATCAGAACAGAGTTGCTAGGCAACATATTACAGTACATGATACCGTAATGTTTTACTTACCGGCGCCGAATTGATAATAGGGAAGTTTAATTATTTCATCCTGTCCAGTAAATACACTTCCCTATAATCAATTAGGCGCCGGTAAGTAAAACATTACGGTATTAGGTACTGTAATGTGTTGCCCAGCAACGCTGCTCTGATTGCTTAAGGGAAGACAATTACTTTTAATTTTTGACATTTAAAAATACTATAATAACTATAAAATAAAAATAAAATAATTAATTACTTACTTTTACATCCATATTTAAAAAGAAGTCAATGTTATTCAATTTTATATTAACAATTAAATCTTAATAATAAAAAAAATATTTGACAGTGACAGATGGATTTCAAGGTAATTTGACATTTTACCTAACTAATCAAGTTACGAACTATTTTTAGTCAAGTTACGAACTACTGTTAAAATTTTTATAAATTTATTAATTTATAAAAACAGGATGAAATAAAATATAATACGATACATGATACATGGTCGTTAGGTGTTATTACTCGTTTTTATTTCCGGACTTGGCTCCTACGTCGCCTCGTCTGTAAACTAACTCATACTGTAATAAGTCACCTACCGACCTTGTAACGTATAATACTATTACTGATAAGGATGAAATAAATTACCTTGTTTAAACTCATCATGGAACAAATTATACGAAAATCAAAAGGAAAGAAGGCTACAAAATGGAGCCACAAAATAGCAATTGTATGTTACGCGGATGACGCAGTTCTTACCGCGGACAACGAGGATGATCTACAAAGGCTGCATATTTTTAATCTAGAAGCAAAAATATTTAACATTATAATGTCTGAAACAACGAAATGGATGGTAAAATGCAAAGAACCAAAATAATGCAAACTAGAACAAAATAATAAAACGGGTTATGACATTCAATTACTGGGGGTTGAAGCAACAAGGCCTTAGGAAAATAATTAAAGAAGCTATAGCACCAGCCAACAAAGCAGCAAAAGTGAGCGGATGCCTTTATGGAACAGTATGGAAGGAAAAGCCTATAACCACAGATAGTAAAGTAAAGATATACAAAGCAGTGGTGAGACCTATTCTAACCAATGCAGATGAAACAAGAGCTGACACAAAAAGAACAAAACAGAAAATAAATAAAATTGAAATGAAAGTGCTAAGAGCAATAAAAGAAGTTTCACTATGGGACAGACAAAGAAATAAAACAATACAAGAACAATGGCTACATGTATAAAAAAACAGACGAAAGCAATGGGATCAACACGTGGACAGAATGGAACAGGAGAGACGACCAAAAATTTCCAGAGACAACATACCATATAGCAAAAGACCTCAAGAAAGACCTCCTAAAAGATGGAAAGAAAGCTGGCAGACAACAACCACAGAAACGGAATAGAGGCAGACAAACAGGAGTAATCCTAGTCGTAAGAGAAAGAAGAAGTAAGTTACCATTCGAAGACACATTTGACACTTCGCCTCAAAGACACATTTCACATAGATCGAGGTATGACAGCTTATTCAACAACTCATACTTCTGTCAAATTAAGCAAATGTAAGCCAGATCAGATATGTAATTAAAAGAAATTTTGAAAAAATTAGGAAAATTCGTAAACAAAAGTAAAAAAATTAAAAAGACAATTTTAAAAGCGGCTAGGTGACCACTACAAGATACATTTGACGTTTCACCTCAAAGGAACATTCGACATTGATAGAGGTATGACCGCTTTGACACATTTGACGTGTCGCCTCAGACACTTTTAATATTGCTGGAGGTATGACAGCTCATTTAACAACCTGTCACACTCCCATCAAATTAAGCAAATGTAAGAATTGGAAATGATAATGTAATGGGAAGAAATTTTGAATATCTTTCTAAAATTTGTAAATCACTAAAAATAACTACCTAAATAAACGTAAAAAAATAAAAAGACTATTTAAAAGCGAATAGGTGACGACTCGAAGACAAATTTGACGTTTCGTTTTAAAGTCACATTCGACATTTATAGAGGTATGACAGGTTACACAACAATCTGTCACATTCCTGTCAACTTGAACAATTGGAAATGATCAGTTAAATAATTTGAAGAAATTTTAAATAAATTAGGAAAAATCGTAAATCACTAAAGAGACAAATGTAAAAAATTAAAAACTTAAAATTTCAAGGAAAATAGAAAATAGCAAAAAAGTAAAAAAACAAATAAAAGAAAATAACAAATTAAAAACCATTAAAAACAAAGGGAACCATTAAAACGTGAAGAAAAAAATTGTATAAACCAAAATAAAAGTAAATACCATCATAAAAAGTTAAGAAATATATCAAAATAAAAACAAACAATTAAGGCCTGGCAAATTTTCGAAGAAAAAATCTGAAAAACAAAAAACAGGAAAAAATGAAAAAACCAAAAATATAGCAAAAACTGTAAAACCTGCAAAGAAAATAGAAAACATAGAAAAACCTGGGAAAACACAATAAATAAATAAACATATTAAAAAAGTGAATAAAAGGATAACCGGAAATAAAAATTGAATCAAAGAAAAACATCAAGAAGATAAAACAAAATAAAATTAGATTAAATAAACGAATTATAAAAGAAATAAAAAAACTACCAAAATCGATAAAAATTAAAAAAGTAAAAATTTATAAAATATTGTGAAAAAAATTAAATAAAGACTGAAAAAATTTATATATTCTATAAAAACTGAAAAAATGGTATTTCATAAAAAATTGCAAGAACTGCGGGTAAAAAAATTTAAACTAACGACAAAAAATTATTTAAATTAACATTTTAATTTGAAAAAGTTAATACGTTTTAACTCTGTTTCTTTTACCACAGTTTATATTACATCTATTCCAAACAGTTATAAAGGTTTTTTTACAGTGTGATTCTTTATTAGTCGCTGGTGTCAAATTCCCGAACTTACAACTTACCACAGAAAGAGATCGCTGAGGGATTGTAATCGGTGGTGCGTCAACGGTTATATTAGTGTTGATTTCTGGTTGCGGTTGACGAGGCCCTTCGCTGCCGAGGCTGCTTGTAGGGCGCCGACCCTTTGATTGAACAGTTGTAGTTTGAGGAGTCCGCTCCGTCTGCAAGTTCATCGCCTCATCGCTGATACGCGAATCAATTACATCTGGAAATAAAATATAGGTTATAAGTAACAAGATGAAATCCCCGAAATATTGATTTTAAGGCAAGTAAAATTTTACGAAGCAGATTGTGGTATTTATTAGATATATAGATATTGAGTAGCTTTTATTTTTTATTTTAGTCATCATTGAGCAAGATGAACAATATCAAAAAGAATAATTAAATTAACATTAAATAAGTAAGCAAAGTAAGGGACACGAAAGTGGAAATTTCTCTCAAAGAGAGCGAAAGAAACTTAGCGGAACCATTCTATTAACTTATCATTTTCTCGTGATAACGATTAGCATTCGTTTTCCCTTTCCACAGCAATGAGCAACGAATAGACAAGCATCTCTTATTTTAGGTTCTTTTTTAATTAAACACCAATAACGAACCAGCGGACAGAGATACCTATAACGTATTTCCTGAGATTTACATTCTCTGTATGAGTAAGATAAAAAAAGAAAAAAGAATTGGACAATAAAATAAGTCACCACAAAGTGGTAGAGGTGGAAGACTTATATAAGTGTAAAAATCTTGCTTACAGAGAAAGAAAGAACATTGGAGAGGAACCATTTAACTCGCCGTTAATTGGTCGCTGAGATAAAAAGCGGCTTTTCTGATTTTGATACTCTCTCTTTGAGTAGAGAAGACAAAAATTTATCACCAATAATAAAAAGTCTTTATTAACAAAATCAGGCTGTTCTAAATATACATTTAACGCTTTCAAATAGAGTTAGCAATTTAGAGGACTACAAATTAAAAATGTCTTGCTTTAAGGAAGAGAGAGGGAAAGATAGAGAGGAATTAAAAAAACGATTCTACTCGCCTCTGATTAGGTCCTGATAAGGATTACCATTAATTTCATATTTTACATACTATTAAGCACCATTAAGAAGCGAGTAGACAGAGATGTAAAGAGGTTCTTCGTATTTTCATTATTTTATTTTGCAATCAACAAAATGCTAATAAAGTTAATACTCTAAAACAGAGTCAGCGAAGTAGGAGACTAGTAAGTCTTGCTCTACGAGATAGAGAG
Organism: Altica lythri; assembly: GCA_964028335.1. Taxonomy (NCBI): domain Eukaryota; kingdom Metazoa; phylum Arthropoda; class Insecta; order Coleoptera; family Chrysomelidae; genus Altica; species Altica lythri. The sequence continues at coordinate 39,134,042 of OZ034807.1, read as the reverse complement.
AGAAAGAAAGAGCGGAAAAAAGACTCTTATCACCTTTGATTAGCTCCCGATGACGACTAGCATACTAGTTTCACATACAATTAACTACCAATAAGAAGGAAGTATACTTTTAAATAGAGTAAGCAAAATGGGGTCTTAATGACTAACAGTATTTATTTACATAGTAAAACATCAATAACAAATGAACAGAATGGGATAAAAAGTGTTTTACTGAAATTTCATTCCCTGTATAAGTAACACAAAAAATGAAGATGTTGCTAGCGTAAATACATAATGGCAGAGGTGGGAACTCATAAAAGTTTTAAAAATTTCTTGATTAAGGAGAGAGAAAGAACACCGGAGGAACCGATCTACTCGCTATTGATTAATGATTACTGCAATTAGTTTTACATTCCCATTTTAATTAAACATATATAATATGTAATAAAGCACCAATAAGAAGCGAGTAGACAGGGATGGATAAAGGTTCCTCGCATTTTCATTATTTCTCTTTTCAAACACGAGAACTAATACGTGTTAACCAACAAAAGTGTTAATATTTTAAAATAAAGTGAACGAGTTAGAAAATTCGTGTAAATGGTAAATCTTGTTCAAATAAATAGAAAAAGCACCGAAGAAACCAATCTTTTTACTCGTTTAATCACTCTTTCATTCCACAAATTTGGATAGGGCAGAGTTATTTTTTTCTTTTTCTAGATTGTAGCACGTTCATTCATTCTGTATTAAACAACGTAATTAGATATCTAAAAAGTTACGCATATTTTACATAGCAAAATTCAATTAAAGACCACATTCTTTATCTCCATTATAGGTAGGTGTATGTTATCACCTCCCAGAGTGCTTCGATTCAATTACAACTAAAAAGAGTTTTGACACTTTAACAAATGACTTTGAATTCTTCCTATCTCGAAGTTCCTTCTTAAATCTCACTTAAATCAATCTTACTAAATCAAAACCGAGTATAATAACAGTTTAACATTACAATGATTTATAAAAGAACAAGCGGTTGCAGCATAAACTGTGTGAAAATGCGTGGGTTTAGTTCAAGCTGAGTTCTAAGATAGCACACAATATGGGCTCCGAGTTAATAATGATATTAGCATCGAGATATCCTTGCAGTTTTTAAATAGTGCTTGTGTATTCTTGTGCAAAAGTCATTTAATTGTTGGTTAGTTCAAACACTATAACTTATAATCTTCTAGAGTTTATAAGTGTAGGAAGAAAAAAAACATTGTTTAAGATTTATTCACAATTCTTATACGAGTTCTTACACGTTTATCTTCAAGTTATTGGCAGTTACAATTTTTTCTTAATTTTCACCTTGTGTACAATTATGTTTATCTACGTTAATAAGTTGTTTAAAAAAAAATACGAGTGGAAGAAACACACATTTACTTTAACGGATTGTACGAGGTGTAGCAGAAAAGTAATCAGACTAGCAAGCAATCTGTCAATTGGCAACACTACACTGTTGTTCTTGATAGAGCACGTGCACCGTATATAGACAAGAATAGTAGGATCACTCTGCCATCCGCCTTTAAAGTTCTTTGTACCACATTTCGCTCCAATTTGCCGACTTTTTTGTGCAGTTTTGTGAGAACTGGTGTGAAGCGATGCCAAATCTACCGACTTTTCGGTACATCTACCAATTTAGGAAGTAATCTACCAATATACCGTTATAATTTTCTTTCATAGTTATTTAACTTTTTTTAACCCAATTTAAACTTACCTTTTTTTAACCAAATGAACACTTTTTTAAATTTGCCGCCATTTTTTATCCGTACCGATGTACTTATTTGGAACAAGTTTTTGCGAGAGTGATTCTACTATGCTTATCTATATACACAATATACAGTATATTGGTACGATATCTTAGTTCAGAGCGAGAGCGAGTTTCAACTCCTTCCGTTTACTAATCTATTACAGTGAAGTTATGTTTTGGTTGTGCTCCACGCAAAATGGACTAATGGAATTTGGAACGAGATTGTGTAATTTGGTATTAAACTTGGAGAATCATCAAGTGGTACGTTTGAAATGTTTATAACATGGAAAAAAAATTATTCCAAACACACTGAGTATGAACACAGTTCAACTAGAAAAATATAGAACGTGTGAACATTTTTCTGACATAAAATCGTCATTTAACATTAAGAATGTTAAATGAATAATTAAATATGTTTATTGTTCGTTAAATGTTGATTGAACACTTGCACATGCGAAAGGTGAGTGCAAAAATGATAACGAAATATCTCATAATTGAGCAGAAAGTGTTTTGATTTTCTTGGTAGAATCGCCAATGAGCAAGATTTCGTTAGTTGCAATCATAGGTGAAAAATAATGAATTTTTAATTAAGATTCTGAAACCAAGAAGCACAATACGAGCTCTTCTTCACAAAAAAAACTCAAATGAGTAAATCGAAGATCAAATCAATACTGATCTGTTTATATATATATATATATATAGTAAGAAACTGGAAACTTTATTGGGTAACCGGTTAATAAAAAAAACCAAGAGTACTCTTTTCTACGTATTTCCTATATTTCGTCAGTGGTCACTGACATCTTCAGGGTAAGCTACAAGATTATTATAAATATGGTAAAATGTTAACAACAGTAGGTATGTTTTTATATTGTGATGTTAATAATAAAAATTACTTACTAGAGTGAGATTGTAGGTAATGATCTTACATGTGTAAATATACAAAAAGTCAGCATTTTTAAAATGTCACAAACAAAAGGTTAAAAATTTTATACATAGTAACATTGATAAAATCAAAGGGGACAATAACATTTAAAATAATAATTTTATAAGGTACAAACAGGTACACCAAAAGAAAGCTGGCTGTTAAATGATGGTTAGAAAAAAAAATTTATACTTATATAAATATATTGTTGTCGAGTATTTGTTTCGATTGAAGAAGTTGTTAAACACCCAAATAGTCGTGATTTTAATAATGAAATGGCAATATATTTGTAAAAATTTTACAAAAAGAACGCTGATTATCATAAAGGGTTATCTGATTATAGATGACCATCAGTATTATTTGTTTTATCTATGGTTAACAAATATGAATAACCGTCTTTCAGGTTTTTAATGTATGATCTTTTGTTTAGAGTATTTTTGTTTTGGAAAATATATGCCATTTCTAAAAAAAGTCTTTTGCGTTCATTAGTCTCCCTTGCTAGAATAGTGAAGGAATCAAAATCCATAATATGACCTGTATTAAACACATGTGAAGCTAACGAACATCTATCGGGATAAAGTCTGCAATCACTTTTGTGGGATGTGATACGGTCCATGATCCGTCTAGCAGTTTGACCTATGTATTCTTTTTTACAATTAGTATCTTATATATTACATCCGTCAGATGTTCTTTGGGAGATTTGTCTTTCATCTTAGAAAAAATGCTGTTTGATATTAAAACTGGCTTATTGGCAACTTTAATATTTAATGGATTTTTCTTCTTGGGACAGGTTCCTTCAATGAGTTGTTGAAACGTGGTCCAGGATTTTTAAATTGGTTGTCTAGATTAAGTTTTTTTTTTGATATTGTATTGTTTTTGTTTAGTTGATAGATTGTTTTATATGGAGATGATTATTATTTTTTGAATTTTGATGGAAGAGATGTATTGTCAAATTTGATAAAAAAATAAAAAAATTATAAAAACTGAATATTGAAATTTTAATTATTTAACAAATAAATAATTAAAACCATAAAAAGAAATAAAAGATATAAAACAACAAAAGAAACAAGCAACAAAAATAAAAAGAAACCTGAGATTGGAAATATTGTAAGCAGTGCAGTCCAAGGATAGAAATAATATGATGAGACAAATGGAACAATAGAAAGGAGTTCGAAAGTTGCAGTAAGAAGAAAGATTTTGGAAATTATCAAGAAGAAGATTTTTATTATACATTTTTAATTTGATTTGTGAAGACAATCAATTTAAAAATCTTGGATCCACAACCTATAATTTTGTTGAAGGAGGGTGTTCCCGGAGGGAATAAGATCCATTTCAATATATATATTACAAAGTACTATGTAATAAATAGTAAAAACTAACAAGAAAATATTATAAAAACGAAAAAAATGAAAAAATGGTAAAAACATCGTGTTAGGCGGTACAAAGTTCGCCGGGTCAGCTAGTTTTTGATAAAATAAAAATTATACACAACGAATTTATTTCTCTAGGATATACTGGTTTTTGGGACAGAAAGAATCATTAGGTCACTAGGGCACTAATTAATATTGAGATATTTTTTTAACAGATGGATTCACATGCAAGTTTTACCTACATTTACTAAAATCAAAACATAATTTAGAGCTTAAATTAATTCACAAACAAATTTGTAAACATTATGCAAAACTCGATGAAATTAATAAAAAATTTAAATTAATTTTCAATAACGTTTCATCTAGCAAATTCAATTTTATGGAGGATTTTAACTTTTCGGACACACTTAATCTCAAAATTAATATGGAAAGAAATTTAAAAGGCTTAAAAAAAATTAAAAACTTTTACAAAAGATGACATAAGTCTCCTCGAACGAGGTCTAAAACATTGTCTTATAAACCCATTCTCTGAGAAAGCTTTTCTTCAATAGGCTGTTAAATTAGATAACTTAATAGAATTTTTACCACCGGCAGTCAACAAACGCCAAGTAAGGTTTACAATTTATAACAAACTTAATAAATTCAAAAAAGAATCTCTTATATAATAAACATCAAATGTTAAATCTTAAAAACCTTAGATTAAAAATCATAAATAACAATCTCAGAGTTACTAAAGCCGATAAAGGTTAATTGTTTAGTCAGTCACTTTAGACTTCATTGAATTCTCCAACAAGGTTAAAACTTAACTCTCATCAACTTAAAATCTAACCCTAAGAACAAAAAACTTGATAACCGTCTTTTCTAGAACTCCATGATGCAAATCGTTTATACACATCATTTATACGGGCTTCCGAAGCTAGACAAGTCTGTAATAGCAATTAGGCTTCGTTAACACACCAGTTTCGAAACTAACATCGTTGATTTGCAAAATTTTTCACACAAAAACAAATTTCAAACCGGATAACCTGGTGAGTAACTCTTTAACTCTAATTAACAACATTAGGAATTACCATATACGGGATAATTGCATAATGACCTCTTTTGATGTGAGGAATCTGTACAAGTCAGTGCCGGTTTCTGAGTGGCTCTCTCTGGCTCGTGCGATTCTGGAAGCTGCGGGTGCCTCTTCTAGTCACACTAATCATTGAATAACTCTTCTTAGACAATGTCTTTCACAACATTCAATAACAAACTTTACAAACAACCCGGTGTCTTAGCAATGGATTGTGGCCTTTCTTCTCTCAAAACTGTCGTTGACATTCTTAACTACAGATATGTCGATGATATTTTTTGTCTAATTAAAGGTGACACTTCAACAGCTAACACAATACTCAATCAAATTGAACAAGAAGGTCACCTCAACTTCCTTGATCTCTCGATTCGTAGATGTGGCTCTGAGTTTGGCTTAAGTGTGTTTAGGAAGCCTACACAAACTGACCATGTTATCCACGCTTCTTCCGATCACCCTCAACAGCATAAGATGACAGCTTTTAATTGCTAAATACAGCTGAGAGATCTCTTCTGGTTGGAGTTTCCCAGAAGCGTCTTCGATTGTCTTAGTCCTTCTAGATCATTCCAGTAGTTGGATTTTTCGCTATCCATTTTTCTTATTTTCTCTAAGATTGTACTACTGCTGATTCCACAGAATGGTTCTGGTCCCAACTATGGGATTTCAGCGCCTTCTTTTGCCAGCTTGTCTTCTGTTTAATTTCCTTCTACTCCTATGTGTTCTGGAACCCATAGGAACCCCCAATTTTTTGTTATTCTGTTCTAGTTTATTTATTTGCCTAGGCATTCCCAGACCATCTTTGAACTGATTGTAAGTGAGTTCAGACCTTTGGTGGCTGTTTGACTATCTGACATGATTACAATCTTCTGTCTACGATAGTTTCTTTCAATATTAAATTCTATAAATCTTTCGATGGCACGAATTTACTAACAATACTAATGAAAGTTTCTCAAATTCATCATTTTCATCCATCATTACATACAACGAATTTCCGAACACAAAAAAATTGACATTTATATAAATTGTCAAACTGTTCCATGACAACACAGTGCACGCCGTTGGGATGTTTCTGTAGAGTTTTTATGTATAGGATTCTTTTCTCGGAATTAAAATTTAATGTTTTCTTTTAACGGAATTACGAAAAGTCTTGAACGAAACAAATCTGATACGCAAATAACAGATTCGGTTGTTATAGTCCTCGGCTGCGCCTCGGATTACAATATTCAACCTCATCCGTTATTTGCTACATATCGGCCTTGTAACATTAATAACTATATTTATGTAAAAAGATTACCTAATAACAACAAAAACAGTAATGTGGTTTAAAAACCGGTTCAATACGCTTTTTTGTTTTTTTGTTATTTTGTCTTCTAATAAAACAAGCAAACATGCAAGAAAATTTAAATTTGCTTTCAACTAAATTAGTTGAGCAACACCTGGCTTGTTTTTAAAAAATCTATTAAACTAATAAAAACATAGGTGATGAAAAGTCTATAAATAGTATAACAAAATTTAAAAATAAATGGAACAACAATCAAAACAATGTGCAATCAAAGTTGATATGATCTTGCAACTCTAACGACCGTTCTGAACTCTGAACCCGGGTTCATACAACGGAAATCGCCCGAAGAAACCGAAGAAGAAGAAAAGATTGTTAGGTTACCGACCCACTCAAGGCTTTTGTTATTTTTTTTTCAGCCACGAAATCTTCGTCTACTCTTTCAATCCTTTCGGTCATTTTTCTACAAATAGAAACTTAAATAAAATTATTCGATTAACATTTATGGCGTTTAATGCATTGATTTTTATTAATGTTTATTTAAACAATAAATTTACACATTGCAAAATATTCATACTGAAATGTTTAAACCACTTAATTTTGTTAATTGGGTCACTAAGTAGTTCTACTATTTTTATTACCAAATTGTGTACGAAATTTGTAGCGAACGCCAACAGATGTGACATTATTTGCAGAAGCTTAGTTTGTTAATTAATCAAATATTTATATTGCTTTCTATTGAGGAAAATAACGTTTTTTATTTGATTGCTAGCGTTTAGGACCCACGTGCATGATCAGTACCCTAGTTGGATCATCGTGAATTTGAACTCAGTCAAAATATTAACAAGGACAAACCCATTGCGAATTATATCACCTAGTTAAGTAATTTATTAACGAAGATGTTAAGCCAACAAGTTTAAAAGTGATAAAGTTTTATTTGGTATTGTTTTAATTGATAACCACAAGATTAAGGAATTTCGTTTATATTAAAATTATGATTCAATATGAGTAGATCTGATATTTTTTTCACTAAAAATCGAATTTCGATATCTCTTTTTGTTCTGTTTTCTCTTCTGCTTTTCTCAATTAGCTTCTACTGATTTTAACTGTTTTCTTAAATATTTTTTATCACCATATCTCTTTTTTATATATACGAAATAGCTTTCTTTCTTTTTCATGTGAAAAGTCTTTTTTGAACTAGATATTGTTTTATATTTGCTAAATTATTTATACCAAGTATCTCTTTTTTTATATTAAATATTTCTCTTTTCATACCACGGATCTCTTTGTATTTTTCTTTTTTCGTACTAAATATCGCTTTTTTCAGTTTACATACACTTCTTATTTTAAACTAAATACACACCGAAACATTGATGCGATTCGTCAGCTAATTAAGGAGAACCGCCGTGCAACATACCGGGAGATAGAAGCATCTTTGGGCATTTCAAAGACCTCTATCTAAAAGATCCTACATAAAGACCTAGGTGTTACGAAGTTGGTTTCCCGTTGGATCCCTCATTTGCTCACAGAAGGGCAAAAAGTGGTTCGGTTTAATTAGTGTCGAAAAACATTAGAATGGTTCAAAAAAGGTAGCTGCAAAAACGTTTACAGTATTGATATACCTCAAGGCCCAATTGTCTGACAGTGTCGTCATTGTGACGTAAATGCAAATGGAACCAATGCGAGATTCGAATGAATGGTAAACTTTATGAGTATATGCAAAACTAAAAAAACAACCCTCGTATATATCCCCTTTAAGTGTTTAGAGTGTTTGAAAAAAAGTGGTATAGTCCATTTCACCGTTTTTGGCCGATTTGATATTAGAAACCACTGAAATAAGATTAAACTGTCATCCAAGTTACCAATGGCGGACAGTTTTTTTTTCTAAATTAGGTCGTAAGTTTCTGAAACTATCAGTGTGGTTTGACATCTACAAAAATGTGACATTAATAATTATTAAATTTAACCCTTCAACAACGAGCCGTACATGACAGATACTAGGAATGTGAATTAAGTCAAGACTTCCGTATTGAATACTTTTTATCTACCGGTGAAACAAGATGCAGTTACGTAAGTGTTGTATTAAAAAACAAACGTCCTCATTTAAATTTCTAACTTGCTTGTATCTGAGAGAGATGTAACTCTAAATTTACTTCGAGTATGATTTCTGTCATCGGCCAAAAACGGTGAAATGGACCATACTAAGTAATACTTTTTTTAAATAAAAAAACTCATTTAAACTAACAATTTTTTATAAGAATTTTTCATTATACTAAATAAGTATTTTCTTCTTACTCAGTATCTCTTTCCATAGTAAATATCTCTTCTTTTTTATACACTATCTTTCTTTTTTATACTATAAATATCTCGATTTTTATGCTATCAATTATCATACCTTAATACCTTAATGTGTGCATTTACTATTTAGTTTAACGAATTTCTAATAGATGGTGGTGTATTTTAATTTATCTATACCAACGCTTGACACGGGTTTTATTTCGATTTCCAAATTACACATTAAGAAGTTTATTTAGATTTGTCTTCGTCCGGAATAGAAACGTTTAAAAAAACAGGGTAAGTAAAAAAACTAAGGAGAATAAAAAAATGAAAAAAAAAACTAGCAAAAGTTGGATAAAAACAAAAGAATAAAAAAATGAAAAAACTGTAACAAAAAAAGGAACGAATAGAATTTACGGTAAAAAGCACAACGAAAAGAAACAAAAAAGTTGTGGAAACACGTGGAAAAATCGAAAAACATCGAAATAAAAAAAAAGATAAAAACAAAAATTAAAAAATTAAACGAAAGATAATAAAAAAAATTGAAAAACAGCAAGAAAACCGTTTAAAAAAAATTTATAAAAAACGTAAGTAAGCATAAAAAATGGAATATATATATAAATATATTATATAAAAGAAATAAAAAATATCAAAAATGAAAAAAACGATGTAATTGGAAAAAGAAATAAGAAAACGTAAAAAAAGAAAGATGAACAAACAGATTAAATGGACAAACATAAAAACAAGAAAAATTGAAAAAATAAAAAATGTGGAAAATTGAAGAAAAGGAAGGAATCGAAAAAAAATCGGAAAAAATGATAATAAATAATAAAATAAAGTAAAATAAAAATTCCAAAAATGGAAAAGATCGAATAAATAATTTAACTCTAAAAAAACAGAAAGAAACCGTTTGAAAAATCTAAAAAAGTAAGTAAATCAAAAGTAAAGCATAAAAAAATAGAAAAAATAAAAAAAGAAATAAAAAAGATGCAAAAATTTAAAAAAACAAACGATAGAATTCAAACAAGAAATAAAAAAAACGTAAAAAAAGGAAATAAAAATTAATAGATTAAATGAACAAACAGAAAAAAATCAAGAAAAATTGAAAAATTGTATGAGAAAGAACGAAAAATGTGGAAAATTAAAAAAAAGGAAGCAATAAAAAAATAGTTAGAAATGGGTATATAATAACAAACATAATACCATAGTAAAATGAAAAATCATCAAAAACACGGAAAAACGGAACGGGAAAAGAAAACCTAAGAAGATATCACAAAAACTGGGAATAAAAAAATGTGGAAAATGCACAAAAAAAAACAACTGAAAGAATGACAAAACCATAACTATTACAAAATACAACGAAAATAAAAACTTGGAAACAAACGAGAAAATAATATTAAAAAACATGAAGAAAATCAAAAAACGAGAAACAGTTGTAAAACTTGAAGAAAATGAAATAAAGAAATCATTGATTCCTATGCGGTACGAAGTTTCAACAGGGTTATATAAAACGTAAAATAAAACTAGAAGAATCCAATTATGATATTGTAACCGGTTCCTTAAAAAAATACTAACCAGTACTAATATTTTTTGATAAAACATTCACATAAATATTATTGTCAACGTACGGAACTAATTATTTAAAATTTAAAACGAAATAAACTGATAAATTATGCAACGGATAAAAATAAAGAACCAATTACGAACCTAGACCAGTACAAGGAACCAGTCTATACATAAAACCCACGAATGACTAAGAAGAAATGACGACTTTCGAAAAAAAAATGTTTATACTTGTCCCTTCCCAGCTGGCGTCTGTTCTTGTACCCTTTAATTAATTTCTACCAGACTGTCTAGTCCGAACAAAAAAATCTTTCTCAGTCTAACAAAAGTTGTCGAAGAAACCAAACCTGAATAATTTGAAAATTCTAACACGTGATTTAAAAATTATATTTATTTATTAAAGTCTGCTATATACCATTTACATCTTGACCTCTTGTTATCCAATAAAAACATATTACCTATTATTATATCATAAAAATAGATTTGCTCGGTTCAGTATCCAAGCCGCGTATTGTTTTATGTCAAGAAAACTTGTGATGATGTGTTTTTTTTTGGTACACTCCGATAACTTACGTTGATTATTTAATTTGTTATAAGATTTAGATTAATACAAGTGTAAATTAAACTTTTCTAAAAAAAATGTTTCTTCTCTTAAAAATTATGTTCAGTACGTAAATGAAAACTTATCTTATTTAAAAATGACTCTTAGTGATGGAAAGAAACAAAATTCAGTTCTACAGGAAGTGAAATATGTCGCAGGAAATGATACTGATATACAAAAATTTACTCCTAAAAATGGAATTAAATCAGATACACCATTTTTATGTTTTACTATGTATCTTGGTAAGTTTTTGTTTATTTTATTTCATTAATAAATTTATTTAGTTAGTAAAATATTTAGATAATTAATATTTTTATCTTAAATACCTTTACATTTTTTTGATACCTATATTGATTAGATTTAAATTAAAAATTACTTGCTTTATTTTTTTTTTCATGACGTTACATAAGTCATGTAATGGTGTTATCTAAAACTACGAGGTTTGTCAGAAATAACAAATAACGATTTAAAGGTCGTCATCAGTAAAGTTATATTAACATAAAAAGAAATTTATCTTTCAATTATTTAATTCATTCATTTAATCATTGATTCATTCATTCATTCATTCAATATACAGGGTCATTCAAAATGAGCGGAACACTTGATTTATGGCTTAACTATGAATTATACGATAATTTGACTTCGATAAAAGTTTTTGTACATTTAATGTACTATTTATTGATCTTTTCAGATTTTCCGAAAAAGTAATAGCTTTCAAGATATGACGTCAAAGGACAATATTTTAAATGGATCACCCTGTTTTTATATTTTTTTTTTCGAGTTGGTATGACCTGTCTGAATTCATCAATGGTACATTTAGTGGGTCTGAGACTTATGGTCATATAAATATCAATTAATTAAAAAAATTATTTGACACAAAATGAACCATAATAATTTAAACTTAAATAAGACAAATTTATTTAAGTAGGTGTTGTTCTCCTTCATACAAATTTCCAACCCCTGTTTTACTCCCTTAGGAGTTTCGTAAAATCCTTTCTTGGTGGAGGTCTAGACCCTATAAGGAACCTAACAGCAAAATTTCAAGTTTGTAGCTCTTATAGTTTCTAAGATATGGTGATGAGTGAACTTTCGTTTTCATATAACCCGGCGAACTTCGTACCGCTATTAGATATCAACTGCGCCACCTTATGGTTACTTCATAGTAATTGATAAAGTATGATTTGAAAAGTATATATATATATATATATATATATATATATATATATATAAGATATCCACTGCGCCACCTTACGGTAGCGTCATAATGTTTGATTAAGTAAGAATCGCTTCTATAAATACATATTTAAGATATTAACTGCACCACCTTACGATGACTTCATAGTACTTGATTGAGTTAGAATTGCTGTGTAAATATATAAAATATATCTTTACCATTTTTCTCTTTTTTTAAAAATTTCAGGAGTTCAGTGACATATTCACGTACAGAAGAAATATATATGGGACTCCTTCCAATCAATAAAAATCTCCGGGTGCGTGGATTCTGCATTTAAAAAATCGATTGCACAACAAAAATGCATTTCTTTTTTCTTTCTGTAGTGGGTCTTTCCACTCTCCTACTTTCTGCTGCTCTTGCTATCTCCTTCTCATGCCTCTCCATTTTCCAGCTCTGGCCTCTACTTCTATTTGCTCCTGCTTCCTGTTTTCATTTATTTTTCTTTTTATTTATTTTTTTTTTCATTTATTTTTTATATTCATAATTTCAATTCAATTCATATATTTTTTTACTCATCATTACACTTTTTACATATCTAACATCTTCTAAATTAATTTTATGACAACCTAATCAAATAACAACGCTATCACAATAAACACAATCCGAAACAACAATTTAATAAAAACTTTTATAATACAAATTCAGAACTAAAACTAGCAACTGATTTCCTTAAGGGTGACTCACACTTCCAAAAATCTATCAAAAGAACGTAACCCCGAGGAATCAACACCTTGCAATTGATTTAATTTGCGAAAGATCTTATAGATGTTTTCGTAGTTCATTCATACTATTACTCATCTTTTTAAGTAGGATAAAATGTCCAAAGTTCAGCTTTATAGGTGGAAATCCAAAGTTTACCTTTAACTAAAGATCCAAAGTTTATGTTTTAGCTAAAAATCAAAGAATCACTTTTTTCTTCCGAAAATTTAAGGATCACTTTAGATTACTGAAAATCCAAGAATCACTTCATAATACCGAAAATCTTGCATTGAGATTTTCTCCTTTGATTATTAAGTATTATACTGATGGGTCTACCCCAGAAGAAGTACATAGTGATTGCCGGTCCTAACGTTAGGCTCTCAATAGCCCTGGGAAACACTCCTACTATCTACCAACCGGAATTTTTAGCAATAGATTTCTGTGCTCAAGTGTGAATTAAAAATGCCTCAATTCGGCCAAAATATTTATTGCCTCCGAAAGCGAAGCTGCTTTAAAGGCTGTACAAACTGCCAGATTTAAGGCCAATACACCCTTAAACAGCAAAACAGTCTCTTAAGCAAGTGGTTCACTTTGCTGTGGGTACCATGGCATACAGGAATTGTTGGAAACAAAATTGTTGAAAATTTCGCAAAAAAGAATCTAGTACTACTTTTATTGGATTTGAACATTTCTGTGGCATCTCAAAATGCCGCATTTTGGATAAAGTTTATAACTGGGAAAAAATCTCATTGCAGCCTATTGAAAAAACACAATAGGCCCAAGACAAGCAAAAAGCTTAATACGGCTTTCAATGCGCTACTCTAAATTACTCTTAGAGTTTCAGAAACCTAGAGTAGTCGCAGGAATTCTCACAGGACGCTGCCAATTGAGGTGCCATCTCTATAAAATAATAGTTTTCGTCTTTCTTTGCAAAGTTAACTCGTTCGATGAACGATGTTCCACGAGCAAAACTTGTTAGAAAACAGGAAAAGCTCACTGGGAGCCAGATCTGGAAAAAACGTTGTTTGGTTAAATAATCGAGCAATGAGCAATTTGCTGATTTTAGCAATAGCAACATCTAAAGAGTGAGTAGAAACTTTTTAATTACGGTCATTTTTTTCTCTCCTCCGAACTCTCTCTACCTGCAAACACTGCTTTGACTGTTCTTTCGTCTCAGTGATGCAGCTTTTGACTTTCCTCAACGATTGCCATTAGTCAATAGCATACACATGCATAGTGCTGCGGCCAATAAATGACAAACTCGTTCTTTAGATTTTAGATAAACCCAGAATCTCTACTTTCTCTCCCACTTTTATAACATGATCGTCCAATAGCATTTACTGAACTTTTTCTACATTATTGCTGGTTGATACAGTTTTTAAGTTTCCTGTAGCTTATCATCATTCAAGCTGGTACGCTCACGGTTATATATAACGCTCAACTCAACTTTGAGCAAATGCGACACAAAACGCAATGATAGTATACACATGTCTAATTCTTTGGTCAATAGATGACAAACGCGTTCTTTAGAATCGTTGTTTCTTTCATTAGACGATTGTCCAGTCCCATTTAGTGAATTTTTTGGCGTTGTCCCTGATTATTATAAGTTTTTATCTTTCTAAACGTTTATTAAGAGTCAAGTTGGTACAATCACGATCATATTCATCGCCCACAAAACGCGCGAAAACCATACATATGATGAATTCTTCGTTTAACATAAAACAATTGCCCGTAGCCATTGCATTCTCTCTCACTTTCATTAGACGATTGTCAAGTCCCATTTAAACTTTTTCGACATTGTTGCATTTTTTGACCTTCCTGAATGTTCATCATCAATCAAGTTGGTTTTACGATAATGTGTATATTTAGCACACAACTTGTTTTTAATTTGCGTCGGTGTATCGCCTCAAAAACGAATAGTAAATGACAGCGTGGTTCTCAATTTTTTTCAATGTTTATTTATTCAAGTAATTATCAAACAAGTATTGAATATGCAAAATCGCTGAAATTTTAATGAGTATTATTCCACACATGAGCAATCACATACCCCAACATTAAATGAAAAATGCTGCCATCGTAATGTTATGGTCGAGATCTTGTCAGACAAACATCGTATACATAAATTTTATTTTAAATATTGAGATGAATTTGTTGTAGGTTAATAGGCTTCAAATAATAATTTTCGTTAACATAATGTATTTAAATAATGATTTTTTCGATAGACGCAATATTTTTATATAAACATCCATTAACAATTCCATCGACATTTTCTAATTTTACAAATAATAATAATAATTTATAGTAACATGAGATAATTAAATTAGTGTAAAATATAGGAAATATAATATAAAAAATTCGAAAAGAGGTTGACCTTAAAGGCCATCCTTGCAACTTCCCGCTAGTTTTAATCGTAAAGCTATGATAGTAACGTGACGTATTTTGACTTTTTTTGAAATGTTTAAAAAGCCATAACTTATTAACGCGTTATCCGATTTTAATGTTCAAAATGGCATTCGACGCAGTTTTTTGAGACCTAAAAACGTTACTAGGAGCACACAATCGATTAGTCAAAAAATCTCTAAGTTATTGAAAAAAAACACTTTTTGAAATTTTTCGACAACGATATCTCACGAACGAATCAACCGATTTTAAGTTGCAAAACGGCATTTGACGTGGTTTTTTAAGCTTGAAAACTGATTAGGTTATGAAATTGATCGATGTAATGGCCAAAAAGATATGCCCAAAAAACATCATTTTTACCAATTGTTTTTTTCGGTTATTTTAAAATTTCTCGAAATCTACCGGTTCGAATCGGTTTAAACTTACAGGGAATCTAAGTTAGATTAAACTCTTTGGAACGCTTTTTATTTCATTCCGATCGGTCAACCCGTTTAAAAGTTATAGGAGGTTTACATACATCCACACACACATCCACACGTACATACAGACATACAGACACCCTCGCAAAAATAGTCAGGGGAGGTTCCAAATACCTCAAAACGTTGAGATCCGATGAAAACTCGATGTTCGAAAAACGGGGTGAAACCAATAACTTCCCGATTTAAAAAAAAATTTGTAATTTTTTTAGCGGGAAGTTAAAAAATGTGTAATAATTTTATCTATATTTATAATCTAGTTATATTCTCATATCAGTCATTATCATTTCTACAAATTTAATTCTCTTCAGTTTTTTGATCTTTGAATTAGCAAATAAATATTAATCTTAATAAAAATATTTAAAAAGCATTTTTGGTGATTAGATAAAATTGTAAAAATTATATTTTTATCCTAATTGAGCGAAATTTTGAATATATATAAAAAATAATTAGGTATATATAGTTTTATTTAATTGGAAAAAAAAATATAAAAACAATATTATCAATAGACATTAAAAACATTTAAAAAAATAATACTGGAATTTTTATTATTTAAAATATGACTTAAAATACGATAAAATGGGTAACAGTCTCCGTAGGCATTTTATTAAAAAAATCAGTGTTTATACGGCCACAGTCTCGCCGGGAGTCTGCGAGAGTGAGAGTGTGGTACGAGGGTTGTCTTTTTAGTTTTGCATATAGTAGCTTAGAAGGCGCCACCAATGGAACATTCAGAAACAAATCTAACCTCGATCTTTTGTTGACATAATTACAGAGTTTCATTACGATACAACAAGCTGTGTAGGTACAGTGAATTTCTGAAATTAGCACGTCGGTCAACAAATGGATCTTAGCTGAGAACATTTTCGAGAAAGGGCCATCTTTGGGCATTTCAAGATCTCGATCCTACATAACAAACTGGGTGTTACGAAGTTAATTTCCCGCTGGATCCGACATTGTTGTCGAAAAAAAAGGGAACGGTTTAACAAAGAAAGCTTAGTGGGTGTTCCACGATGAGGTAAAACCAACAAAAGTAATCCGTTCTCGAATTGTGTCAAAGAAATGGTCGCAATTTTTGTGTCAAAATCTAGTCAGATGGCAACAACTGCTTTAGAAGATCGAAGAAAGGTTACTTCTGATTCGTACATTAACGTTTGTTTAACAGAAGTTATCTTCGATAAAGTAACACACAACCGCGAATCTTCACAAATCAGGACAATGCAAGTGCTCACACTGCCCAAAAGACAATCGAGTTTTTGGAGTTTCAAAACATCGAATTGTTAGACTATCCACCGTATAGTCCCGATCTAAGTCCGAACGACTTCTGCAACTTCCCAAAGATCAAGATTCAATGCGTGGGTAGCGATTTCAGTCGCCAGAATAAGCCGTTAAGCCTTTAAAACAGCGATTTTGTAGGTGTCAACTAAAAACTGGAATAACTGTTTTACCAATTGAACGTATGCAAAAGAATATTGATCTTGGTGGGACATATTTTGAAAAGCAATAAAGTAATTTAAGTCTTTATTTTTTGTCTTTAAAATTATATGAAAAACTAGAAAAAAAAATCCTTCGTCCGGTCTTTCTCGATTGTCTCGGCATGTCAACACTTTTTGTGAAGCCGTGGCGAGACCAGAGGTCGGAAGGTGCGAGCATAGCGTATACACACTCATTTATATCATCTGCCGTTTATATGAAAGTAGATATATTAAAAGAAAATGGTAGAATGAACTAATCAATTCACGCTACAATTCTACGTCGTTCATTGCAAACTGAAGACTCGTATGCTTGTTTCTGACACCTCACCACGCAAAATGTCTCGCTGAAACATAATCTAAGAAGTCTATTTCGTGAAGGATAGTTTGCTACTGATAATTCCACAGTGGAATGCTTCCTTCCCACTCTTGAATGTCTCGGTGAGACATTTTGTGAGGTGAGGTTGCGAAAACGAGCCTACACGCTCTTTGCACTCAATCACATCATATCTAACCAATCCTTAGTAATTCACAAACAAAATATGCAGTAGATAAAAAATAATTAACCTACTGAGTAGAGCAACTAATCAAAAAGAAAAAGTAGTGTTTAACTAATGCCGGTTATATTTTTCATGAATTAAACATATTCATGCATATACCTAATTTCTATTCTTCTATCCTTATCGTTCTTTCTCCCTTACAATACAGCGATGTATTAACGATCGCGTGACGATGAGATCAATTTACTCTTGAATCATAGCGAATGATAAGAAGTAGTCATTTTGTCATTTTTGTCAAATTTTCTTATTAGTTTCCAGCTGTTTACTATTGTTTGTGTTATATTTTGTAGTTTTTCGATTAAATATGTTAGATGTCAACTACGCCACCTTACGGTGGCGTCATAGTACTTATTTATGTAAAAATTGCTCGAGTAAGTATATGGTGTCATGGTACTTAATGAACTAAAATTTTGTAAATATTTGAGATACCAACTGCGTCAACTTCCACAAATATTTCAAGATCAAAATTAGGCAAATCCGTCGGCCTACATTAAAGCCTTTATATATATTTCAATAATATTTTTATATAACTTGCCATTTAAATAAAACCTACAATATATAACTTGATGAATACCAGTACCGTGTCATGTCCATTTCTAGAATTTGCCTATAAATGGTTAATTTTTTTTTTGTCGCAATAAATGATTTAAACCAATTACCTCATAAGTTCTAATGTTGATGATTAAACTGCAAAAATTGCAAAAATTTTTGTGTAATGTATTATTTAATCTAATCTAATCTAAGTAACCTGGCATGGTCTCACCTATGGAGCCCCATGTTTGAGCACTGCTTCCTGTGGGAATATTGTGACCAGGTTCGGCACCAAGAGTCCTTACATGCACCCGATGTGTGCAGGACTCTAGTTTGCTCAGCTAAAAATCAACACCACGCTGATCTTCAGGTAGGCTTGAATCCAGGTGTCCCAAGTTCCTTGAGTTACTGTTGCCACAGGGCAGTTCCCTTTATAAGAGATTTGAGTCCTGTGACTAGCTCCTCAAGGTGGTGATAGGATTCAGGGTTCGTGTCACCGAAGATGAGGCCTCACACTCGAATAGAATGTGAGTTGCCGTCTCATCGTCCATGTCACACAGTCGGCACAAGGTGGGTTCCTGTGTCAGAATCCCCATCCTCCGAAGGTGAGCAGGCCCACTAGTACTCTGATCTGACTCCTGCCAAGATCCAGTATGTCAGACGTGAGTTTTTTGGAGTAGCCTTTGAGCATCAGCTTCGAGTGCTTCAGCCCTACAGTGTTACTCCAGTGTTTGGTCGACTCTTCCCAGACCCAGTTCCTGACTTTGGTCCTTACCCAGGCTCTAGGCAGTCCCAATACAGGTTCTGGACCAGTAAATCGTGTGTCCGCTCCCTTCTTGGCCAGAAGATCCGCGGTTTCATTTCCTTCAAAACCTTTATGCCCTGGTATCCATTCCAAGAAGACACTGTTTTGTCTAGGCAGTTCATTGAGGTTTTGTATGCACTCCCAGATCAGCTTGGAACTAACCCGGAATTGTTTTAAAGCCAGCAGTGCAGCCTGGCTGTCTGAGAAGAAAGTTATCCTCTCACCTCTTCAGCCACGGCCTCGGGCGTGGTCGGCAGCCTTTAGTAAGGCGTATACCTCAGCCTGGTACACGGTTGACTCCGTTCCCAAGCTGAAGTGCTGCCTAAGGTTGCGTGGACCACAGACCCCTGCACCGGTTCCTTCTGACGTGCGAGATCCGTCAGTAAAATACTGGATCCCTGCATTTTCAAATATTCTTTGAGAGCCGTCCACAGTCCACTCAGCTCTGTCTCTCAGCCGGACTTGGTATCGACTCTCAAAGTTGTAACAGGGGATCATCTGGTCAGTTGGCAAGCATGTCAACAGGACCTGACAATCTCCAGTGAACAGTGTGCGGTGACGGTGCAAACCATCAACATCACACCCGTTAACTTTCAGCCTGTAGGCTCCCGACATCGCCTCCCCTTTGATGTAAACATTGAGAGGTGGCAAGCCCAGGATAACTTCCAGTGCCGCTGTAGGGGCTGGGCTGTCCTCATGGCCCCAGAGATCTGCAGGCATGCAAGCCTCTGAAGCGAGTCCAGTTTCCTCCGAACAGTTGATTGCTCAACCTTGTTCCACCATACGCATGATCCGTAGGAGACAATGGGTCTGACAACCGCCAGGTATATCCATCGGACGGGTGAGAGTCCCCACGTCTTCCCCACAGATCGCCTAAGCATGTTTAGAACACGCCTAGACTTGTCTATAGTGTATTCTAAATACTGATTCCAGGTAAGTCTCTTGTCCAGATGGACGCCTAGGAACTTTACCTTCTCGGCAATCTTATACTTAATACCAGTCTAAATTTTACAGCAAACGGATAATATAAATTACATAACCAAACAGTTGTTTAGAATAATACCATTAATAAAAATAGTAGGTATATAGTTAGGTATAATAAAATTATTTGAAATCCTCTCAGATTTTTATTTTTTCAGTACAATAGATAAATATTATTTAAAAAAATTAAAAAGTTTAATCTTAAAATTTCTAAAAACTGAGATAGAACGGAATTAACCAAACACACAACTAAATGAAAAGTATTGAAAAACATTTTATTATGGACCAAATAGTAAATCTAAACTATTCTCGAATCCATTTGGACACATTAAAAATGTCATCTAAATCGGTCCATCTGTTTAGGAGGAGTTCAGCGACATACACAAGCACAGAAGAATTATAAAGATGTGACAAAAACAAAGAGCCTTTAATAAAACACCAAAAAATAATGAATTTGTAATCTAAAAATATGTAAAAGCTTTTATTCGTTTACAATTCAAACATTCTCTGTCCTAAAAACAGAATTACCAATAAACTTTTAAATTACACAGTAAACCTTTTAAATAATTTACTTTTATAATCATTTATTTTTTTATTAGTATTTTATTATTGTTTTAGGATTATTGCCGTTGGTAATGGGAGGTGGCGAACTAGTATGGATTTCATCTGCATATACAAGTCTGATATCGAATAACTCAGAGATTAATCCGTTAGATGGAGCTGCAACAACAACAGATATCTCCTTACTCGGGGGTTTACCAACATTAATAAGCCTTATCGGTCCGATATTCATGATAAACTTATCAGACAAAATTGGAAGAAAGTTATTTTTGCAAATCAACGCATTTGGCCTGTTTATTTGTAATATAGGTCAAGCTTTTAGTACATTTGTTACTCAGCTAATTATTATCCGATGTTTTCTCTTTCTTTTCCTTAATTTATATTCAATAGTTATTCAAGTGTATATAAGTGAAATTTGTGAAAATCACAATAAAGCGAAATATTTGTGTATGATGGGTATTTGTTTACCTCTTGGTAATTTTTATGCCTATTGGTTTGGTCCCATTTTAACTTACAGGACTTACACACATATTCTTGGTGCACCAATTTTACCTTTTTTATGTTTATTCTTTTTTGCTCCTGAATCTCCTGTATATCTGTTATCGAAAGGTAAAATAGAGGAGTGTAAGCAAATATTAAAAAAACTTCGTAATAATAAGAATCTCAAAGAACTAGAAATGGATTTCAACCAACTTGTTGATACTATAAATATATCTAAATCTTCGCGTGATAAAAGTATACGACATTTATTTAAAACTAAAGAAGCTAAAGTTGGTGTTCTTTTAACGGTTTTATTAGCTCTTGTGCAACACGGATGTGGAATGTCGACGATAACTTGTTTTCTAGGGCCTCTTTTGGTAGCTGCTGGTACAAATTTAGCAGAAAATGTTATGACAGTTACAGTAGCAATTGTGCAGATTATTAGTGTACTCAGCACATCGTTAATTATTGATAAAATTGGTAGAAGAAAACTATTAATAGCATCGTGTATTGGTTGTGGTATCCCGTTCTTTGCGTGGGGTTTATTTTATTATTTAAAAGAACATAATTCTGGTACATTACCATACATTCAATGGTTACCATTGACTTGTGTTATCATTTCTACTCTTGTATTCTCTTTAGGACTTGGTCCAGTTCCTATGGCTATAGTTAGTGAAATCTTTCCTTCAGATCTGATATCAGCAGCTGTCACATTTACAATAATTATTATTGGTCTTATGGTTTTTGTAATTATTTCTGCTTTTCCATTTATTTTAGAAGCATTCGGTATGCATTGGTGTATTTGGATTTATTCTGTAGGTTGTTTTATAGGAGCATTTTTAATTTATTGGTTCTTACCTGAAACTAGGGGAAAGAATATTGCAGATATTTTAGAAATATTAAGGAAATACTAAGCTGGTTTTTAATATAATTAAACACTATACTTTTATTTTTTATGAGAATGAACTGAGTTATACATATTTGTCGATTCTAGAATTGTACATTATTAATTTTATTTGGAACATAATTTTTATAAACGTATGTACTTTTTTTGTAATAAAGATTTATTTTTCAAGTTGACCTTTTTTAGTTACGTTATACAGCCCAATTCAAATTTATGGCAAGTAAGTGAATTCGATTTATTTCATATTACGTCATACTGAAGATACTCGCGCGTTATTTAAAATATTCATCGCATAGTAAAGATATTTATATTGTCATATATTTTTTATTAATAATTAAAACACTTTAGATTTTATACAAAGTGACTTCAAAATATTTATTTATTCATAAATAGACATCATTATTGTCTTCTTTAAAGTAATCCATCTTAAATAATACACTTTTACCACCGATTTTTCCAAAAGCACTTCTCATAAGCACTACTTGATAGTGCCTTGAGTTTCTTTAGCAATGCAATTTTGATTTCCTCATTCTTCGTCCCTGTAAATTTCCTTTAATAGATCATTTTAGTTTTGGAAAAAAGGAAACAGTCGCAAGTTGACAAATCTGGTAAAAATTCATCAATATCTATATTCTCTTCTTCAAAGTAATCGTCCTTAGATGCAATACACTTATGCCACCGCTTTTTCCAATCCTCAAAGCACTGTTTGGTATAGCCTTAAGCTTCTCCGACGATGTAGTTTTATATACTCAATGTCGGGCCTTACAAACTTTCAGCCTGATATGAAGAATGGTTGTTGTATATTTTTTGTCCAAAAAACCTCTCACAATCAATGATGAGCGAGCAGGGCACTATCGTGATGTAAAAGTTGCTTTTCCACAATCCGGACGTTTTTAGCATATAGTGCTTCTCGCAAACAGCGTATAACATCAAAGTAATCCTCCTTATTAACTGTACGACCTTGAGGTGAAACTCGTGAATCACTACGCAAGGACAGTCGAAGAAAAGAGTAAAAACTTTGACTTTTAATGGAATTTGGGGTGCTTTTTTTGGTCTTGGCTCTCCTGGGTACCTACTTCCATTGGAACGATTGAACTTTTTGCAGTCATAGCTCTCCTGGGTACTTCCATTGGGTCGTTTGGATTTAAGTTTCGACGTCATAATCATATACCTGAGACTCGTCACCAGTTAGACAATTTCTAACTAATTAGTATCATCACTAATTTCATTCAAGAGCTTCTGAACAATGCATCGATATCCAGAATAAACTTTGCTGACACTATTCTCACTTCCAAAACATTAAAAAAAATTGCATGACACGATCCTATTGAAATTGCAACATCCTATGTAACTTATAGTAATTCGACAATTTTTTTACAGCTTCGACGATGTCATCTGTTGTTGATGTGTTGGATGCTCCAGAGTGAGGTTGATCACTGACATTTTAAAGCAGATTCACCGTTCACCACTTTCAAACTTTCGGGTGATTACATTTTTCACACAAAATTTTATGCAAATTGTATGTTTTATATTTTATAATAATAGAAAATCGCCGATCACATCTAAAAACGTCTGACCTTTTTATTTGTCAAAAACAAACAAGTCTTCTATCTACCAGAAACTGTGAACTTTATATGTTTGGTTCACCCTGGTTTGGGACATGTGTATACTGTCAACACAACTAAAACAAACAATTAGAAATAAAATGTACATTACTCGCCAAATTTGTAACTTCACTTCACTTTTAGTACTAAACTTGTATAAACACTAAATATGATAAAACTTTTAGGCGTTTTAAAAGCAGAGAAAATGGAAACCCGTGAAAATTATCTTTCTGTGATTTTGGAGACTAGGACTAGGACATGCGGGATGTAATTGGAATTGGATTTTTTTGAACCAAAATAATGTATGATGTAAGATAAACATGGATTATTATACTATATGTTATAGTCATGGAGTATTCTTTAAGTTACATGAATAATAATGGTTAGATATTTCATATACTTACTTTAAATACTTATCTTCTATAACATATTATGGCAAGGACAAATCTCAAAAACCTGCTTATGTATTTTTCATCTGTTATGTGTATTATCTGTTATGTCTTATAAGTATTATCTGTCATTTCTGTCTTTTATCATATATTTCCCCTGTCCCCTGTCATATCTGTTTTCTGTCCTCTGTCATAAAGGCAATATGTCTTTTTTTTCCTGTTACCTCTTTTTATATCTAAGTCTATTGATTTTGTATAAACTTAAAACAAAACTGTTTTTTACATGTAATTAAAGCTTATTAACAATTTTTTTTTTAAACTGTTAACAAGAAATTTTGTAGGTAGTTATTGAGTGATATTTGCGGTAGATATCTGGAATCCAACCATACACAAGAATATCAAAATAGTGATTTCCAAGAAATAAACACTTTTACTACTTCCAAGACTTTCTCATCGAGCATACTTATAGAAATATAAAATATATGTCTTAACGACAAATCTCAAAAACCTGCTGATTTATCTTTTATCTGTCACCTCTTATAACTGACAACTGTCATATATGTCATCTGTTATACTTGCCACATGTGTTATTTGTCATACCTATTTGTCCCTTGTCATCTCTTGTCTGTTGTATATGTCAAATCTAATTTAACTGTGGTGGTAAACTGGGCGCGAAGTTTACCTGCTCCATAATCCGGACATGTAAACTGAGAGCGAGGATTTTAGAGTCAGTTTAATCCTATAGGTAAATGGGGCGCAAGCTTAAATTGATCTTGTACGGGTTTTTCATAATTGAATAGTATAATATTTAAACAAGTTAATATATTTGGCATGAGATTGTTTTAAAATTCTTATTTCTTTTATTACTTCGAAAGTACATTTTAAGTTCTTTGTAGTTTGTGTGCGTTATTCGAGTATCTATTAAAAAAAACAAATTTTTCATTTTACAGTATGTAGGTTATTAATACATTATAAATAAGAAGTACATTTTAGGTAATGCATTCTATTTATTTCTCGTAACTTATATTCATTCAAAAGATTATGAAGTGAAGCCAACTTAGCTTTTACATTTTTGTCTTTCAATATAGCAGTTTTCATTTAAACTTTGTATTTTGACATATGTTTCAATTGGACTTTCTTTTAACTTTTCAAGAAATATATATATATATATATATATATATATATATATAAATATATATATATATAAATATATATATATATATATAAATATATATATATATATGTGAATTGATTGGTTCCGGGACATTTATGAAGGTGTATATACAGTTCAATCAATTGATATACATTTTAAAAGTATATCGTAAAAAAATATTATTTATTACCAATTTATTATAGTTTTTTAGAAATGATGTATAGATTAGTTCAAGCCCATCTATATGTACGTATTGATTACTTTGGGTACTTAAAATTTTATGTATAATGATCACTTAAGGGTCATTGTTAAATTTAAAATCTAATTAAATAAATTGTAAAATAATGCCAAATTAATGTATAAAAATTATATACTTTTTCGATGTATACATTACTTTACAACATTTAATGTATAGGCAAATTCCGGGACATATAATGCTAATTTATGAAGTGTGTCGAAAAAGTAACGCAGATAGTTCACTATATAACATTTAAATCAAAATAAGAATTTATCTAAAACAGTAATAGAGTCGGTTTAATTTTAATTCATTAATTTATTTTTGCCAAATTTTGAGTTTCTACAAATTTTTACTGATACTGAAACTTTGTATACTTATAAAAAATTTTTCGTAAATTTGAATAGACGAAACGGATGATCTTTAATTGTAAACATTAAATAAATATTTTTTTAATTTCACAGATTATTAGTACTACAGTACTAGTCTTTGAGAAAACTATATTATCGCAAAACACATCACATAAGTATTACAAAGTAATATATTACGGATACCGTAAAAACGTTTCTGTTTTATTTACTTATATACAGTTTTTTTAATTACCTACTGCAGTTGTAGGATGTGTATGTTCAAAGCAAATAAGATACAGGACCTTTCACAGTGTGAGCAAAACTGATTCTTATTTCTACATATCACATGTTGATATTTCTGATAGTTGACTTACTTAAACACATGCAAAATAGTTATTTATGATATGAGTGTTAAAAGTGACGTTTTATTTTGTGAGTGAAAAAGTTTGTGAAATGAGCGGAGCGAATTGAACAAATTCACGAACAAAATAAAATCACTTTTAACACAAATACCATACAATGTTTTTTGTACAACTGCCCTATTTTGATAATGAAATGGGCGAATTTGCAATGACAATAAACTAAACCGTGTTAAAAGTAAACTAAACCGTGTTAAAAGTAAACTGAAGCGTGTTAAAAGTATTTTTAACACGCTGCCATGTAAACAATCAATTTTAACATTGTTTGCTATCATTAAAAGTGTCACTTTTAATGACAGTTGTACAAAATAGCTATTTTTCTATGATCAATATGGAAAGTTGGCTTTTGTACATCCAAAACCTAAATATAAAAATGTCGTCTGCCACTATTAGGTATCTGTCACTTTTCGGTCTAGAGCTTAAAATTGTTAACTTTTTGATTACTAATTTTAATTTAAAATTAATAAATTAAGAAGGAACCTATTACGGCATATTAAAATAAAGCTTAGAATACTGAATATTTTATTTAACTATGTAATATTTTAAGAAATGAAAATACAATGATTTAAGCATTCCAAAAAGTTCCATCTAACTTAGATTCCCTGTAAGTTTGAACCGATTCGAGCCGGTAGATTTCGAGAAATTTCAAAATAACCGAAAAAAACAATTGGTAAAAATGATGTTTTTTGGGCATATCTTTTTGGCTATTGCATCGATCAATTTCATAACCTAATCAGCTCTCAAGCTTAAAAAGCCACGTCGAATGCCGTTTTGCAAATTAAAATCGGTTGATTCGTTCGTGAGATATCGTTGTCGAAAAATTTCAAAAAAAAGTGTTTTTTTTTTCAATAACTTAGAGATTTTTTGACTAACCGATTTTGCACTCCCGGTAACGTTTTTAGGTCTCAACAAACTGCGTCGAATGCCATCTTGAACATCAAAATCGTAACGCGTTAAAAAGTTATGGCTTTTTAAACATTTCAAAAAAAGTCAAAAACGTCAAAATACGTCACGTTACTATAGCTTTGCGGTTAAAACTAGCGGGAAGTTGCAAGGATGGCCTTTAAGGTCAACCTCTTTTCGAATTTTTTTTTATAATTTCATGTGATTGCGATTTCTTTAAATATCAGATAGTCTAATCAAATAAAATATTCAGTAGTCTAAGTTTTATTTTAATATACCATAATTTTACCTTTTTTATTTACTTTTTTGGAATTAAAACTTTTAAGTAAAAAATTACTAGAATAAACTTTTAAGGAGTTGTCTGAAAATTTCACTAGAGAAATCATATTTACCATGTGACACTATACACTGCGTTGTAAGAAATAAACGAAATAATCGTTGTGTGTGACAAAGGAATATTTTGACCGTTAAATTTTTTAAGGGTTGTATGCAAAAAAAGACTTAAAGCGAATATGTTAGCTTATGGATTTTATAGTTGTTCTTAAAGATGGGTTTTCCGTGATCAGATAATGTTAGGCTGAGATTTCGCCTGTGACAGCGAGTCCCGGAACTTACCTTAACACAGTTTACAAACTGTTCTATAGTTTTAAGTTTTAAGCTTTATGGTTTCACATATTCACTAAAATGATTTGGTAACAAGCAGTCGCGTTATACAAAAATATATAATCGTTTTACATTCATCAATTGCTTTAGGAACTAAATATTGAAAATAATCTAATAGCTTTTAATTATTTTTATTTTTTCTTAGCTTAAAAATATTACTAACAAGATTTTTATATCTACATTTTCGAAATTGTTAAATACGATCCTAAATACTCAAAGCTAAAAAAAAATTAATTAATATTAACAGTTTAGAACAAAGAAAAAACTTAAAACTTTGATTTGGTAAAAAATATTTTACAACAGATACAGGTGTTTGAGTATGACAGTACATTAGTACAAACTTATGCTGTATAATGTATCTGGATATTTATTAGAAAGTAATTATACCAACTACAGATTACAATAACTATGGTATGGGTTGCTAGTGGAATTTGAGTACGACGATTCCATAAGCCAAGAATAGCAATCCGTACCCCGTATAATAGGTAACAAATTATAAAGAAAAAAACCACGAGATAACTTGTGCCGAATTTTTACGTGCGCTTTACAGGCTTCGTTAGTTTTTGGTCGTTTTCTTCATCATACCTTTGGTAGGACAACCAAGACAGGAGAACCACGATTT
The DNA here is from genome assembly GCA_964028335.1 of Altica lythri. Lineage (NCBI taxonomy): Eukaryota > Metazoa > Arthropoda > Insecta > Coleoptera > Chrysomelidae > Altica > Altica lythri. The sequence goes on along the minus strand of OZ034807.1, from coordinate 39,105,758 downwards.
TTGAAAATTTTGAAATATTGAAAATTTTAGAAAGTATACAAACAAGAATATATTAAATGACATTAAAGAGAAATTGAAAAAATGTCGCACCTAGCGAGACTCGAACTCGCAACCTTCAGCTCTACGCGCTGACGCTCTAACAACTAAGCAGAACCACGTGTTTAGACTGTCTAGTATGACTGTTGAGTTATCGTGCCATACAGCTGTGCGTCTTTTGTGTATTTTATTGGTGAATTCGTTGTATCTTCCTCTTTTTTTATGCAATATGTCCAGAAAACGAAACTTTAGAGAAACACGAAAATTATGTGAACATGAATAAGTCTTAATGAAAAGAGTTCCTGAAGGATAATTCAGAAAACGACACAGACTATGAATTATTTAATGGTCAGGGTACAACAAGTAGTAAAGCTAGCGATCAGAAATGTTTATCACAAATAGAATTGGACTAACCTACTCTAGAGCCAAACGCTGAATTATTCAACGAAGTAGATTGGTATGATGTTGAGAATGACTCACCAACTTTTAATTTTGGGATAAATCATCAAGGTCAACTAACTATGGACTATCTGGTTCACTTGTTTTCTTCTAATAAATTTTTGAACATCTTGGTTCAACAAAAAAATTTACATCCCGCCCAAGAAATTCAAAAACATCCACTTACAAGGTCACCTCGACTGACTGGATGGGTTGAAACTGACAAAAATAAACAGCGAGTTTTTATTACCCTCTGTATATACATATGAACCCATGCACTTTACCATCAATCAAACATTACTGGTCTCAAAATATTATTTATAAAATGCTATTTTGGGGATAAGTAATAAGTAGAAACAGATTTCAGGTATTTTACTTTTTTTGCATTTTGCTGACAACTCGGAACAAACATAATAAGGCCAGTCCCAAGTAATTTTAAAAAATAATGAAAGATTATTATATTCCAGATATATTCTAATGACTTGATGAATTAATGATCTTCTGGCGCGGTAGAATATTTTTTCGTTAATATTTAAAAAACACAAAACAAAAGTACGGCATGAAGCTATACGAACTGTGTTAATCCAATGAAATGGTATAGATAGATAGATATATAGATATTTTTTGAGTTGGCTGTTAGCCTATATCACTGCGACCTTTGCAGATCTATTGTGAACACCCATTATCTGTGGAATAGGATTAGAGCACCTTGTCCAGCTCTGCTCTCTTAATGAGACTTAATAGCCTTGACAGTAGCCACTCCGCATAACTTGGAGCAGCCGGTTTCTCCTCTCCCAGTAATAGATACCGCGTCCTTGCAAGGCCTTCACATTGGCATAGGACATGAAATGCGCTTTCCTCTTCCTCTCGGCACTCGTTGGCAGTATCGACAAATGTCTTCATCTGCTAAGTTTAGCTGACTCATGTGTTTTCTGAGCCTACAATGTCCTGTCAAGAGACTGACAATCATTCTGACATCATTTGAAATGAAATGGTTCTGAAAATAAGAATATATTGCGGCAAATCTCTAATCTTAACCCAACGACGCGACGCCGCCACCTGATTGTTGGATTTAATTTAAATATTGGAAATCCAAAGAAAAAAAGTGAAATTTTTTTATAAAATGCAATATTCTTTCATTTCACTAAACGTCACTAAAAGTAATTGTGATTATGGTACTTTTACTAGAGTCCAAACTACAGCTGCTCGTAGTAGTATCATTATTTTAAAATCCATTGTAAAAAGGTTTAGTTACCACAAGTACCTGAACTTTTGACCGATATATTAGTTTGTCTGATATGTATTTTGTTTGGATTAATTTAAAACACATCGTAAACTAAAAAAATGAAGAAGACCCCAAAGACATCATTCTACGAAAAAATTTATTAATTTAAAATATGAACCAGATGCTTTTTATTTCGGGTACTTATGTGCATTGTAACATCACATTAATTTTAACAATATGTATAAAATAAGTTTAAAAATAAGACAAACAAAAAAAAAAACAGGGAGGAATCGAAATAATATCACACCCGGCAAGACTCAACTCGATTATAAGTAGTCGGTAGTGCCTTTAAGCATTTCAGCCACAGATGCAATATGAATTACTTGGCGTTTCTGATCATATCTATGTCGAATATGACACTTACCTACTCAATTCCTTCTTAAGCACATAAATATAGAAAATATTTGTCAAATCGACAATTGAAACATTAAATCCCATGAAAGATGTCTCAAAATAATAGTGAACTAATATGTATAATAGTTTTTAAATATGGGTCAGTTTACAAAAAACAAATTTTAAAATTAAAAGTATTTATTCCAGTAATAGGTTAAATGCTATATTTCCATGTACCTATTGTATATATTATCTTTTTTATCCGCTAAATATAAATAATTTTTATTTTCTTATGAGAAAACAAATCCTTTTCAAGATTGACCCGGAATGAGTCGTAAAATATACTAAAAGTTTGTTCCGGTACCGACCCGGAATACAACGTAAAACATATAAAAATTTCAGGACCAGACCCGGTAAACACCAAAAGTCGTCGAAGTTACCATTACATGAAAAAAAATGTCCCGAAACATGTCAATTCACATATATATATATATATATATATATATATATATAGAGGGATGTGATGAATAAAAAGAGGAATTAATTTTTGCATGAAACGACTCACGACAATTAGTTGTTCTCGTAACCGAAGCAGTTTCTTCCGCCCACACAGACGGAGGAAATGTTGCGTTTTCCCCTATATATGTTTCTAACAAATAATCACAATATTAGTCCAAAACTTTATTGTGTGGTTTATAAGATATCAAATCGAATACACAACAGTCATCTACTTCATTTGGTTTCAAATAAGTCATAGTGTTTTTAAGCCAGATGCCGATTTCAGTTTTTGATTCATAATCAGAACTCAATCCGATTTCCTTTATCTTTCTATACCATGCTTGGTGTAAGTGAAATCGACAACCACTAATTTTAACATCGGGCCAAATATAAAGTAATGCTACATGTATGGCCTTTTCAAAATCAACAAAAACTTGTCTTGGATTACACAAAAGACCATACTTTTCATAAATTTTAGAGTTTAGTAAAGAAAAGCACTCTTTGTAACATTTAGTAGTCTTACTCGGTAATAAACAAAAAACTAAAGGAACATAGTGGCCATTCAGGAATCCATGAATTGTAAAGAATTGACAAAAAAACTATGTACAAAAAGAAAATGTTCCATCCACATACAGTGTATTCATCTTCGTTAAAATACTTATGTTTGTTTCACATGTAAACACAATAATATTATTTTCTAGGTTGTTAATAAACAAAAAACGTTCACCTTTATTTGTTAATATTTCCCTATATGCACTGAGAGCTCCGGGGACTTTTTCTATATTTTTAGGTAGCGGACCTGGTAGTTTCTTGCGACGACAGTTATAAATATTTCTTCTTATGTAACTAACATCAGTGGTTGTGAGAGATGATGGCAAATGAGATGTTAATGCCTTACAAATAATTTTTGAAGGTCTTTCAGTAACATCTTCTTCGGCCTTCCTTTTACAAATATTTGTAATAAATTTCCTGCTTATCTTTTGTTCATCTGATTCATGATTGTGAACATTATCCTTTCTAGAAATAAGGTTCTCGGTACCAAGAGTGTAAAGTTTAGCTTTTTTGGCTACATCTCCACGATGTCTCACCACTTTTTAACACTCTGTCTTTTGAAAACGTAAAATTTTCATATAAAATCAAATCTTTTCCACGTTTACCTTTAATCACTGACACCGACATTTTTACTTTGATCTGTCTGCTTTCAAAAGAAGAAATAAACTAAACTATAAAGGCATTTGAACTAAGCAAGTAAACAAATTTAGAATAAATTATATTATTAAACACGGTTTCTAATGATAAAGATTATTTAAGATTTAAGAAAATTACCTGGAAGCCGCTTAAGAAAGGTCACGCGCCCAGTTTACAAGTTAGGATCAAAAATAATTTTACAACTTCAGGTAAAGGGATTATTTTCGCGCCCCATTTACATCCGTCCTAATTTAAAGTCATTAACGTTATGATATTGAATAAACTTAAAACAAAACATTTTTAACCGTCTGTTCTTTTGACAAATAGTTAAAGACATTATAAACTTTTAAGGAGAACCTTTCTAGATTATTTAAGTAATATTTGAGATAAGTATTTCAGGGTTTCGATTAACATGAATTATAAAGAAAAAACATATCCTTATATGGTTATATAGATGCTAAGATATTAACTCTGTCAATACTTTCAAAACTTACTCATCGATCATCCTTTCAGAAATATTAAATATAAAATATGTCTCGTTCTACCACTTAAGTATGTATAAATTTCTTCCGGTCTTTTAGACTTAGAGCTATAAAATAATACGGTACATGAAATAAAATATAAAGACTTAAATCAAACCGTCACTCTATATAAATCTTTACACTTAAGGAAAGCAGGTGTTTACGACTTGTTCTATTATTATTCTGCGGATATTTAACTTTTTGCTTAACATACCAGCTAGGTACATGAAATTCTTTTCACAAAAGAGGTTGTCGAACTTTGTAGTTTTATCTCAAAAGTTGTATGTTTAAGGAACTTACTTAAAAGCGCTATTGACAGATAGAAAATACATTAGCATGTTCAAAATTAAGTGAGATTTTACACGATTAACTTATTCGACTAAAATTTGACTATTTTATAAGTTTGAAAACAAATATGAAGAATACGCAGAATGGTGCAGCAGTTCAGAGTCCAATTCGACCAATTTGGCTGTGACTATGGCGAGGGTGTAAACTGGTGCGTTGTGATGGTGGAAGAGCATATTTTGTTGGCTAAATAGAATCGTTTTGCTCTGCTCCAGGTAATCGATGTAGGTCACACCTTGTAAACACCAGAAAACGGTGGCCAACGCCTTTCCGATCAATGGGAAGGTCTTTGCCTTTTTCAAGATAATTTCACCCAGTGAAGTTCACTGTTCCGACTGTTTTTTTGGTCTCTGGTGTGCTCCAAAAGTTCCACGTTTCGTCGACGATTAACCATGCAGAAACTCCTTTGGATTGCGCTTACACAGCGTCAAACACAACTTTAAAGTGGTTTCATGGTTGCGCTTGTTGTCCACAGTGATCAAATGTGACATCCATCATGCACGTCGAGACTTTTCACATGCCGAAAATTTTATGCAGGATATGACACACGCAAGCGGTTTTTTAAGTTGCCATCTGTTTTAGCTATCTTGCCCACCTTCAATCGGTGGTCTGGAAATACAAAATCGTGGATTAATGGTAAGTTCGGCATCGTAACTTTAAGCTAGAGGGGTTATTTAAATATAGAAAAAAATGATTTCTATTATGAAATTTATAATTATAATACATAATTAATTAAACCCTAGTGTTACAATACCACTAAAAAATATATTTTTAAAATTACAGTCGGTACTCGTGGTAGTAGTTAAATTCAGGTAAAAAAAGAATTCGTTTTTTTTTTGTACTTCGGTACGTCAGTAAAAGACATTGATATTGGGCTAAAAATGGTTTTGATTTACTTTACCCGACTTTAATGATCTTACCACATTTCTTTTATTCATCCATCCATACTAAATACCTCTGCCTCGTAATACTAATAAATTATGATGCATCACGTTGTCTTTCAAAAATAGCACTTCCACTTTTTGCAGTAAGTATTGTGTAAACTACTGATGGAAACTAAGAGAGTTTTAAAAGGAAATTCCACTTCTTACATCATCATGTGCCTATTGTGATTGCGGAAATAGTTTAGCGGTCATTCCAATGATTTTTTTCTTTTTCATTTATTTACTCGGCCTCCCTCTAACTGACGGAAATTACAAAAAAAAATACTGTTGTTAGTAGAAATAATACTTGACATTATTGTCTTTTATAGAATTTAAAAGTACAAAAAAAATAGTATATTATATTATAAGGATTAAAAGTGCATATTTTTTTTACGAGCAATATTTGCAGTTGCAAGGCGGAGCGCAGGGCAGCCGTAGCGAATGCAAATATTGCGAGTAAAAATAGGCACTGTTAGTCCGTATGATATATACTATTTTTTCTCCAACCAACGTTAATAATTTGGTAATAAATTTGAACACCTATTAATTATAACAGCGATAGCAAGTCGGTAGTCATGGATATCTGGTATTGTTGGTAAATATTGATTGTCAAGTAGACGTTAGTAGACGTACCTACTAATCATATAATTTTTGTAGTAGTTTTTACGCTGCTTTTAAAATGAATCCCGAACACAATGAAAATATACCTGCGGATATATTGGAAAGTGCCGAAGCAGTATATCTAAATCTTTTGCCACCCAAATCTCGCCAAGTTTATGAACTTGCATATCAGCGATTCATGGATTGGTGTAAAGAAAAAAATGTGCAAAACTATGCGGAGAGTGTTCTTATGGTGTAATATAGTTGCCCAATTAGTTTGTTTCACTAAGTTTGTAAGAGACAATGTTTTTTTCTTCAAATTTCAATTAGAGAGCTCAAATGCAATTACTTTTAGTCCTAGGATTAAAAGTAGCGTTTTTAATCCTAGGATTAAAAGTGTTGCTAAGCAACGAGCAAATTTTTGTACAGTAAGGGAATTGATGGCTTTTGAACCTGAAAATAGTACAAAAATGTCAACATTTTTTGATGGTTGGAGAAAAATGTTATTAATACGAAGTCGGTCCGAAAAATATCCGTCCTACCATTATTAGCATATCCTTGGTTCACAACACCTTTATGTTCAAAAAACCCGATTACATAACAATTATACTCCTCTTTTATTTTTGTTTTACTTATACCCTCATCACCAAAAGTACTACAGTATTATTTTAATAGTTCCTGAACTAGTTTTTCTGAGTTTGAAACATAATTTAACGTAAATTCGTTTATCTGATTTTTCAGTCAATTATAACATCAACAAAATCTGACAAAAACACAAAACGGACTTTGTATACTTCCCGTAGGTGTCGACGAGTAATCGATAAATTCGTTATGTTCCTGTTGAAGTTCATATCTCGTAGCAGTAACTTGAACATTCTGGAGTGATACTTTTCCAACAGACCTCGTATCTGTAATCCCATATTTTAATTTGAATGAAAAGGTGTATCAATACCACTGATAGAACTTTTGACATGTGTTAAATGTTACTGTGAAGCATCAATGTTTTTTGTTCAGTAAGGCTTGCGATTGTCTCACTTAGGACAAACTTTACGATAACCTATACAAATTGTTAAAATAGTTTACCATAATTAAAAATCTATTCTCTCTACGCATCATGCTTTACGTGCAGTCTTTTCATGTCCAAGTGAATCAATGATTCGTAGTTTTGTTGAACGTTTCGAAGCAAGTTACACTTTACATCCAAAAAGTCCACCGATTCGTAGAATAATGCACGTTTTGCAGAAAATTTTGAGGCAGTAAAAGCCAGTGTGAATGATCCTTCTTCGAGATCGGTCAGACGGTAAGACAGCAATTGATCCTATCCACAATGAGTACGAGGCGTATTTTGTGAAAGTTTTTGAAGAATTGAAGTCTGCCGACCGTTGGTTGCGATGTGAATTTGCTTATTCGTCTCTGGAACAGATTGAAACGGACGAAGATCTTTCGAAGAAAATCATCTTTAGTGACGAAACTCATGTCTGGCTCAATGAACAAAATATATGGTATTGGGAAGTAAACAATACTCAAAAAGTCCTAGAGAAAAAATTTATACACCTAAGAAGTAATTGTGTGTGGTTTGTGGACTGATGACATTATCGTGTCGTACTTCCGTTAGAACGAAAGCGACGAACGACTTATGTGTTACCTACGCATTTTCTGTGGCACCAATTGGTTCATTTAGACAGGGCTACCAACGAATTAATGAAACTGAGCAGTGTTTAAAACATAATAAACTTGAATTTATTTGTCGATGTTTAATAATGGATGAAACATGACTATATCAACGATTGTCATCTCAGTGGAGCACGTGAAGAACCTACTTGAAAGAGTGCAAAGATGCAACAGTCGTCTGGCAAGTTTATGGCATCAGTATTTTGGGATGCGCATATTCATCGACTATCTTATAAAAAGAAAAACTATCACCCGCAACTATTACAGGGCGTTATTGGAGTTTTGAAGGACGAAATCACGAAAAAACAGACCTATTTGAAGAAAATAAAGTGCTATTTCTGGAAGACAATGCACCATATCAATGAAATCAATAACAAAATAGTATAAATTAGGCTTTAAATTGCTTCCGCATTCACCGTACTGTCCAAATCTGATCCTCAGCTACTTTTTTATATTTTCAGACCACAATACTCTCTGGAAAAAAATTGAGCGCCAATGAAAAGGTACTGATGTTAAATACCTCAATGTCAATGTAATAAAATAACAACGTAAAAATGAAATCATCGACTACAATGAGAAACACAACAAATTAAAATAATAACTTTTTCTACAACCGTGCGTAAAGTATTATCTTTACGCACGGTTTAAGGTTCGTAAAGTTTAACTTTTTTTCACTAGTGAAAAAAAAAGTTTTTTTTTAACTAGTAAAAAAAAGTAAAATAAGCACCGTCTTTTATAAGATTATGCAAAGATTTTTAAGTGTGTTATTGGCCGAGAACGTAAGGTGTCTGGCTTCTACCCAGCTGACTCGGGTTCAATTCCGGGTAAGGAAACTTTTTTTTTATTATTTAATTGTGTAAATTTGTGTAAATATATTTAATTGTTAAATTATTGCAGTTTAATACATACAAATCTAGATATTATATTCAGTAATTTTTAATATGACAGAAATATCAGTTCATGAATAAGGGTACCTAAGTATTTTTATTTAAATATACGTAGGGTCTGACTGATTGACATTTCAATTAATTTATAATTCAAGCATTTCGTGTTTCTATGTACCGGTATTATAGGTAAGATTAATTTAGAAAATAAATATTTTGTTATCTAAAATATGTTCTAAATATAATATTTTTTTTGCAGTAGTGCGTAAAAAAAAATCAGTCCTATACTTGTGTTTCTTGTAAAGAAATTCGGTTGTAGAAAAAATATTGTATGCAACTCGTGCGTAAATGTTCCTTTTTTGACTCATGTGATTGTCGCATTCGCCTGCGGCTCATGCGACAACATTCACATTCGTCAAAAAAGGTCACTTTACGCACTAGTTGCATAAATAACTATTCTTTTATTACCATTCATTTTTACATACAAAAAAAACTTGAATAACTTGACAGTAAATCATACGAGAAATAAATAAAATAAACTTTACTTTCATGACCGATTGTTAACGATCCATTCTAATCATAGGTGCGTGTGAAATATTCACATTTCTTGTTTCCCATCCAAGAGTTTAATTTGACCTCAGAGCATTACACAGGAGACTCGTATTTCAAATAAATCTTGTGTTCCAAACATTATGTATGCATCGATGAATAAGATATAATTCAGTTATATGTCCAATTTGATTTTTTAAATTCATTTTTATCAGAATTTGCACATTATGAAATTAAATACAAAATTTACAAAGTTTATAGGTAGTTTTAATCATTAACTAATAAAATTTTGTTAGTCTGAAAAAAATACAACAGAAACTATATTTATATTCTACGAAACGAAAAAAAGATTACTCTAAAACAGAGATTCCAAACTATTTTGTTTCATAGACCACTATCAAAATTTTGCTGGATTTGGTGGACCCCCTCTGCAAGGCTGTAGCTATGGGGATGCATTGTGGGGCCATGCTTTATCCTAAAAACACAATGCCGTACCTTAAAAAGTCCTTATCCCTATGTGAAAGGTACCTATTTTTTTTTACTTCTGCCCTACCTGTAACCTATGTTGCCCAACCTTAAATTCGATTTTAGCTACAGCCCTGACCCCCTGCAGCTACTACCAATTACTAAATCACGAAAAAAAATATGAAGACTAGGCTTGATAGACTAGACTATTGTGGACCCCCATTTTTTTATCACCCCCCAACGTAGACCCCTATGGGTCCACCTGGACCACTTTAAGAATTACTTTTTTTTTATACAATTTTTTCAATTCTTTTAAGACAGAGTAAAGTTAGTTAACCTGATCGTCTCTCTGCAACATGGTTTTCTATTTCCGAAAATATTAATCAATCTAAATGCTGTAGTTTTGGTCTAACCTGATTAGTTCTGTGGGTGTGATTAATTTTCAGTCCATATAATAACATTAGTTCCATGTAAATTTGCTGTTTTGCAATTTTACAGTTCGATGTACTTTATTTTGTAATGAAGTTATCTGAAGGGATATTCACTTAAACAGGTAATTTCATTTACAGCATGAAAGATTTTTTGGTAATTATACAAAAAAATCGTGATATGTTATAAAACTAATAGTAGGCGAAGTACGGAACTGTTGGTTTAAAATTTAATTTTTAACTGACTGCATGTAATGTTAAAAGTTAATATAAAAGTTTATATCAAGAAAGAAATTTTGAAATTTGGAGTTTAAATACTTGACAAACACTTTTGACACCATCGTGGCAGCTATGAACGTAGTAGCTGTCACACAGCTGTCAATGTCAAACTGTCTTCTTATTTCATTTAAGCATAAACATATATACATAAAATTAAACAGATTAATTCTTGAATGCATCATTGTCCTATAGCCATCACGACAACTGTTCTATTGTTCCTTTCTACACAACCGTTTTGATCAGCACTGTAAGGTATCATAAACCTCTGTCTGATTTCGGTTTGTTCAATTATAACCTTCACAATACAATTTTCAGATTCTCCTCCATTGTCACTAAGAAGTTCTTTGACAAAATATCCGGTAGCTTTAACTTCAGTCAGCCTAAATTTTAGTTTTTCAGCTACTTCATTTTTTTTTCTTTAAGTGTTTGTGGCTAAAATCATCCTTAATCAGAACAAAATACTTATAACCAAACTGGTATAAATTAAATGGGCCACACACATCCGTGTTGAGTTGCACGCTGTCGAGTCCCAAATTTTAATCTGTGAGTCTTACCAAAAACGCATTCCTCGCAAAAATCCGAATCTAACGTGGCCCTTATACCAAGTTCACGTAAAATAAGAGATTTAAATTGATGGCCAAGTCACTCGTTATATAGTGGAAGAAGATCTTCATTACTAACTATATTAACTTCTACTGGAACCCTAGGCTTAATACTGTTTGTATCAAGTTCAAAATGCCCCCCAAAACGAGATCTTTTGCCTGTAAGTAAAACTTTACAGTTAATAAAAAAAACATTTTTAAATTGTTGACACAAATTTGCTCTTGGTTAGCTTGCCCTAGGTATGCTGCTAAAACAGAAAACAAGTTCTTCTTTATGTAAGGTACAAACCAGACATCAATAAGTTGAATTCTATTTGACGCATTATTAATTGCTGCTTCTACTGTTATGCTACCTTTACCAATAGCATCTTTTTTGTCTCCATTTGCTGTGCTTCTCCAAAATAATTAACACTTACGAAAAAGTCTGTTCGATTAATAATATGGTTAGTAGCCCCATACCAAATTTCTTCCTGGATCTTTATCTATCTTTATTGATCATAATAAATACACACAAAGTGACTGCATTAAAAAGAATTAAAACAATATATATATATATATATATATATATATATATATATATATATATATATACTAGTTGTATTTGCAACGTCGTTGGCGTGGCGTGTGATTGTTGTATAAAAATTTCTTACCCCACCCCATTTAAGGAATAAGAGAAATTTTTATACACCAGATGTTAAGTTGAAAGAAGACAAATACATCTATGTAAACCGCATTCGAATCGGATCAGTAGTTTTCATGTGATGCGCGCACAAACATACAGACAGACATACAAAAAAATCTAACCACATTTTTGGGTTCTATTTCGATGTACCCGCGACGTCGTTCGAGTGGCGCGTTGATTTTTTTATAAATATTTCTTTCCTCACCCCGTTAAAGGGGTGGGGGGGAAAGTTTTATACACCAGATGTTAAGTTGAAAGAAGACAAATACGTGTTTGAAAACCGCATTCGAATAGGATCAGTAGTTTTCATGTGATGCGCGCACAAACATATACATTTCTACAGTTTTATTATATGTATAGATATATATATTCCCTTTCAACCCAAACCAATATAGAAAAAATAATAAAAACAAAGTTAGATTACTTTAGGGGTTTCAGAATCCAGAACTCCATCTAAACGGAATGCTTGTATTGTGGAGGACTGTGTACTAATTTCCCAAGCGTGTGTAACATAAATTTTACACTGGTCGGCTAATTTCTATAGTAAAAATAATATACAAATAACAAACTAAACAAAATAAAGAAAAATCTATAGTTAAAAAAGACTAATAATCTCAAAGAAAAATGTTTGAGCCCCAGGGATTAACAAGGAGAAGCAATACAAGGTGACGGCGACGCGTAGGCATACGTGATCACTTATGCTAAAGAGAGTTAGTATGGTTAACACAGGTAAGTAGCTATAAAAAACTATTTAAAATTAAATATGGATAATGAAAATCTACCTTTTTAGTGACAGAATATTAATATGGTTATTTAATTTATTAATATGTTTTATAGATAAGCGAATAACATTAAAAAACTTGGAACCAAAATAATGGAATGACCTCTGCGTTCAGGTTTTCTTCAAAAGGGCTGTGGGTCTGTTGTGATTAGCAACAGATCACGTACATCTAGTACTTTTCTGTTCTATTTTTTTTATGTCAAGATAAACTCCAATAATACATTGATAGGAGAAGAATAGCTGAATGTCAATCATTTTTGTATCTTCATAGAGTTTTGTCAGAATAAAATCCATAAATTTTAGAAGTAAATTTTAACTAGCATGCAGATTTTTTAAAGTAGTGGTAAAAGCACCTCCCTATGCGGTAATACAGTATCTGAGAACCGACTTAGCTAAAGATCTGTATACAATGATTAAATTTGCCCTTGAGAGAACTCTATAAGTCTATAGAAACGGTGCATCAGCGATCTCATACGTTTGTGTAAGTTGAGAATGTGCTCTGTCCAGCATAAAGGTTGGTCAACCACAACTCCTAAGTATTTTATATTTTATACTCTATCCAAACTCGGACAGGCACATCTACAACCAGTTTAACTGAGCAATTAAAAAGTTGGCTGGTATCGTTTGGTTGAAAGTTATAAATTTTGGTTTTTGGTGTGTTTAGTGTAAGCATATTGTGACCAAATATGTATTTTTTGTAGATGATTCATCTAATATTATAACACATTTCCATTCTTCACCTGTGAAAACTATTACTGTATCATCCGCATAACTGATAAGATGCCCCCCAAAGTTAATCTTTGTTATACTGTTTATAAAATACCCCTACCGACAATAGAGACTCATCACTGACCTCCTGTCCTATTTTTACTCAGTGATTTCTATTTGACAAATAATTTGTTATTAGTTTTAACGCTGTACCTCGTATACCATAGTCATTTAGTTTATTTAAAAGTATCTGATGCGAGACAGTGTCGAAGGCCTTAGCAAGATCGAGAAACACAGCTATGCACTTCAATAATCTGTCCAAGTCCATGCCCACATGCTCAGCATCAAAAGCAACAAAGCAACAGTAAGTAAATGACTAGATACAGCTTCTAAAATTATACTTATTTACAAAAATATCTGATTCTTTCTCTGATTTTGGTCTACCATCCATTTTCTGCATTGTCTCACTTTATGTCCAGAGTTCCTTACAATAATGACATGTAACAGGTGCCTTAGTTTTCTGAACTACTAATGCTTTTTGCGGACTTTAAAAACTCCTTCTAGACTTCGATTCGAGCATTAACTTTTCATGTGCGCATTCCTTAGTTATAAGATTATCTACCGGTCTATCTGATATTGCTGTCAGTGTTCAACTGGCTTTAAACAAGAAAAAACTTTCAGCTAATATTTTACATAAGATTGTTTCTTGCAACCAAAGAACTAAATACATTTATCATACTTTTTTTTTCTTTTGATGCATCGAAAAGCCAATGTAATTCCAACCATGTTTCTCTCACTGTCTGGAAATGCATAACCTTTTGAAGAATTTCTTCAGTCATCTTTGTAGCCAATAAAAGTCGAGCATTATTCTCAGCTTTAACATAAATTTCCAGGCAAGATTCATATTTAACTATTTCTGCTAGTTCAGCAGTCGATGACAGTGCTGCAGGAAGTAACAACTTTCTTTCAACAGTACGAGAAATTCCTTTTAACAAAATGTACATCTTATACTTCCAAGTTGTTCAATTGGATTTACCTTCTGCAAGCCAATTTGTCCTTAGTAATTGAATTATCCATACTGACTGAGTATAAATGTTTGGTCCACCAAATTACTCATAATCATACATTTCTTGACCGTGTTCTGGGCCCATAACCAGTTGAGAGTAAACACAGTAGAGGTGAAATTAAAAATATAATAATTCATCAACAAAGAACACCGTATAACTTCAAACAAAAAAACGAAAATCTTAATATTTGCTTATATAACAACAAAGAGTTTAGACTTGTCAGATGCCAATGTCACAACGTTTAATAAACGATCGATAGTGAAAAAGTGAATATTTGTTAAACACGTATTTGTTAAGACCATTTTATTTGCATATACTTGTGTCTGATATCTTATGAAAAAGTATATATATTGTAATTGGATCATTAAATATTAATCATTAAAGAGTCAAATATATTTAAAAATATATACCGAGTTTCGTAAACCAATGTGTAACTCGGGTGACAGCATAAATGTCAAAAATTTGTGAGATATTTAAGTAAATTGACCGTTACTAAGTTAAGTATAAAATGGCAATAATAAATCATTTCAATTAAATAAAATAGATGGTTTTAAAAACGAAATCCATAAAGAAATTATACTAGTTTAGTAAGTAGGTCTCTCGACATATTTTGTTAAGTAGAACAATAAAATATGATTGAATGACAACGTCGTTGCCTTAGAACAATTTGTCACATTTATGTCTTCACGCTTCTGTACTTTCGACCCCTAACAAGAATATATTCCCAGTCTGTTAAACGCTTCTGGTCTAACGGTTGCATTTAGTGGCCCATGACTATCGGTAGCAGCTGGTGTGTCTGTGAAGAATACTGGTTATTATATAACTTTTGCTTGAAAATGATTAACCTGTTTATTAATTATATTAACATGTTCCGCTGACAAAAGAACTAAAAAAAGTATTGAAACGATTGTACGATAAATGTCAGGAAAACTGACATTCTACACTTGACATTGGCCTTTTGAGATTGACAGCGAGTATTCTACAAGAAGAACGAAAAACGATAAGTGACAAGTGACATAAATTAGTAATTAAGTTGGTACTATGTTTAATTCTTTATTTTCAAGTTGTTTTTTACGTATGAGCATAAGTCGAGCATATACATACTCCTTTATAGGTGAGGCGTTAGAGTGTCTACTTAGTTTCAATACGACCCTCTCGTAAATTTTAAAAAGAAATATTTATAATGGCTGGTTTCTGGTACATTTGATCTTTATTTATTTTACAAGTTCTAAATATCTAAAAAGTTTACAAATACAATTTCCTATGATTTTAAAAAAACAATATTTAAGAAGTGGTTTATATCGATTTGGCGTGTTTAAGTCATCATTAAGTTTATGTTTGCAATTATGTGTGGTAATAGAATTTTAGTGTTCAATAAAGCCAGAATAGTGAATTTGCATAATGAGGGTCTGTCGAATCATCCAATCGCGGATAGATTAGGGATTCTCTGCGCTTTAGTTATCCGAATAATACGTTTGTACCAGGAAATTGACAGAGTTGACTGGAGATGTGGAACTGGGCGTAACAATGATTCCAATAGAAGATCGGTATCTAGCAGGTTATGTACGTCGAAACCGAACAGTCTTAACTGCGTGAACTAATTTAAAAAAAACGTATGGTCAATTAATTTACAGTACCACAATACAGCGGACGCTTCATGGAGTAAACTTGCTTTCCAGAAAACCATTATGAGTACCCAGGTTATTTCCCAGACATATAGCCGCTCGTTTACAGTAAGTTCAGAAACACAGATGCTGGAATTAAACTCAGTGGCGACATACTATTTTTCGGAGGAAACCAGATTTGGAAGATCTTTTTCTAGAGAAGTCGTTCTATACTAAAAAGGATCAGTAATGTTTTGGCGCATTAAAACCATTGGAAATCCAACGAGGTGTAAGACAGGGATTCACCACTGCTATTTAAATTATATTCGGAGGAAATATTTACGGATCCACTGACAAACTGCAACGATGGTATTAAAGTTAAGGGAGAGGCACTAAATAACATCCGATACGTCCTTGCAACTCATACTAGAAAAATTATGCGAAATGAGTCAAGATTTTGGTCTTAATATTAACACCCGCAAAACAAAGGTTATGGTTATCTCGAAGACAGAAATTATCACAACTAATATAAAGGCAAATGGGCAACACATAGAACAGGTCAACAAATTCAAGTATCTGGGATGTCGAGGTTAAACAATAGAATACGCCAGAACAACATTCCGAAAGATGAAATCCTTCTTTTGTGTTAAAAATCTAAGTATAGGAACAAGATACCGGCTGGCAAAATGCTACGTCTATTCTGTCTTATTACACGGCATGGAAGCATGGACATTAAAACTTAATTCGTTGTGGAAAATCGAGGCCTTTGAGATGTGGGTGTTTCGACGAATGTTGAAGATTTCTTGGACTAATATGGTTTCAAATGAGACTGTCCTAGAGAGAATAGAAAGAGAACGAGAACTCTTAACTCTAGTGAAAAGAAGGAAAACTGCATACTTTGGACATGTACTAAGAAAAAACAAATATAAAACTGTAAAATAGAGGAAAGACGAGGACCAGGTAGGCAGCAACTCTCCTGGATGAAAAATATCGGAGACTGGACCGGAATGAACGTCCAAACTTTAATTCGAACAGCGGAGACCAGAGAAGAATTTAAAATGGTTATCGCCAATTTTCGATAGAAGAAGGAACTAGAAGAAGAAGAGAAGAATGTTTTGGGAGGCATGATGCATTCAAGGCACACTGAACGGGGATGGATTAGTTCGAGACATGGATTAAACGTATTATTTATCCTCTCCGAAATGAAATTGGAGAAAATATTATTTTCATCGAAGACAATTTGTAACGTTAAAACGTCCTAAAAGGCGTTATAACCATAGCTAGCTCAGTAACTCGTGGGTTACCTTTTTTGAGTATTACCAGTCTCCCCAAACATGTAATTAAGAGCGCCAAAGTACAACCTTAACAAATTACAAACACCCATTTTTAAATGATTTATTACAAATTTAATTATCTCAAAAAAAATATTTAAATAAAAAAATATTGTAAAAAAATAGTTAATTAGTTAAATAAAAATATTGAAAACTGAATATTATATTAAAGAATTAATTATGTTAATTAAAGAATAAATTATTCTCTTATCTCAATAGTAGAAGTCTTCAGAAACTCTTGAATTTATTCATATGTATCGGTATTTATTGTATAGGAATAATTTTTTCTTCCAATTTACAAAATTCGGGTTAAAATTCTTTTCTTTTTTATTCTAGTTATTGTTTAGTAACCCAGGTGAACCTCTTCGAATAAATTTGAATAAACCCTTAATGAAACGAATAAGCAAAAATCAATTCCTTATCGAATTTACAACTAAGTAGAATCAGTTTTTAGCTAAACAGGATTTTTCTACTTTATTGAGAGTAAATTAATCCTTAAAATACGTGTAAAAACCGGCACTGACTTTGATGAAATATCAAAAGAAACTGATGTTAGGCTTTTTTTAGACACTTATAATAACACAATTAAATGAAACCATATTAAAATCGATTTACTTGTATTTCGTAAAGTTTAAACACAAAATATCCAGATCGTTTAACGTACCAAATCGTAATGGGACAAGAATTACTAATTACAACAAGAAAGAGTAGATAATTTTACTGTAACACTGCTCACGGCACATTTTCGAACTACAAATATTATACTAAGTAATTATCACAGATATAGGCAGAAAATGCAGCAGAGATTGAAAGTATATGAGCATATGTGAGATTTCGTTGGACAAGAAATTTTAAACAGATTTAATCCTCTCAGCATCCTTCAGAAATTTACTTTCGCGGCCCAAAAAGAATGGAACAGCATCCCAATCGATACCGTTAACACCTTTATTGCTCAGGCGAGTTCACACCTTACTTTTTGATTTTGCTCTAAAGTAATTTTCTACTAAATTTCGATTTTGGGTACAAATCTCCCATTTTAACAAACATGCGATGTATGAAGAAATTGTATTTTTAATCTTTAAGCAAGATTTACTCGTATACTTTTTTTAACATCATTGTTAAACCGTAAACGAAAAATGTAACTGTTGCGTAAGATACTCCGACATGCACGAAGTTGAGTAGAAAATTTCGATTAGTGAACTAATGAACTACATTTCTCTTAACAGAATCTCTTGTAAACAAAGTTCTTATGTAAACTTTTACTTTTATTTAAGATGGTTGTAATGATAGACGTCAAAAGAGGTGAATATCGAGGTCAATAGATGTTTGGTGTTAGAATAACTGTATTATTTGTATATAATTTGTTGCAAAAGCAATCTCAATAATTAAATGTTTTTAGATTGGTATCTTATTTATTAATTTTATAATCTAGTTAATTATCTTTTTTTATTTTTGCTTAAATTTTCCATTCCTTTATAATAATATTTTCAAATTATTCGTTTATCTCTTTGTGATTGTTTTTTCAAATATTTCTTGTTTTTCCTGTATTTTTCAAATGCTTCACAATTTTTTACATTTTTTTTAATTTTTACAAATTCGTAAAAAAAGTTTGTGAAAATTTTTACGTTTTTTCAAATTTTTACTTTTCTTTAATATTTTCAAAAGCAGTTTTGGGGTAACGGAGGGATTTGGGCTTCCACAAGGGATCGGTGCTGAGCCCCTATCTGTTTAGTATTCGGATGGTTGCTGTACTATTTCACTTTTGGTTAGTGATATATAATTGCCATTTAATTTAGTGGACTAGATATTTTTGTAATTCTTTGAAACTCACGTTTTACTAATAACTTTAATCACAAAAAATGTGCAAAAAACAGGTTAAAAAATCAACCTTTTACAACGAAATGGCTGATAAAGAAAAAAGTTAAGGCCACTAGTAAGAACTCATAGAACAAAAATTGTGACCGCCCTCTAGACGTCAAAATAAAAACTCCTTATGCATTTAAGAAAGCCTCTTACTAGAGGGAGTTAAAAGTACAATGTTAAATTACGTTATGATTGAAAAGGTAAGAGGTAAAGCCTCATAGGATATAATGCATGCGGATAACACTGTGATGATAGATTTTGTCAAAGAAATTTTGGAAGGAAAACTTGAGAAATTGAGAAAGCCCCTTGAGAGTGAGTGGGACAAAGACTGAGTATGTAACAGACGAAACAAATGGACTTAAAATCAATCTGAAGGACTAAGTGCTTCCAGCCGTCCAAAATTTCAAATATTTAGGAACTTTGGAAAAGAATAGAAAGTTTAAGAGTGAGATGAATTAAGTGTGGATGGATGAATTGGAGAAAAATGAGTGGAGTTTTGTGTGACAGAAATGTGAGTGCAAAAAGTAAAGGTAGATTGTAACTCAGAAATAGGGTAAAAAACGTAAGAGCAAGAGAGAGAGTTAGAGTTGGCGGAGATGAAGATGTTGCGCTGGATATTAGGAAAGACGAGGAGAAATGAGAGAATAAGAGGTACAGTAAAAGTGGGACAGCTTAGCAAGAAAAATAGGTTAAGATAGTTTGCTCATGTAGAGAGGACGGATGCGAATTATCTGACTAAAGGGCAAGACGAATGTGAGATTGGGGGCAATGGAAAGAAAGGAAGAATGAAAATGAGATGAATAGATAAAATATAAAAGGATGAATGCATTAAATATGGATGGATGGATAAAATATAAAAGAGAGGATGCATTAAATAGACATAGGTAGAAGCAAATGTTTCGGCTAACGCAGACCCCAAGTAGAATTAGAATAAGAATAAGAGAAAGATTTCAATTTTTTGTAGATCTTCATTTTTTTCCATATCATTAATCATATTTCCAAATTTTCAAAATTAAAAAAAAATCTCAATTTTTTACTTTTTTTCGTATAGTTTTTCAATAGTATATTGTGTATCTAGTAGGAAAAGCGATACATTCCCGGACGACAATGTAAGGCGTCTAGCCGAGGCCAACAAACATTGAGAGTCCGGGAAGTTGCTTTTCCTACGAGGTACACATACTATTTTTTCTGAAATCGCATTAAATATAATCGTAAATTAAGAAAGTTTTATGAATGCATAACTGTTTTTGATATCATCTTATTTTCATATATAATATAACAAGAGAGTGACAATAAATTGAAAATAATTTGACAGATTGTTTGAAAACTTGTTGCCAGGCAATAGTCACGAGAGCCTGCAGGGCTCGAGTGGCTATTGCCAAATGGCAACAAGTTTGAACAAAATCTGTCAAATTATTTTCTAATTTATGGAACTCTTGAGTTATATTTGACAAGATTATTTTTTGATTCACAAACTAAACCGATGACTTTCACCCATTTCGCGTTGACACAATTAAGTAATTATTTTGACAAGTATCTGACAGTTGCTAGGCAAATAAAAGCTACAGTGATTATTCCCGACAATAATCACAAGAGATTTATTCCCACTATAATAATGACATAATTGGTTGAAACTTACCCTTGTGACAAATAAAGAAGCATTTCATTGGTTTTAAGAAACGTCAAAAAATAATCTATGAAACCGTTTCGTTGACATTGTTTATCATTGTTGATTAGTGTCACAAAACTGTCAGTTCGGATAGTTACATATTGCTTAAAATATTTTAAATTATATTTAAAATGGACAGTGACGATGATGTCCAGAGGTGCAAAACGCCTCCAGAGTTACTAAAACACTACTACTAATGTGGTTGTAAATTTATTGCCAAATAAAATCAAGACGATAAATATGAATTTGCTTATACACGTTTTATGGATCATTCCCGTACATAGGTACGGAAAAAATATTCCCGTACACAGGTACGGAATAGTATATTTTGGTCCTCCGTCCAGAAACAATACTATTAATTACTTCAAAATCGTCCGGAAAATGGCATTTTCCGGCCTAGGCCGGCAAAGTAGCTTTTAGATTATCTAAAGAGATGGCGCTATGAGTTTAAATTTTGTCATCAGAAATACATAATGAATAATACAAATTTTAATTAAATTTATTTAAAAACAGCGTATAATATACTAAACTTACCTATAACTTTTTCCAAACATAAGCAGGATTCTAATTTACATTTAATTTCTCTCACAACTTGTATTATAAAATTTGACATTTATGTCAATTTAGAACTACTTATCATTCGATTATGAAAATAGTTCATTGTCTCTGCTATCTTTATATAAAATTATTAGATATTAATGTTAATATTTTCAATATAACAATTTTTACTGTGCTGCTTATTAGCACAGTATTTGTATGTATAAAAATTAAGGAACTTGAAATCGATTATCAGAAAATCATTCCTTATTGCTAATTTTTTTAATCCTGCAATAGATGTCAATAAACATGTAATCTTGTATGTCACAAAGTAAAAAGCACAGGTAAAAAGTTTTTGAACTTGTTTGTTTGCAACATATGTTAATTAAAACACTAATAACACTAGTAACACGTATATTCAGTATCAAACAAGTTATTATACAACTATAAATATAATTATAATATTAACATCACGTCATACCAATACCAGTTGACAGTCTGTCGTCTTCTAGTCACTGGTCTAACTTCAGGTAGGACAAACGGTCAACTGTTGAACATAACAGAACTTTTGAAAATATTAAAAATTAGTCGGACCAAAAAATAGTGTGTGTTACACGTCCGGAAAATATTTTGCAAGTGCTCGTACTGTTTCGCCTCGGTGCTACGCACCTCGGCTACACAACTTTACTCGCTCTTGCAAAATATCATTTTCCGTCCTTGTGTCACAAATAACTATTCTGTAACAAGGTTAGAATGAAAATTCGATACGAGTGGAGAATTCCGAACTCGAGCGTAGCGAGCGAGAGGAACCACAAGTTATCGAATTTTCATTCTAACCGTGTAACAGACTATATTTTCTCCACGACCATGTAATAATTCTGTTTATTTAAATTGAAATATGTAGCAAAACAATTAGAACGTCGCACTGACAAACTGAGTGACAGTTTTAAAATTCGCAGGGCAATCTATGTTTTTTGTTGAGCAATTACAGAATGTTATTCCGTCAATAGTTATAGAATGGAAATACATGCAAAACACATAAGAAGCAAGTGTTTCAGAATGAGTTAGAATGAACACTTTCTATTATTAAAAATGAAGTCGGAATTATTACATTCATTAATGGTCGTGGAGAATAGTATATTGTTTTACGAGCAAGGAATGATACTCATTTCCCACGAGTACGATGTTTGCAGCAAGAGCCGCAGGCGAATGCTGCAAATCGTACGAGTGGGAAATGAGTTATTCCTTGCGAGTCAAACACTATACTTTTTCTACGGTTATACCACATAATAATACAATAATTCAAAAATAAATCCAATACAAAACAAAACATAACGTTATAAGTTATATTATTTAAGTAAAATTAACTATTATTTACAATATTTACAGTTATCATACCTTAAATTTATTTGTTAATTCAGAAAAATAAGCTAAAAGCACAGTTTCTGAAACGGAATTTGTTGCCTTTTTCTTTTGCCAGGTCATGAAACTTTCATATGCATTCTGGTACTTATGTTTTGAAATTTCGGGAATCAAATTCTGACAAGCTTCGTTTGCCGCTTTTCTTATTTCAGGAGGAGTTAAGTTAATTCGAATTCATTTTTATCACTACTTAACATTTTTACTAAAATAACAATCTAATTTAAATAATGTGTTAAAAACTATCTGTTGTACCTGTCACTACTTTATTACTGTCAATCTGTACCTACTGTTAGTCAAATATATGAATATATAATTGTCACAGTATACTTGATTAAGTTAAAACAATAAAGAAATGAACATTTTGTGTTATCAGATAAAGAAATGAGATATTTCTTTATTAGATATAACAACGTACCCGATTTCTTTAGAGATTACTGTCAAAAAATGATACATTTGTATAATAACCGTAGAAAAAAAATATTCCCGTACAGTTGGTTGCCCAGTAACGGACTAAAATACAAGAATAGTGTATTTTGCGGCTCGAATTTGATCCGAGAAACTAGACATTTCCAAGCGATTTCAGAAAAACATTTATCCAAATTTAACTTTTGTCACTTTTTTCGTTTTGTTAGATTTCCCACAATTTGTTTAAATTTATCCGCAACTTTCCAAATTTTTCACTTTTTTTAATTTTTTACTATTTTTTTTTTCTATTTTTATAATTTTCCTTTTCTTTCTAAATTGTTCATCATTTTTTTAAACTTTTTTTTCTCAATTTCTGTATATATTTTTCGTAAAGAAAAGAATCCATAGTCTTACCACGTTATTAAATTTTAATAGTTTCACTCACTAATGATGTTTTATCAAAAAGAAAGCGATTTTATTGTGTTTTTATGCTTTTTTAGGTTGTTTTTTTGATAAAGTTTATTCTGGATTGATACAGATTTACGATTTTTTCAGATTGTTTCACACCGCCTCCAAAAATGTGAAAACTTTGATTTTTTGTAATTTATGGCGATTTTTAGTGTACCGTAGCCGAATGGCAAAAAATGGAACCCTTATAGATTCGTTATGTCTGTTGTCTGTCTGTCTGTCCGTCCGTATGTCACAGCCAGTTTTTTCCGAAATTTTAAGAACTACACTGTATTCTGTGAACCGCCTTAAGATTTTACACAAAAATAGAAAACAAAATTTTTGTGGTTTCTCATACTGATACTGAGACTCAAAAAATTTTTTTTCATTAAACCCATACGTATGGAGTATCAATGGAGAGCTCTCCAAAATTGATATTAGGATTTTTAATATTTTTTTTCTAAACTGAATAGTATCCGGGAGAGATTCTTCCAAAGTAGTAAAATGTGTGCAATAAGAGAATTATAAAACTAAAAAAAATATATGGTGTACCTAAAATTGGTTTGAACGATATCTAGTGGGTAGTTTTTTTAAAACATCGATCAAAGTTACAACCAACAACAAGAACTTTTATTATATTATATTACTTGCTCTTGCGGAACTCTTCATGGGCGAGTCCGACTCGATTTTGATTTACACCACAGTGTCAATTATTGAGGTACCTAGTTATTTATTTAATCCTTAATGATGCGTTTTGGTTACACGCACTCCTATGATATTTTTCAGATTTCATAAATCGGTATACTTATTCGTTTTTCGGTTCAACCCATCAATTTTTAAAAGACGGACAAGGAAGTAAAAAACTTCGTTTTGCAGATCCTGTTGAAATATGGTGATATTTGATTCTGAAGATATAAAATATAACGATTTTTTCTTGATTAATACTATTGTTTATAATCAAATTATCATGTTGTTAGTACTATAATTACTTTAACGAATACTCCTTATATTGATATAAGATCTAAAGAAGGGTCTTAGATAACCATCAAAGTAATCTATATAGCTATTTTTTTCCATTCGAACCTACTTATTACAATTCCAATTACCACAATTTAATGGAATTAAATTATAGAGTTATTTTCCAATAAACGACCTACTCGACACTCTCCAGTAGATACAAGGTGAATATTTATTGAGATGAACATCATAAATTTTCCACATTGCGTATTGAATCATTATTATTACATAATTGTAGAAGTAGTTTAACCAATTCTAACAGTATAGGTAACTGGCAGCAACAGACCTATAGTTTATGAAACTACATTTCTGTAAAGAAAATTCAGATACGGATTAAGTTTTTTTTTATTAAAGATCGTGATGCAACCGCAATTTTTAAACCCGTTTTCAGTGGTTTAATTAATCCTGAAAAATGAAGAATTTACATAGATACACACATTTCCCTGTATTTTTGCTAACGTATAGTGTTGGATCAATCCAACAGTTAGTTGGTAAATTAGTATAAATCCTGTATTATCAGGTATGTCCGCTAGGATATAAAATTATATTAACAATTGAATAATTAGCAACCAAAATAGTTGTTGATAATATATAATATAATAATATCGTACGTTACACAGAACGTTTAAGTTCAAATTTAATTTAAAGATAAATATATCATTTAGCTCTGCCCTTTGGGGCATCTTTTATAAAGCTCTGGCTTATTGCCATCTTTAACCTTGTATATATTGTAAATAAGTGTAAATAAAAACTACTCCATCATGATGATGGCAATAAGCCAGAGCTTTATGAAAGATGTTCTATTAAAATTTCATTACAATCAAACCACTTCACGCCGAGTTATCGCGCTCAAAGTAACAGTACCTTTTTAACATCGGTCAAAAAGTGAGCATCGAACAAAGAGCCAATATTAAGATGTGTTTTAAACTTGGTAAAACATTTACCGAAACGCATCAATTGTTGAAACAAGTTTATGGTGATGATCTTTTATCTCGTAGCCGAGTCCACAAGTGGTTTACACAATTCAAACAAGGTCGTGAGTCGCTGGAAGACGACGATCATGTTGACCAGACGAAATTTGTGATTCCGCCAGAAACTGTCAAAAATATCTTCATTAAAATATGTACATGCAAATAAAATTAAACATCTCCAAAGATTCGATCTATCGCATTTTGACCGGGAATTTGGGCATGAGAAAGCTATGTTCACGGTTTATTCCACACAAGCTCACAGATGACCAAAAAATGTTTCGAATTTAACATTTGAGAGACATCATCAAAGAGGCCAAGAAAGATAAAAACTTTCTGTACAACATTGTGAGCATTCTGACTAATGATGAAACGTGATGTTTTCAATATGTTCAAACCAAACGTCAAAGTTCCGAATGGAAGCATTCAAGCGAGTCAAATTATTCTTGGTGTTCTGAGGCGTTTGCTCTTGCGTATTCGCCGTGTTTGGCCAGAATGTAGCGAAGAAGGAAGCTGGCGCTTGTTGCACGATAATGCACCATCACATCGATCGATTTTTTATAAAAAAAAAAAATGGCATTTCAACCATCAACCATTTCCCATATTCTCCGAATATAGCACCGTGCGACTTTTTTTGGTTCGGTGGATTAGATTTGCCATGAAGAGACAGCGGTATGCCGACGTAGAGGGCAACCAAATGACGTCGACGACTATTTTGATGGACATCCCGGTCAGTGAGCCGAAATCCTCAATTGAAAAACTTGTGGACTGTGAAAATCGCGGTATTAACTCCGAAGGGAACTAATTTGAATAAAAAAAATTCCATTAGTCGAAAAAAAATGTTGTTAATTTTTTTCTTTGTCCTGTTTACTTTGAGACAGACCATGTATTTCTCATTTAACACCTAAATTTTAGAAAGTAATTGTTAAATTTTATCGTTATTTCCTTTAGAAGTTTGAATCATAGATCAAAAAGAAGAAATGAACTAGAGGGCATAGATCCTCTATGACTTAATGGTATTAACATTCAAGAGGTAGAAGAAGTTAAATATCTTGAGGATGACATTGACTTAAAGCTTACTTAGCAGCTACATCTTAAACATATAACCAAAAAAGCGATAACTGTTTTAATGATGTCTAAACACACTTACGGCAAAACATTGCGTAAAACCAAACATGCTATATTGGATCTATGACATGACCAAACAAAGAAATGTCATCATCAATCTAATTAAGATTCAATGGAGCACACCAACTGCATTAGAGCAAGTTTCGTTATAGCTCTTCCTATCCTTCACATTACTGCTACACCCTTGCTAGACAAGAACGGCTTTTTGCAAGCTTCAAGATAATCTAAGCAAAAAAATAAAGCGAGAAATTGGTCAAGGTGATGAAATCAGAACATACAGTTTTCAAATATCTGCCTAAAATAACTTTCTAAATAAATATACATCAAATGCAATCACTTAACCAAGTAACACTTGGCTCAAAAATGGGTTTAACTCTGAAGAGGGGTCAGAACCAGAAAATTATAATAATAATGGAAATGTAAAAAGTATGTTCCTTTAGGAAAACACCTCGGTTTCTCAGACATTGGTATATGCGATCTGGTAATAGTTAAATGGCCGTTGGTATCTTTACGAATCCCTTGTTATCACCTGAGTAATATACTATTGCTGAGAAGACCTTGATGTTTTAATGGAATATGCAAGTAACTATGATGCTAGGACATAAAGCAACAATACAAGACAACGAGCAAGATGATAAAATTAAAGGACCTGAAACACATAAAACGCTATTATATCTCAAAATGTAAACAGATCGGTGCTAGAAGAGCTAAAGCTCAAAGTTATTAAAAGATTTTTTGAGGACGCGTAAAATGACACATGTACAAATTAAAAGGAACCCAAGCTACAGATTATGTGACAGGGAACCTAAAACAGTCAAACTAAGACATATTGTCATTTCAAGCCACTGGATCGCAATAAACAGTCAATCTTTGGAAACCTTAGAGTGGCTATATATCAACTCTACCTAAACAGGACAAAATACCAAACACAGCAAGAAATAGGTTTTTTTAATAAGCAGCTGATTATTGACCTGGGTCATTTGCATTATTTGGAATCAACTCCAAAATTTATTGTACGAGTATGTGTAATAATAGACCTATAAATTTGTTGTTATCTTAATTTTATGTACCAAGCTCATCTAATCTGGTACTTAATCTATAAAAATTGCATTTATTAAATCACACTGATATAATAATAAAAAAATTTCTAAAAATTGAACCGCCTTCAAAAAAAAATGCACTAAAAAGCCAGAAATAAAATTTTTATTTCTTAAAAAAATTGGAACCAACTAGGCATCTGATTTCGATTTCCTTAAAGTCGGCTCTATTTAAATCTTAGTCATTAAATCTAGATTTCGAATGTTAGTAACTCAAATCTTTTACAAAAATATAAACCATTGGAGCTGACTTTAAGGAAATGGAAATCAGAAGCCTAGTTGGTTCCAATTTTTTTTAAGAAATAAAGATTTCATTTCTGGCTTTTTAGTGCATTTTTTTTAAAGCGGTTCAATTTTTTTTAAAATGTTTTTATTTTATTATTTTAGTTGCTACTTGGCTTGGTCTGATGTGGGCGAAAAATCATGATGTACTATTTTCAAAACCTTCCTAATACCGTGGAAGAATTGAATCCCCAACAATCGCGACATGTACCAATGTGACTTTTTGGAGACATAAATGAATTGTCTAACACCTAGAGACACCATGTGTATGTATGTACGGTGTTAGGGGTAACAGATACACCTGCGACCTATAAGATCTATTGTGTCCCCCTTTTCTTGCTATATTTCTGATAATTTCTCAGACTTATAGCAGCTCTTCTAGTACTGTCTTCCTTAGAAAGTTTAGGATATCATTGGGTTTTAAATTAGGTAGTTCTTCCCTTTCTATTTCGTATGACCCTATAGGTATTTGACCCTAGAAGTACTTAATGCCATGCATTCTGAAAGTATGTGTATTGAGGTTTCATCCTCTACGTCACAGAATCTGCAGTTTGCTTCATCTACTAATCCTAGTTTCTTCATGTGTCCTCTTAATCGAGAGTGACCGGTTAGTATTCCTGTTATAATTCGGAGGTTTTTCTTACTCAGGTTAAGACAGCTGTGAGATCTCTTCTGGTTATAGTTTCCCAGGAGCGTCTTCGATTGTCTTAGTCCTTCTAGATCATTCCAGTACTTGGATTTTTCGCTATCCATTTTTTTCCTTAGTTTTTCTAAGATTGTACTACTGCTGATTCAACAGGATGGTTCTGGTCCCAGGTATGGGGTTTCAGCTCCTTTTTTTGCCAGCTTGTCTGCTGTTCCTTTTATTCCTACGTGTCCTGAAACCCATAGGAGGGTAACAGTGTTATTCTGTCCTTGTTCATTTAATTTGCCTAGGCATTCCCAGACCATCTTTGAACTGATTGTATCTGAGTTCAGAGTTTTGATGGCTGCTTGACTATCTGATATGATTATAATCTTCTGTCTACGATAGTTCCTTTTAATGTTAAATTCTATACATCTTTCGATGGCACGAATTTCCGCTTGAAAGATGCTTGGTACGTACCCAAGCTTTCTGAGTATTTGGTTCTAGGTCCAAACACCCCTGCTCCTGTTCCTTTATCTGTCTTGGAGCCATCCGTGTACCATTTTATGGCGTTTTGGCTTAGCCCCAATATGGTGTTTTCGTCCCATTCAGATTTGCTTCCCAGTTTAGAGGTAAATTTTCTTACAAAGTTAAATTTCTTTGGCATGTCATCTTGGGGCATTTCCCAAGTTTGATCAAGTTGGAGTGATCGAGGTTTTTCCTTGATTATTCCTTCTTTGATCCTTCTATATATTGTTTTTCTTCCTAGCATTTTATACTTGAATATGCAGTGGCGAGAGATTTAGTATTACTTCCATTGCAGCAGTGGGACATGTTCTCATTGCTCCAGTGATACATGCACAGGCTAGTCTCTGAATCTTTGAGAGGTTTGTTCTCGGAGAGACACCATGCACGTACGGTGAAAAAACATCGTAATGAAACGTGGACTTAATTGTTCGAAATCACCAACCCGCAGTGAGCAAACGAATTGATTAAATGCTCATTCGTTCTCGTTGTGAGAAGGGGCCTTTGGCTTTAGAGTGGGATAGTAACGAACTAATTATTATGTTTTTATGTTATACATCATTTAACATATTAACATAACTACAGAGCTTATTCTGTGATTTTTGTGATATTTTCTGGAATATTTTCCACACTAATGACCAGACCTAAATTAAAATTTCTATGGGGCCATATGGACACTTCACTCTTTTGAAAGCAAAAAGAATTTTCTAAATCGGATTATAAATACCGGAGGTATTCGGTAACATACATAAAAAATATGGTCAAATTAAGAACCCCCTCCTTTTTTTTTGAAGTCTGTAAACAATAACCTTAATTATTATTTGTAAATATACAAAAATTGCAGTGAAAGTGTATAAACAAAAAAATAATAATTCGTAAATAATTACCAGAACAAGTGAAATAATTCCAATTTGTTTACTTATAATTTAATACATAATGTTCACTTTTACAATATTGATGTAATATATAAAAAAACGTAATTAAAGTATCGATTACTAGCTTAGAGAACTATTTTACATTTTATATTTATTAATTATTGTTGATGAAATATAATCACTGTTATTTATACATATAATAAAACTGTAACTGACCTCTATCTATACATGGCAAATATATTGAAAAAACACATACTGGGGGGCCTTTCTATACGGAAGAGAACCCAAAACAATGTTTTTTTATTTCTTTTCTTTGTCTGTATATATGTATGTTTGTTTACACTAATCTCAGAAGCGGCTAAACTGATATAGATGCAGTTTTCAGGAATATCTTGTGACGGACTTCACTTAACATTTGGTGCTTATTTCATTTAAATCGGTTGGTCAAATTTATGCTAGTCATGTAATCTATACCAAGTAAATAGAGCTTCGATTTATATGATTAATCATTCAGTTAAGGTTGGAATCACGTCAGTTGAACACGACGCTTGGTAAGCGCTAAACGTTGGGATATACGAATCTTTGATATTCGAGTCTTTGATTAAAAACAATAGTGTTAATCAAAGAGAGCAGATAAGTTTACTTTGATATTAAATGCGATGGCCGTAAGATTAGGTAATATTCTCACCTTAATTTTGACGCGAAAGAAAGTCGTAGGTAGAAGCTAGTTTTACATAAAGTAACACAATTGTAAGTAGTATTATGTTATTTCTAAGTGTTCGCTAAACTACTTTATAAAATAAATTGCACTTTGTTTAGAAAAAATTTGTTGAGAAATATTACACTAGTCTTCAATGAAAAGTATCCGAAAAAATTTCTGCTTCTCTGTCTATGCAGAATACGAGTTGATAAGTAAAATTCAGAATTTAACTAAACTAACATTTAACTACATGATGTTAATATTTACTTAGTTAATTGATATCAAATATTTAAATATTATCTATTATTAGTTCCTCTTCATTTTACTGATGGATTTGATTTTTGTTTTTAAAGTTGTACCCTTAACTGTTAAAATTGTCCTCAACATTGTTATCTTACCAATTATCTTTCCAAACGCTAATATCCTAGTCACCCTTTTCTTTTTCCTGGTCAGTATTCAACTGAAAACTCTTCAAATTGGTTGTTCTGTTGACTGATTCTGTATTTTACATTGTCGTATTTTCGGTAAATATAAAATTTGTGCTAGGAAAAAATCCAATAAACATGTCTGATAAAGCAAAATTGGATCTTGGAGTGAGTGGTGGTTGGTTCATAAGAGCACATGAGCAAATGAATACCCAATGTAAAGGAGCACATTAGCATTGTGATCTTAGTAATTTCTCGTAGAAGTACAGTCGTCCATCGTTTCGTTTTTCTTTTCGCGTTTGTTACGATTACGCGATAATTTTGAGAATGACGTAAGTTGCGGCGATCTCGTAAGAGAGAGAAGACTCGACGTGACCGTTCAATATTTAAAGACAATTAAATTTAATAACAATAAATCAAAAAATTAAAATAAAAAGTGTGGTACGCCCAAAACCAAGGTTGGAAATTACGAAAATTAGTGGGCAAAAAAATCGGGATTATAAACAATCTATAAAAATAGACATTTATGAAAAAAGTGGTACCTATTCAACAGGTGAGTTAACTACTTAATATGTTTTTTATGCCATTTACTAAATCCAAAAAACATCGTGTTGCGGTGCCACCCAAAAAATCTTTGCCTCTGGTGTTTTACCTTAGACCCCATTTTTTCACCTTGTTTATAATGGTCCTCTCACAAGACATACCACTACAAGCAGCCACTATTTGGAATTTTTGAAGAAGACGATGAATTTGAAGAGTTTCCAGTTAACATTATCTATTATTACTTTAACGAAAAAATCAAACACCAAGATAAAAGTTAAGTTCCACATATCTGCTGCAATGTGTGTACTACCGGTTTTGGAAATTGTCTAAATGACAGAAAACCTCGTAAGTGATTGTTATTTTTCCTTACGACTTAAATATTTGAAATGGGCAAGAATATTTTTAACAAAAAAGCAGTGCCATAATATATCCAGATATACCATCGGCTTCTACCGCAAAACAAATTTTATCAGATCCCAAAGCGTCCTAACATCGATGACGACGAAGATGAAATCACCGTCTATTTCGTCATTGTCAGAATAAGAATACATCATAACAGTCACACAGGATAACACAAGCTGATTTAAATAATCTCTTAAGGGACTTAGAATTGCCAAAGAACAAAGTAAAACGTTTTGATTTGAAATTTCAACAATGGTGTGGTTATAACATCTTTTTGTACCAGCCAAAAACAGTTGATGCAATATTTTAAAATGGCTGAAAGTTAAGTTTTTTGTAAAGATGTCCGGGGTTTAATGGAAGCTCTTAACATTACACAGAAAAGGGAGGACTCAAGACTCTTTATCGATAGCTCTAAATTAAGTTTAAAAACTGTATTGTTACATAACAAAAAATTTTTAGTATTGATTACTATTGGTCCATATGAATGAATCTTATGATAATAAGAAAACCC
This sequence comes from Altica lythri, assembly GCA_964028335.1. NCBI lineage: Eukaryota > Metazoa > Arthropoda > Insecta > Coleoptera > Chrysomelidae > Altica > Altica lythri. The sequence continues at coordinate 39,073,099 of OZ034807.1, read as the reverse complement.
TCTTTCTTCAGAGAAGATATGATAAACACAATGGCAAATTTGCGTAGATTTAAAAACCTTAGATTTTCTACTTGGACTACAATTAGGATATACGCAATATTTTGCTTCCTTTACGAATGGGACAATCGTGACTGAAAAAAAACGACGGGTTGCACTCCGGGAGTGCCAGCAGAAGTGAAAACTTGATTATTAACGTTGTGCATGTTTGATATTTTGGAATAGCTAGGGAATAATTTTGCACGAATTGCTTTATCAGTATAAAATTACTATCAATAAAGTACTCACTCATTTTCTTTCGCTATTTCTTCGTCACTTTTATCATTAATTTGTTTAATATCCATATTTTAAACACTTAAAGAAAACTAAACACAGGCGTTTGAATTTTGAATTATTAGCTGTCACCTGTCACTATTTATAGGTGCGCGTGGCATAGGGATATTCACACATCGATACATCGAATTTATTCGATGTTTTCCATACGATATGTTTTGAGTTTTGACAAATATTTATTGCATCTGATATATCGATATTTTTATTCATAGTAACATCGAATATTCGCTTTTTTGTCGAATCTATTTAAAACCTATATAATTTTTTCACAACTTGATAATTTCATAATTTTATTTATAAATAAGTTTATTAAGACTAAGGCACTATAAACATGGTATTATCGAAAGCCATGTTTTGACCAATGTCAACTACAAAACCAGAGATAATAATAGAACATAATAATAGAACAGATGTGTTGATGCATAATATAAAGTTGGCAACAAGTTCCGACATGTTTAAAACTATTCACTATACTTCTACACACTTTTTATGCTTAAAGTACCTTAAAAAATTATATTAAAATAACACTACTAGTACTTACTTAGGCACTATACGGTTATAACTACTTTTCCGCTTTTCGCGCTACCAGCTGGTTTAGTTCCTATTTTCACCACTACAAAATATGATTGCACGTCTCTTTAATTTGTTTATTTGTCATCTTACGTTTTTTCGATCAGGGTCACGTGTCCTGACCGTCCTTACGCGAATTTAAGATTTTTTACCCATTACAGAAAAAATGCTCAACGCGGCTAAAGAAGTTTTCACTTCAAAAATAATTATACAAAGAAAGACACGTTTAACTCGAGAAAGAAAAATTTTCAAAATAACCCTTTGGTTAACCGACAAAAAAGTTACTTTTACCACTGAACATAGGGCTTATGAAAAACTTCGTAAAAGCAATAAATAAAAATATAACTACTTTTTAATACTTTCGCAAAAAATTTCCAAGATCAACTGAGATCATTATCATAGAAGGTATGTTCATTGGTTCTTTATCTGTAGAATAATAATCTTACCAAGGTCACGATATTAACTGTCGTATACGTACGGAAAGAGAACAAGATGATGTGGATAGAGATCATTTAAAACACAGAACAGCGTAGGACAACGAAAGATAGAGGACTAGGAGGGACACATTTCCACAGAAATAAGTATACATATATACATAGAGATCTGTTATTTATGTAAAGAATAACAAGATAGCCATGGTCATGAGATAAACTGTCATATGCGTATGCAAAGAAAACAAGATGATGTAGAAGCACGACATTGCAAAACACGGAGACAGAAAACAGTTTGGGACATAGAAATATAGAGGGAACTAGAGTAGACCTGAAAGAATAAAAAAGAATAAAGAATCTGTATATATATATATATATATATATATATATATATATATATATATATATATATAGAGAGAGAGAGAGAGAGAGGGAACAAGATGCGGAAGGACAAAGAAAGATAAAGGGAAATAGGGTGGACTTATTACCATAGATGGAAGTATACAAACGGATAGAGAATCAGTATATATGCATAGAGATCTGTTGTATATACATAGAATAGTAAATCAGCTACTGTCATAAGATGAACTTACGTATAAGTACGCACGGATGAAAAGATAGAGGATAATTTTAAAAAATCAAGAACAAAAACACTGTTGTTTTGATACAAGACAATGAAACAATTATATCAGGATATACGATTTTGATTAACAATTAAATTTAGTGTTTAATGTACCATGAAAAACAGCAATAATTTAATAGGCAATAAAGCAGCATTCGAAATCTCATTAATTCCGAGCGCATTACAATTCATCATTCAGATTATTAGTTTACCACTCTGCATTTCATTTTAAAATGCAATATATCAAAGAGATTGCGACATATTTAATAGAGATTACCATTAAACAATATACTAATGCTAATATTGGAATGATATAGCATTTAAAAAATATGAGTAGCAATGTTGAAATTTTTTTGAATGAAAACAATTTTCTTTTTATATTAAAATCATCGTTTAGATTTAAATAAATGCTGTAAAATATGTATACAAAGTCAAAAAAAATGTCGTAGATTTTAATAACAATATAATAATACTTTAAGCTAATTTACTATTTAGAAATTACAATAAAAATAAAAAGTGTGAGGTGTCAAGGGACACCCGGATGGAACGAAGTTCCTTTCGATTAATTAGTGAAGGAATTAGTAATTTGTAAACACAACAGAGTGTTTATACATACATAAGCATTTATTATTGTCTGTATAAAATCTCTACTTACCTAACGGAACTTGTGCAGAAACACTGTCAGGATACATTATTGTTATTATTTTCTATTATTTTAATATTTATTTTCTACAAAAAACGTGTATAAACTTAACAAAGTCGCGACACTACACTGTTCAAAGCAAAATAGATTATCACCATTTTCACCTGAATATCTTCAACAGTTCGTTTCTTTTAACAAAAGTGTCCATTTATACAATACTAGAGCTTTAGATAACACATCTTTTTAAAATTACTTTTTATAATTTAAAACAGGAATTAACAATTCAATACAAAATTTTAAAAATAAAATATTTGACAGTAACTGACAGTTAAGGTAATTTGACTTAGGTACCTAACTAGTCAAGTTACGAACTATTTTTAAAATGTTTATGAATTTATTAATTTATAAAAACAGGATGAAATAAAATATAATACTATTATAGGTAATTATTTTTTTCTACAGTATTTTCTTTTTAATGTACATTTTCTTTTAATTTAAATTAATGTCTTTTTAATTGTAATATATCTATCTATGAGAGAGAGGGAGAGAGAGTTATTTATTTTTTGGTCTGTGAGAGAGAGAAACATGCGTGTGTCGTGTCGTGACAACTTTTGGTATGAATTTTTTTTTGGCTAGCTCCTAGCGTCAGTCGTAACTGTTCGTAACGCCCGAAAGGGAACTTCGTTCCAAAAATTACCTACAACTGACACGACTCGAACCTGCGATTCTTATTTATATCCCTTAGAGCCTTTAGACATTCCACTGCACATGTATACCGGTTAGTGTCATTTCTTGTTTGTCTAATTTCTTTAAAAAAATCTTATAGCACTTGGTGCCACAATAAGATTATTGAAGATGGATATTTCTTGAAAAATACTTACTAAAATTGTTACTTTGACTGAACATACATCTATGACTTAAAGATATATTGCAAAGAAATGAAATGTTAGCTTGTGAGCTGAAACAAGATTTTAAAGCAGAAAAGGAAAACTGGGATGATTGTGGTGAACCGAAAACGTAAATGTGTAAAGAATAGAGAACTACAAGAAATGAAGGATTTTTAGTGAGGGAGAGTAAATTAAACCATCAAGTCAAGATCTTCAGAAAGATTTAGCACGCTCTGGAGTTATTATTCATGTCTCTACGGTGCGAAGACGACTTTTGGATGGTGGAAGAAAAGCAGTAAGACTTAAGAAGAAACAGCTATGGTATAAAACAGTATAATTGAGCGAAAAAATATAAGAGGTGGAGTGCTGAAGATTGGAAAAAGTGTTGTTCTGAGATGAGAGCCACTTTTTGGTACAAGGACACCTGTTTTGTTTCGTCAGAAAAAGTGCCAATAGAAAACTTACACTGGCTCATATTGATCAAAAAGTTAAACATTCTCTGCAGAAGATGTTTTGGGGCTGCTTTTCTTATAAAGGTACAGGATCCATCGGACCAATCGAAGGCATGATAAATTCTTAAAAATATAAAAACACGTTAGAAATGAGTTTAGAATAAGAGCTGACAAAAATGGAGGCCAATGATCAACCAATATTTTAAGAAGTTTCGGCACCTTGCCACGTCTTCAAGATGATGAGGAAATATTTCAAGGACAAGAATATAGCGTGCCTTAAATGGCTAGGAAACTCAATGGATTTCAATCCCATTGAAAATCTGTTTGCGATTGTGAAAGCAATACTACGCAAAATGAATTGAAAAAAAATGATAGAGGCTGTAATCTAGATATGGTTTCGGGATCTGCAAATCAGAAGAAAACTGTAAAAACTTGTTGACTCGATGCCAAATAGTCTTAAAGAAGTTATTAAAACATTGTTTATTGTATTGGTTATTCTATTTGGTTCGTCTCTAAGAAATAAATGTTGATTATCTAATACACCTGTATTCACATTAATTCGCACAGTACTGTAGGTATAGCACGTTCGAGTCCTGCAGGATATTATTTATCAAATTTATAAATATAAAAAATCTTATGAGAGATGTCTCAAATAATTAATTTACTAATTAACTTTTTTGACTTTTATTGAATTTCAGCAAGTAGCAATTCTGTAAATTACTTCGATGTTCTATAATTAGAACAAGAATTACAATTATACGAACATTACTTCGGAAAATAATTACATGTTATTGTTTACTTCTGCTTGAAAAATAGCATTGTTTTATAACTAAAATAATGAGCTTTTGTCTTATGTAATAGGATTTTGCTACAAGCTTTAAGAATTTCTTCATTATCTTGTTGAAACAAACAGTCAACTAAATTTACAACCAATCAACCCACAGGTTTCGACGTTATTATAATCCAGTTTTTGACTTATTTAAAATTAAATTTTCATGAAAAGTAAAAAGGTGTTTATTATTTTACTTAAATTCGTACATTTGTTATTGGGATGTAAACACTTTTACCTAAGACTCATAAGTAAGTTGCGTATTTTTTAACCTATAACTCTGTCAGTAAGTGTCAAATTATTGAGCAGTTGTGTTATAGTTTCATTTACTAAACTAGTGGAGTAAGTAAATAGAAACCTGTATTATTATGTTAGTTGCCTACAGTTTTCATTAAATTAAACTAACATTTGACATTTATCACACAAAACTGTCTGCAAAATCGAATATTTTTGACAACTTATGCCAAAATTCAAATTTTATTGTTATTATTAGTTTTATAAAAAACCATTTGGTAAGTCGTGGGTAAAGCATAGTACTTCACTCGAGGAACAAATTGCATATTTAGCACACTCGCTGTAATATGCACTCGTAAATTAATATACTATAACTAACTTAACAGAAGGTATGCATCTGTTCTGCATTATCCACGATTTTTTAAATTGTTTTATGACTTGTTCCAATTTTTCACGATTTTTATGATTTTTTATAGTATATTACTTTACGAGTGGAGTAAATTGCATATTACAGCGAGTGTGTTTGGCCCATGAGCGAGCTTGCGAGCGAAGGGGCTAAAGAAACGAGCTAAATATGCAATTTGTTCCTCGAGTGAAGTACTATGCTTTAGCCACGACTTACCACATGGTTTTTTATAAAACTAAAAATAACAAATATAAAATTTAAATTTCGGCATAAGTTGTCAAAAATATTTGATTTCGCAGACGGTCCTGTCTGAGAAATGTCAAATGTTAGTTTAATTTAATGAAAACTGTAGGTAACCAGCATAATAATACAGGTTTCTATTTACTTACTTCACTAGTTTAGTAAATGAAACTATAACACAACTCCTCAATAATTTGACACTTACTGACAGAGTTATAGGTTAAAAAATACGCAATTTACTTATGAGCCGTGGGTAAAATTATTTACCATTTTTAACCGACTTCAGAAAAAAGTAGCTTCCTGGCCTGTATGTATGTATATTTATATATTTGTGCGCGATTATATCGCATTTGACTAAACCGATTTTAATGCAGTTTTTAGCATAGTATTTTTCAGACTTTGGAGAATGTTTTGGTATGTTAACCAACTTCAAAAAATAAAATGCTTCTGAGTTTCACCTGTATGTTTCTATTTAAGTAATGCCTTCACTATTAAAAAATTGGTGAGAGCAAATGCGCATTTACCATTTCTTAAAATGAAACCTGTATAATTTTTAAATAAAATTCAATATTTATTTACCGACTTCAAAAAAGGGGTTCTCATCTTGACCTGTATTGTCCTGCGATTGTCTCACAATTAACTGAATCAATTTTAATGCGGTTTTCAAAAAAGTATTTTTTGGCGATAGAGTTCAATACCAATATTGGTGGTTTTTAAAGGAGTAAATCGTAAATTTTTATTGGTTCTTAAACATTCGCAATTTTATATGGCCGACTACTTATTTAACATTTCAATTTGGTATTTGGAAGGGTTTTAAGCGAGGTTTTAAGACAGTATATCATGAATTTGCGCCCACAAAGCCAAGTAGCAACTGAAACGGATAAAATAAAAACTTAAAAAAAAAAAATTAATTGCCTTCACAAAAAGAAAAAAAGAAAATCTGTATTTCATAAAAAAAATTTTAAACAATTAGGCATTTGATTTCGGTTTCCCTGAAGTCGGCTTCAATGGCAAATTACTCGCTCTTTTAATCTCAGCTTTTAAATCTAGATTTCGAATGTTAGTAATTCAAAACTTTTACAAAGATATAAACCATTGGAGCCGACTTCAAGGAAATCAAAATCAGATGCCTAGTTGCTTACATTTTTTTTAAGAAATGCAGATTTTATTTTTTGCGTTTTAGTGCATTTTTTTGAAGGCGGTTCAGTTTTTATTAAAATTATTTATAAACTAGCAGCCCGCCCTGGCATTGCACGGGGATTAAAGAAAAATAACAAAAGCCATAACATTTATTGGGTGAACGCTTCCCTGTAAACAATATTAAATGTTGTTTTATTTTCTGGCAGCAAAATAAATTGATTTTCAGGTGCTTCGACCCGCCTTAGGCGGTTGGCCATGAAGAAAACCGATCCCTACTAATTGGAAGGTTTGACCTTGAGACTTATTATTAGTAAAAGCGAAAGATGTTTTGATAGGAAATTGAAGCGGTTTAAATGGATTTGGTAGATCAGTTGGGATCATCGGTATCCTCAGTGTATGAGCTAGTTGACCAGCTGGTGGTTTAGTTATAATGGTTGCTACAACTTAGTTGTCCTTTAATTCCTTTATAAGTAGCCTTGCCCCATTGCACATGCTAAATTTGTGATATCTGTCGTGATTATGAAATAAGTTATTTTAATAACGATTAATACCAAGATAAAAACTTTTAAAAAATTAAAAAATAATTAACTATAACAGTTAGACATATGCTGTCGCGGCATTTTTTGTAGATATTTATATATTCTTCAAAATCGTAGTACATTATTTTATTCTATAATCAATAGTATTCTCAGCGCACGCGATGTAAGGATTTTAAGGTCATTTTTGGTTACATTAATGGCATTTTAGTAAGGATCCCTATTTTTTTTAAATGAAACATATCCTATTTCACTCGGGAATAGTGTAGCTTGCCAACGGTGAAAGAATTTTTAAAATCGGTCCAGTAGTTTCGGAGTCTATTCACTTCAAACAAACAAACAAACAAACAAAGAAACAAACAAAAAAGCAAACCTTTCCTCTTTATAATATTAGTATAGATTTTCTGATTTTCCCTTTTTTCAAAAATACTTTCGGTGGTTCTGTTTACTAGAAAGTCCGATAAAAAAACGAAGTTTTAGAAATATTTATTGTGGTTCTGTTTATATCAAAAATATCATTGTTTAGATTTTTAAAAATCTAATATATTTAAACGAGCAATTCTTGTATACCTATATACCTATAATTGGAGTCTCGGAATCAGCTCCAACGATTTTCATGAAATTTAGTATATAGGGGTTTCGGGGGCGATAAATCGTTCTGGCTAGGAATCATTTTTAGAAAATGTCATTTTATTCGTGTTTTATCGATAATCAACTTAAACATAACTCTTCCTGACATCTATTGGCGAATAATAATACTATTTTTTTTTTAATTGTGAGCAACTAATTGCTTTAACGACACTACAACAGCTAAAGCTATTCCAGCAGATGGCGTTGTTAAGTAACACGAAGTCAATGAGTGTTTGCTTTGAGGTTAGACTAAGAAAATCAATTGTTTATTTATATTATTTGTTTCTTCTTAATGCACGTGTTCACTTAAAAATGCCTAAACGATCTTGGAAAAAAACGCTTATAAACAATCTAACTTCACGAAGCCGCAACTCGTCTCAAGAACACCTAGAAGAGCACCGTCATCAAACTGATCAGGATTCTCAAACTTCTCACAGTGATGACTCATTTCAAGGATACCGTCATGAAAATAATCAGGTTTCTCGTCCCACACGTGCTGCTAAAGTAAGATGCTTGCAAAATTTGACTGACATTACACGAGCATAGCTCGGTCATCCAGGTACTAAGAAATTAAACGTCCTTTTTATTACTAACGTTAGTTGAGTATTAAATAATGTAAACTACATCTTTGTAACGTTGTTTTAAATTCTGTTGCTTTTTTTAGTAGATTTCTCAACTAAAAAGCGAAGCTTCAAAAAATTGTTCATGGTTCTGTTTATGTCAAAAATATAAGTATTATTAAAGACATATAAAACGATATCTCTTCTTCTGTAACACTTTTTTAATTAAATTTAGTCCAAAAAAAGCCAAGCTTTAAAAATATTGTTTGTTTGAAAATAAAATGTTTAATTACTAAAAAAAGGGTGTGGCAGCCAATGGGACTGCCAGCAGAAGTTATACTTCTACGCACGCGCCCGGATTCATAAATTTGTATGCGAATGATTTAGCAAAATCGTGTTCAGCGACCTCAAAAACCTTCTAGTACCGAGTACACACTCAGTTTGTATCAAATTTGCATAACATTTCCTGGAGACGAGGTCCGTCTTAAGTACCAGGTGTTTCGGACACCATCGCCATTATCATATTCGTATTCAGCGACCCAAAAAACAGCTGAGTTCCAAGTGTAATTTTGTACAGTGCCGCGGAGACTTTCGACATCATGATATTTGTGTTCAGCGACCCCAAAAACCACGAGTCCATAAATTGAACCCATTTGGAATACTTACCGAGTTGTAATTTTTCTATCTATTGTCTGTTCGGAATGCACTTTTCGATTATTCTTAAAAACTCTGTTTACGTAGCCAACAACCTCAAAAGCATAGTGCAGGATATAATGCAACCAGGTGATGGTACTATGGACTACAATACAATGCTCATTACTGAATATTATTATTAATATAAAATACTAAACTTTATATGTTTACTTACGTGACAGAATTATAAAACAATCTGTCAAACACAATGTAATACGGCACTATGATATTCCAAAACATTAGCTCAGACTGAATGTTTAAACGGTATTTAAAGGAATTATAGTTATGACTAAATATGTGGTAAATATTTCATCTTTGTTTTTACCGACCAATATACCTTATATGTGTTTCTGTCTCTCTCTTACTCACACCATTACATATGTAATGATTTTTTCCATTTAACCCCACACAAATCAAGTGCATGAATAGAAGTATAACTTCAAAAAAAACTTTAACAGAAACTTGTAGAAATTTTATTAATTTACTCAACAGAATGTAAATTTGAACTTATTTATGTGTATTTTAAGGTTACTATCTTTTTCTGACAAAAGTATTTCTTCGTAAAAACAGCTTTAAAAGAAACCTATACAAAGATAAAATCACAAACTTATTTATAAACTACAACACTCTTAATTTAATTTTATTTAATTTATTCAACAGAATGATAATTAGGACTTGTTTACCGGTATTTTAAGGTAGCCTTGTATATAATTCTATCTATTTAATGTTTACTTTGTGAAAACAAAAACGTTTTTAAAAAGAAATTTAGTCTAAAATCGTCACAAACTTACCTAAGTATTTATATACAGACAAAGCGATAGAAGCCAATAGTCAATCAGAACAGTAACCCACTGTTTGTTATACATACAAACACTGTCGAGATCAAAAGGGAAATTAATGTAAACTCTTACGTTTCTATTTATTTTAAATACACACATTTTTGACGGCACGTACTGACTCTAAAAATACAAATGTTTACAAGATAATCTTGTTTGTTTTATACACGAAAAGAAAGTTTTTTACTATATTATTATCAGATCCAAAAAGGACTTCTTTAACCGCTTAGAAAGTAAAATTTATTTAATCGTTATATTAAGAAAACTTAACTACCATATAAGAATTTTAATATCATAAGTAATCGTTAGATAAATTACGAATTGCCCTTATTTAGAAATCCAAAAATGTTTATTTTAAACGGTATATCCTTTAATTGTTGGATCATTATTTTAATATCAAATAACATTTTTGTTATAAATATTAAATAAGTTTAAGATTGCTATAAAAAGTAAAAATTACCAAGTTAATAAAATCTACAATTCTTTAAATGAGAGTTAAAAATACTTTTCAAGTACCTTAAAAAATATCTCAAAAAGAAAAGGGGTAAAAGTTTTAAAAGTAAGTTAATCAATAGTTTGCAAAATATACAAAAAATAAAAAAAACATGCAAATTTAAAAAAAAATACAGCAATCTGTAAGCCAATTTCATATACCAGTTTCATTTAGACCAAAACAAAATATAATTATCTTAAAACTAAGTTTTTCCCATAATACGTCCTACAAGCGTACAAATCTAAAAGTTCAGGAATATTTATGCACTTGTAAAGTCCAAATTGCCAAAAGAATTAACCAGTTACGACGAAAATAAAACAATAGTTTGCAGAACATGCAAAAAATTAAAAAAACTCTGCAAATTTTAAAATATTAGCAAACAAAAAACAAAGTAACTTTTAAACATGTTTTTGAGCTTTATTTTGTAAAACGTCCCAAAACTTGGTACACAAAACTTAATAGGGTACAAATCTGAATTTTCAGGAAAATATATGTACGGAAATCTCGCTTAAAAAGGCTAAATCGCCAAGAAAATTTATACAGATATAAAGTAGTTTGCAAAATTTATAAAATGTTAAAAAATTATTGCAAATTTCATAAAACAATTTCATATCCACATTTCAGCTTATCCGTAACAATCTTAAAACATGTTCTTGAGCAATTTTTTTTCGTTGTTTTCGGGTAAGTGTCTCTGGATACATTAACTATTTATTCAAATAATGTTTATTATAGGATAATTTTTTGTTTTAAAATGTTTGAATAAACAAGCTGTAAACACTTTGAACGGATTTTGGGTACCCAACAAGGAAAACAGAATTTTAATTAGTAATAAAAGTTAATTAGAATTTATTTTTAGACTTGGACCTTCTACATGGAGAAATTATTAAAATTGTGTATTTTTTTAATAGAAGTTTAAGAGACATTTCCATTATTTATTTTCTAATTATTTTAATATTAAAATTATTAAAATTAAATAAATTTAAAATTATAATAAAACGGTCAATTAACTTTTATGCGTTATTAGATTAAATTATCATTAAAAAATTATAATATTACAAAAAAAATCTCACCTATTACAAAATCACTTTATTTATTCAACTGAACTCACACACTTAATGCTAAAAATCCGCGCATTCCAGACACTGCAATCGAAAACGAAACTTTTCTTCAAAAAAAGTGGTTGTTCATCTTCAACTAATTAGCGTCGAACATTAAACGTACGTTATTTAAATTTACGTAAGTTATTTTAAAAGCAACGCGCAGTGTTCCGTACGCTTAGAAAGCTTAGAAGACCTCAAGCTACACTGATAAAATTTTAACCCATACTTGAAGCTCTCACACTTGGTAACTCATACCTGTTGAGAATCGAGTAAATGTTGCCATGTCTGCCTGTTTATCCATCAAGTTTTGGAATAAATCTCATATTAACAAGTCAACTAATTGTTAGAAATTGAGATTTTGATTTTTTGTATTTTTTTTATAACTTCTTCTCAGACTGAAATATAGGTTATAAAGCGTAGCTTTGTCAGGAGAAGTTAATGTTCATAGTTACCTTGTATGTGTCAAGTACTTTTGTTTGAAATTAATTTTTTTATAAAATGTGAAATTTTTTTTAGTAGATTTATATCTACTATTCAGCTGGTTCGCAGGTCACGACTTCGGGAAAATTTCACTACAGTTTTTCGTTTTGGGCCCCCCTGACCTCAAAAACACCTTCCGTTCAAAAGTTTATATATATATACGAGTTTAAGTTTTAAAATTTAACTCAAAAAAAAAGAAAATTAACTAATTAACAATTAATCAGGGAAAATAACTTAAATACAAAAAGCAGGAGTAAATAGAAGAAGATAGAAAACCCAGCAGCAGAAAGAAGGAGCTGGAAAGTAGGGAAGTGGAGAAAACCTGTCACTGAAAGAAATGTAAAATACATTTCTATTGTGTAATTTTTTTTAATAGCAATCGATTTTTTTAGGTGCGTTTAAAAAAATAAAAATAATGAAATAATGTGGCAACACAGCATATATAAGTTCATCACGCGTGTCGGCCTGAAAAGAAGTTTAAATTAGGCTGGTTTTTTTGTTACAGTTTGAATAGGTTAACCCACAACGGTTATACCCATGTTCACTGCTCCTGTTATTTCTTAAGTGGTTGCCCAAAAATAAATATTGTATTCAGATAATGATTTATTATACAAAATGTGGTTGAAGTGTACCTCGAGAATAATTTTTTGGTAAAATTCATATTAAAAAAAATAATAGCACTCGGGAAGTGTCGACAAAAGTTAAAAGTTGAGTTTCATTTTTATAAATTTTTATTAACCTTTTCCATTATTCAAAAAAAAATCCGCATCGTTAACTTGGTAATTTTTTCTTCTTGAAAAACTAACGTTACTTGTTCTTCAACAGATTCTAAATTTAACTTTAATAAAATTTAAGTTACTCAAAGTCCACTGTAGCTCAGGGTGGTGGATTGAAATTTAATCCAGAGTTTCCTCTCCATGATTTCTGAAATCAAGGGATAGCTCACCAAATACAAACTGAACAAACTAAACTCTAACCTGAGTTTGCGGTTGGTTATTTTTTTAAATATGGTTGGTTTCTAAAAACTCTCTACATTCAATGTATTCATTTAATCCAGAAGAGTGTCCACGGTAGTAGTCCTAATATAATTATTCCAAGTACGTTGATAATTAAAGAAGAAAATAGTTTCAAATGGACGATTTTCATTAGTCTAATGTGATACTTGCGAATTTTTAAACAAAAAGTAAACGTTGAATTTTCGGTTATATAAAGCTGAACTTTCAATACAAACAAGCTGTAAAGATTAACTTTCGATTTCCTGTTATAAAAGGAAACTTTGGCCCTTTTCGACTAATCTGGACTAGCCCTTTAAGAAAAACACACAAATCAGCAAAATTAAAATTCATTAAAATAATCCCCATATACTCATAGATATATAGACATAGCCGAACACCGTCTTTAAATTAAGAGTCAATTATTTCTTTTATGTGTATTTTGGACTATGAGGTTTATCGGACCATTGAAGTTGAGGCTTACAAATTATTCATCCGAAGCCATCACTAATCAGCCATGACCAATAGCTGTGTAATATTGGCTTTCTTCTTGGTACTCAACAATAGCCGCAATTTAAAGAAAATGTTTTTACTCTAGTGATTTTTAATTTTTAGGCAATGTATTTTAAAGGAATTTTCGATCCATTACGAAATGGAATATCCAAGAATACTTTACTTCCTAAAATTTTCAGCAGTTTATTTGAAACAAACCTTTTCATAAAATTTGCTGAACAAATTGGAATTATTATTTGACCTTATTATCTTATTATATATCCACATCTACGAATATAAAATGAAAGAAAGGCGCGTAATGTAATGTAAACAATTCGTTATTTAGAGTTCGAATTATTTCACATCCCTCTTTTTCCGATCTGGCTCCGTTCGAAAATTGTCTGTCCTCAACTGAAAATAAATATCTAAGGTACTGAATATTTCATAAGAACACGTCTTATGTTGATTTGGGCATGGAAAAAATGAAATAGATGCTTTAATCTATACATATAATAAAACTGTAGAAATGTATATGTTTGTACGCGCATCACATGAAAACTACTGATCCTATTCGAATGCGGTTTTCAAAGACGTATTTGTCTTCTTTCAACTTAACATCTGGTGTATAAAACTTTCTCCCCCACCCCTTTAACGGTGTGAGAAAAGAAATTTTTATACTAAAATCAACGGGTACATCGAGATAGAACCCAAAAATGTGGTTAGATTTTTTTGTCTGTCTGTCTGTATGTTTGTGCGCGCATCACATGAAAACTACTGATCCGATTTGAATGCGGTTTTCACAGATGTATTTGTCTTCTTTCAACTTAACATCTGGTGTATAAAAATTTCTCTCCCATTTCTTAAATGGGGTGGGGTAAATTTTTATACAACAATCACACGCCACGCGAACGACGTTGCGAGTACAACTAGTCTCTGAACAAAGAAACCATCATTGAAATGAAAACACTCTAGTTTGTAAAAGACTAAGAAATTTCGTGTTTAAAATTTCTGTATTTAGTTTTCGAGGATAGCCAAATTACCAAACAGAATGGATTGAAACCATTATCATTATTTTGTTTTTTATTAAGGATGTCCTCGTAGGTATAGACCTAAATACAAATGTACCGAGAACATCTATTTGGGCAGAAGAGGTAATTTATTAATTTGGGATTTAAAGGCCTGCAACTTAGGACAAGTGGGAAAGACGTGGGGAGGTAAGGAATTCCACAATCTGGAGACCCTGGGGATGAATGAACGATCGAATCGATCCGTTCTCGATGTCGGGCACTGAACAGTATAAGGGTGCATGGAGTTGGCACGTCGCGTTGCTCTGTCTGGTCTGGCAAGTGGAGGCATTATAGAGCGGAGTTCTTCTGAGCAAAATCCGTTTATGTATCGGTAAAACAAGGAAAGATCAGCCACTGCTCTTCGGTGGGATAATGGGATAATTGGTGTTACTGGTGTCGTTTATTAGTCGAACTGCCCTTCTCTGTATTGCATCCAGAACTGCGAGCCTTGACGGAGCCGCCGAACCCCATTAGCTGTGTATGAAGTTACATGGGTTGGCATTTAAACTCTTTCTCTAACTAGATTTTTTTTGTAGTTGTCAATTGTAGGAGCAACCGATGACGTCTTTTTTTGTTTTTTATCAACAGAGCTTACTGCATTATTAAATTACATTTTATCCATCACTATATCACATTCAATAAATTTTACTGTCAAATAATGCCAAGCAAAATATTTTTGTTAAGTATGGAAGAGGTTTTTTTATAACTGAAATTAGAACCCACGCGTATTTCTTCCATGCCGCTAAAACACCATTGTAAAATTAGACAGAGAATGTTTATACACTGGAAATCTCTGTTTGCTTTCGGTTTAATTTTTTGGTTCCTTTTGTGCGCGTTTGATTTCTTTGGTGGAAATCAACACGGATATGTATACGACACTAGAGGTAAGCTTAATCAATATATTTTTTATTTTATTATTTTCTGATTATTATCCAACTGTCTTTTTGACATTTTAATATTTTTCTATCAAAAGGTATTTTAACATTTATCTTGATTACTGAAAATACTGATACACTTCTGTATACAAGGCAATCAAATTTGTAACAAAAAACATATTTAAATTTGGTGGTTTAGCTAACTTCTTTTTGTCTACATATATTTTTTTAATAAGAAATTTTCTACGTGTAACAGTATTTTTAACTTCTACTGGCGCTTCTGCAACCCTTTCACCTATTTCTTGTGTAATCTCCAGCGGCTCTGTTAGTAAAAAAAATTTAAACTTAAAAATAATAGGTGAAATCAAGTTCCATCTATTTCTTAAGTAATCTCTAGTTGCTCTGTTAGTATAGGTAATAAGGGGTGGAATCAAATTGTTCGAGTAAGGTCTGGATATTCAAGGTAGCTTTTTAGGAACTTGAAAAATCTCAAGATGAAAAAAGTTGATGCAGCTATTGAGAAAAGTCATACTGCAGCCTAGGCTTATTATCCTTCTTCCATTGGTTTTTCTCACTCACTTCATAATCTTTGTGTACTTTCTATTAGTTTGTACAGGTCTAATGGATAGGTGACATATGTTTGTGGAGACGCTCCGAATTCTTTAAAAATAGACTATTTACTGCAATTTAGTGTTTTACAATGGTACAGTATGTCGCAAAATCTGGGCTTGGGTCTCCATTAAACAGTCCCACGATTGAAAGGTGTTCCGTAACCGGTGGATGGCCCTTAAGGAATCCTTTAATAACTCTTAGCTGATTTCTGGTAGTTTTGTGAAATATTTCAGCTTTTTTGGCACACGTCTGTTTAAACACATTCTGCTATTAGCTAGAGATGTATTCCTGTGTTGGTTGTATTATCTACGGTTCCAGGCTTTTAAATAGCTCTGGACCGTACTGTTGGTTCCCCTAGAGCTGACTCTGGACCGTAGAATATTATGGCGGCAAATCCTTTTTTTGTCTGAAATTACTTTAAGTCCTGGTACCCAAACTAGTTTGACACTGCTATGTTCCTCCCAGATATCGAGTTCTACTTGACATTCGTGGTAGTTAGTGTGGAGGCCACTGTGGAGGTCTTTTAAGCTGGAAATAAAGGCAACCTATCTATCCATATGTTGATCAGCTTAGATTAACAAGCCGTTAAGTTAATTTCCCTCCTAGTGCATTGCAATTTTGCATATACTTCTGCCTGAAATAGATTTATTTATTTACGGGATCCACCATTATTTTGTAAAAGAATAACAAATAAAAAAATAGCATACAAATGTAACAAATAACACTAAAACTAGATCCTAGATTTAAACAGGGGCATGAATCATTAAATATATCAGCATGCATCTGTGGCTGATATGTATTATAAAAGTCGGTCTTTGGCAACGAGTAAGAGGAGACTACTAGTATCCATAATTTTTGGAATGATAGTGAACATAAAATATTTTATTATGCCGAGTGTGGTAGCCAGTGTTCAAGCAAATACTGCTTAACAATAAAAGAGAATCAATGTGGCCATTTACCAGTTTATAAAGAAAACACATATCATAAAGTATACTGCGATCCTGCAGTGTTACTATATTTAACTGAGACTTGACATTCACATAAGTGAACTCTGAAAAATTAATACGGTCTTTGTGATATGCATTATAACGAGGAAATTTAACCTGTGTATATTCCCAGAGAAACAGAAACTTTTACTTTTCCGTCACTGCTATAAACTCCTGCTTTTGGACCCCTTTCAATCTTAGACCTGTCGTACACCAGGTGTACCCCCAAAGCTTGGAATGAGTGCTCGCTTTTTTCCATTCTTTGTGTTAATGTATTTCTACCTGGAATGTTTTTTCGAAAGATATTTGGGAACCATGTGATCTGATTTCATATTTAATTTCCTTGTTGTCCTGATCTAACAAAATGTTGCTCCAATTATCTTGAAGACTCTAGACACCCATTTTTGTAACATTGAATAACTATAAATTCAAAAATGGTTGATTTTAACTTTTACACACCTGAAAATTGAAACATTTCAAAAAAAATTGTAGACACTTTGAGGAGCTTTTGGATACCCAATCAAAATATAAAATTCTATTTATAAACGAAATTATTTTAGACTATGATGTTCTGTACGAAACCTTCTATATGGATAAACTAAAAGATGGTACTTCCGAATCAACTAATTTCATTCCAAAATTGCAAAATTTTGGATGGTCCTTATTGGTGTGGAATTCTGTCACCTTTTTGTGTTCTGTACTGTTTTGTAATGTGTTAAAGATGTTTTGGTACTTATTTGCTAAGTCTTTTGCTGACAGTAACAGGTATGTATATTTTCTGATGACCATACATATAAAACTAATAAAATTATATTTTTATATAGCAAAACATATATTCTTGCGAACCTTGTTAGCGGCTATCCTATAAAAAATAATGCCAGTAAAATTCCCATCAAAAGTGTAAGATCAAAACTTATAAAACCTGTGACATTGCCAATCAAACAATCCGATACACAAATCAAACTTACTGGAGAATCGAGCTGTCCGAATTTTCTAGAAAGAACTAACACGAATCTATCAGCAGATACTGTTATCGGTGGTAAATGTTTAAATACAATTTATCGAAATCGAGTGTTTACTCCTATTAAAGATGACAGTAATATTAAGTTGGATAGTTATGGGGACAACCACCAACTCGCTAAACTCCGAACTGAAATCATTAGAATTCAAAATACTGCTCTGAAAGATCAAGCTGAATTGTCTAGGAAAATTAATGCAACAAATAAGGAGAAGAAAGAATTAACTAAACAGTTAGGAATTGCTCAAAAGGAAAATCGAGCAGCTAAACAACAGATTGAAGAATTGGCTCAAGATAAAGTAAGGCTATATCAAAAATATTAATTTACAATTACAAATTTCCTAAAGAGGAATTCAAAGGTTAACTTTAACCTTCTTTCTGAAACTGTTAAATTTTTGACTGTTATTTATTTTTAAAATACTAAAAATTTGAAACGAAACTAGCAAACTAGTACTCTTTTTCTGTTTGTAGTCAAATGTTCCGTTTTAGTACCAATTTCTTTTGTATAAGTATATTGAAACACTTATGGGGGCTTTTTACACAATTTATTTACAAAATTGTTAAGATACACTGAACTCTGCTGGATAACGTCTAACTACTTGACAATACAATGAACTCTTGTGAAAACTTGAACTTGAACTGACGTTAACTACCCCTGCATCCCCTTATATACAACTTTATTTAATCTAGGTAGTGTGTTTAGATCTTTCTAGAATTTTCTAGAAACATTATTTAATCTAGTCAGTGTGTTTAGAAGTTTCTAGAATTTTCTGGAAACATTATTTAAAATGGACAGTTGATTTTTAGAAACTTCTAAAAATCAACTGTCAATAACAATCTTACAAATTAAGGTCCCTTCCTTTACGGTTATCCCGTTACACTGCCCCCTCCTTAGATTCATTCCTCCTGGAATGTTATTTCCTACATCGTAATTCCGCACACTCCCTGAGCCAGCCAAACCATCTTCTCGGAGTTGCTGCGCATATCCACTGTGGTTTCCCTGGTAAGGCGCCAAACGATCATGATGGACCACGACGGGTTTCCCTCTGGGAATTTTCACGATCCGATAAATGACATCGTTAATCTTCTTTTTGATGGTGTAAGGACCTTCCCAGTTCTTTTGTAATTTGGGACAAATACCTCGACGCCATCGGGGGTTATAGAGCCAGACTAAATCTCCAACTTGGTAACTCTTTTCCATTGTCCGTGTGTCTTAGTACCTCTTCATCCGATCACTAGATAATTGTAGTTTTCCACGCACCAGGTTTTGTATATTCTCCATTCGATTCGGAAGGTCGGCGACTTATTGTTCACGTGCCATTTCTTCACCAGGTTTACAACCAAACACCAAGTCACATGGTAGCCTCATTTCTCTACCGAACTGGACCTTCGCAGGCGTTTGGCCAGTTGATTCGTTGATGGCCGATCAAATTGCCATTAGAAATAGTGGAATATGTCGATCCCAATCCCTCTGACAATCTGATACCACTTTTGACAGATAGTTGGTTATAGTCCGGTTCATTCGTTCCACCATTCCATCAGACTGAGGATGCATCGCTGTGGTTCTCGTTTTGCGGATGCCTAATCTTTGGCAAACTTCTTGAAACAGCTTGCTCTCAAAATTTCTCCCTTGGTCTGAGTGTAATTCTAGTGGTACCCCAAATCGGCTTACGAACTCTTCAACTAATATATCTGCTAAAGTGGTGGCTTCCTGATTGGGAACTGCATAGGCTTCAACCCATTTAGTGAAGTAGTCCATTACAACAAAGATGCATTTGTTTCCTTCATCGGTCTGTGGAAGTGGCCCCAATACATCTACCGCGATCCTTTCAAAAGGACTTCCAACCAGGTATTGCTGCATTTCCGCATTCGGTTTTCGGTGCGGACCGTTACTGGCAGCACAGGTAGTGCATTTACGACACCACTCTTTAACATCATTAGTGCAATTTACCCAGTAAAATCTATCTCGGATCTTTTGCAGCGTTTTCGTGATACCCAGATGTCCTCCAGAACTATCATTATGCATCTGATTTAAAATTTCTGGTACAGCATTTCTTGGGACCACTATTTGTTTCCTTGTTTCTGTGCCCTCGGAGTTTTCTACCAGTCTTTTAACGAGCCAACCGTCCAAAATTAAAGAGTTCCATTGGGACCAGTATGCTTTTAAAGCAGGAGAGGATAAGGATATCTCTCTCCACAACGGACGACGGTGCATTCTCTTCCACTCCCGAATCTTTCTCAGAACGGGATCATTTTCTTGTTGCTCCTCCAGCATAGAGCTCTCTTCTTCTGGCACAACCTTAACTAAGGCAAGTTTTTCCTCGTTCCTCTCCATACGGGTACAATGGGGGCAATCAGGTCGACATGGTCTTCTGGAAAGTGCATCAGCATTACGATGTCTTGTTCCAGGTCTATGCTCGATTTCAACATCATATTCCTGCAGTTTTTCGAGCCATCTTGCTATCTGTCCTTCTGGGTTCCTAAAGCTAAGTAACCACTTTAAACTAGCATGGTCTGTTCTGATCAGGAATTTTCTGCCATACAGATATTTATAAAAGTGTTCGACGGATTTTACAACTGCTAACAGTTCCCTCCGAGTTACACAGTAGTTCTTTTTAGCTTTCGATAAAGTTTTGCTGAAGTAACCAACCACTCTTTCCTTACCATCTTGTAGCTGTGACAAGACGGCTCCAATTCCCACATTGCTGGCGTCGGTATCCAGAATAAGCTTACCATCAGGAAGTGGATAAGCAAGAACAGGTGCTGACGTAAGCTGTTTCTTCAATATTTCAAACGCCTCTTGACATTCCTGATCCCAACAGAAGGACTTATCTTGTTCTGTCAAACGTGTCAAGGGTTTGGCGATGTCTCCGAAATTCTTGACATATCGTCGGTAATAGGAACAAAGACCCAAGAAACTCCGGAGCTGATGTTTGTCGATAGAGATTGGCCATTCCTGTACGGCTTGTATCTTAGCGGGGTCAACAGCAACGCCATCCTTGCTAACGTTATGTCCTAAATAGTTGACCTGTCTCTGGAACAAGTGGCATTTCTTAACATTCAATGTTAGATTAGCGTTCTGTAATATTTTAAAGACTTCTTCCAGGTTAGATAAATGTTCCTTAAAGGTCTTGCCCATTATGATGATGTCGTCTAGATAAACTAGACAAGTTTCCCATGACAAACCCCGCAGGATGTTCTCCATCAGCCGTTCAAACGTCGCAGGAGCATTACAGAGGCCAAACGGAAGGACCGTGAATTGCCACAACCCTGATCCACTGGTAAAGGCAGTCTTTTCTTTGTCTGCAGGATTCATTTTAACTTGCCAGTATCCGCTTTTAAGGTCCAAGGTAGAAAACAAAGTAGAACCCGCCAAAGCGTCGAGGGCATCATCAATCCTTGGCAGAGGATAACTGTCCTTCTTAGTGACATCATTTAGCTTTCGACAGTCGACACAAAACCGCATTGATCCGTCTTTCTTTCTCACTAATACCACAGGAGAAGCCCACGGACTACTGGATGGTTCGACTATGCCATTTTGAATCATTTCTTTAAGGGCTCTGTCTGCTTCTTCCTTCTTAACTTGAGGCATCCTTCGGGGTACCTGTCGAATCGGACGTGCATCACCAGTGTCAATTGTATGTTGTACAACATCAGTTCTTCCCAGTTTACTTTTAGAACCAAATACAGGTTTATAACGGTAAAGTAGATCTCTTACCTGTTTCTTTTCTAATTTTGACAAAGAGGGATCTAATTTTGTCATTAATTGTTCAATTCCGTTGGTCTCATCTGTTTCCGTAACGTTTACCTTGTGAATTATGGCCGTTACTGGTTCTAAACTTCCCATTTCCGTGTTCTTTCGGAGAAGAACTGAATGATCGTTCAAGTTGATAACTCGGATGGGTACCTCTTTGGCGGATCTAACAAGACTCTTACCCACAAGGAGTCCTTTTCCCAACTCATGGTCATGGTTCTTTGGCTCTATCATGGCTATGGCACCATCTGGCTCCAGTCCATCCAACCGCGCTGTGACGACACATTCGCAGCTTGCCGGAAGTTCGATATCATCGATTAGCTTGATCGAGGCATTGTCAACTTGTTTTTGGTGCAGGAATATTTCTTCATTACCAGTACGAAGGATTCGTCGGCGAAGATCCAAATGAAAACCTCAGTGGAGCATAACATCCATGCCCAGAACAACATCTTCATCAACGTCAGCCACCAGCACCGAGTGAACAAGAGAGGTTGAACCAAACTGTAGCGTCACCTGTATCTCACCGTAGACTCTAGCAGAATCTCCGGTAGCGGTACGCAGTCTCCAACTGGTAGGCCACATCTTCTTTCGCATAATGATGGATGGTCGAACGATAGTTTTCGTAGCTCCAGTGTCTACCAGCATGCTAAAGTTGTTTCCATCAATGAGGCCATCAACATATAAGCTGTCCACGTGATGTGACCAATTTAATGGTGTGAGGGGCTTCGGGAATGTTTGGGGTCGATTTCGCCCTCCAGGAGTCGACCCGTTCTAGTTTTCCTGCTGCTGAGGTACTTCAGCAGGAGATTTTTCTTTTTAGGGGCAAGTATTTCTTATATGTCCTAGTTCTCAGCAGTTCCAGCATCTTACTGGGCGCCTTCTTTTTGGAGATAACTTCATTAACCTCTCCACTACCGCTTCGACGTCGCTAACGGAATAAACGGCATGGTTGTAGTTACCGGTGACTTCCCTTAGTCGAGCAACTCCACGTGACGCCTCCGTCGCCGCCTCAAATTCCAGGGCAATGGTCAAGGCGTCCACCAGAGACTTCGGCCGCGCCAACCATACAGCCCGCTGCAACTCGACGTCTCGAAGACCATCGGTGAAGGTTTGGACTGCCAGGCACTCCAGGAAATCCTCCGCTGCATTTGAATATGCAAGTCGTACCATTCTTGCTACTTCCGCCTCAAATTCCGGGATAGTCTCTCCATTTTTCTGCTTTCGGCTCTTTAACTGCATTCGGTACACCGGTTGTAGATGAGTTTGACCATAACGCATCTCTAGACGATTCACCAATAACTCGAAGTTGTCAGCTTCATCCGGTGTCAATGATTGCAAGACGTCTAAAGCTTCGCCTCGCAGAGCTACTGTTAGGGACAATGCCTTCTCCTGGGATGACCATCCATTAGCTCTGGCCGCTGCGTCGAATTGTTTCAGGTAATTTGGCCAGGAAGTCTTCCCGTCGAAGGTCGGGGGTTTCATCGTCGTTCGTACCTGAGTAGTCTCCCCATTTCCTCGTCGGTCGACGTCTACGTGGCAGGTTTCTGTCCTTTCTGCATCTCCGTCGCCGTGGTGGATGGGCTGGTTTCGACGACAAGCTTCGTGTTCTCGTTGAAGCTTTCTTATTTCGGACTGCATTTGCTGGTTGATCTGGTTTTGCTCGTCTCGCAAGTTGGATACTTGCTGATTTTGTTCGTCTCGCAAGCTGGACACTTGCTGATTTTGTTCGTCACGAAGAGTGTACATTTCGGAGCGCAAATGCGATATTTGCTGGGAGAAGGAACTGGATAACTCTTCTGGTAGGGTAGACATCCGTTGTGATAGCTGGGACATATCTTCGCGCTGGCTCTTCATCTGACTGGAAAGCTCCTCTTGCTGGCTCTTCATCTGACTGGATAGCTCCTCTTGTTGGCTCGTCATTCGTCCTGATATCTCCTCGTGCAGCCGGGAGAGTTGTTGAGTTTGATCTTCTTGTTGGCTCATCATTCGTTGGGACAGCTGGGACATATCTTCGCGCTGGCTGCTGATCTGACTGGACAACTGGGACATATCTTCCCGCTGGCTGCTTATCTGACTGGACAACTGGGACAGTTGTTGAGCTTGTTCTTCTTGCAGCCGGGAAAGTTGTTGAGCTTGTTCTTCTTGCAGCCGGGAAAGTTATTGAGCTAGTTCAGAATTTGCTTTTTGAACTGGGTCTTCGAACTCCACAGCGTCAGGGTCCAAATCATTATTTACATAGTATTCACGGAGCCTTCTTAACAATACGGATTTGTTTCCAGAAGTTTCCAACTCCAATTCTTCGAGCTCTCTTCTGAGCTCAGCCACCAATAGTTCATTTATCTTTTTTCCAGGCATTCTTGTATCTTCACCCCACACCTGACACCAATTTGAAACACTTATGGGGGCTTTTTACACAATTTATTTACAAAATTGTTAAGATACACTGAACTCTGCTGGATAACGTCTAACTACTTGACAATACTATGAACTCTTGTGAAAACTTGAACTTGAACTGAAGTTAACTGCCCCTGCATCCCCTTATATACAACTTTATTTAATCTAGTTAGTGTGTTTAGATCTTTCTAGAATTTTCTAGAAACATTATTTAATCTAGTCAGTGTGTTTAGAAGTTTCTAGAATTTTCTAGAAACATTATTTAAAATGGACAGTTGATTTTTAGAAACTTCTAAAAATCAACTGTCAATAACAATCTTTCAAATTAAGGCCCCTTCCTTTGCGGTTATCCCATTACAATATGGTAATATATAGGATTACTTTAGTAAGTCATTGTGACCGGAGACAAGACTGACAACTGAAACACTAAGCTCTCTGATAACTGTCAGTTCAATTCAGTTTATGGCCCTTGTTCCTTAGTACATTAGGCCAGTGCATTTTTGTTCTCTGTTTGGGGTTCACCATTGGTGAGTCTGGACTGGTCCATATCCATTCTGTTTGATTTCTGTAAAACTTGTTGTACTCTTATCATATATATTTTTAACATGAGGTTGCGGTTGGTTGATAATGATATGTATGGTGTTTGACATGCGTGATTGTGGTGTGACAGTTAGTGATGAGATTTGGATGAGAGGTTTATGTAAAGCTGGTGTGTTGTTTTTATAGGTTAATGCAGTTTATTTTCAAAAAGCGAAGCGGATAAGGATGTTAATGATTTTAGGGTTGGGATTAGATATTAGCATAGCAATATTGATTGGAGTCTTTTGTATGATCTGCGCAATTTTCCAGTATACATCGAAACCATGCACACCGTTTATTGGACACTCAAAAAAATGTGTTCAAGATTTTCTATTCTGACACATTCACAGTACGGATAATTGGATAATCTTTGCAATTGATTTTAAATAGATGTTCTGAAGTGCGACAATGTCCAGTCCGCATTCTGATAATCGTAGTTATGTGCCTTCTGTCTATGAAATTCCATTTTTTGTACCATGGGACTGTTGGGAACTCAGGTTGAATTTTGTAATATTTATTGTTTTTTTAAAATTAAGTGATTTACAAGGTAGTCCTCACGAAATAAATTTAAAAATTTTGATGAACAATGAAAAAATTTTTGAATGTAAATGCAGCTGCCCTGCAGGTGAATTAGGAAAATAAGAGTTCAATTGAACTATTATTTTGATTTGACTTTGCTTTGGCTTCGCATAGAAACCAGTAGGTGGCGATAACCATCGTTGACCATAGTGGATGCGATACATGTATTATGTTCAGGTATGGTATGCTGAACAATAAAGAAGATTCTTGACTGTAAATTTTTACTGTTTATTAAACTATATCTCTGTTATCCGATGTGATTACCATAAGAAACTCATCTGTCACAAGCGTTGTGATAAGACGAGCAACTCATGGTATATGCTTTCTAATAACTGTCAATCACCAGGAAATAAGAGATCTTATATTCATGCATTCTCTACTGATGAATAAAGAAGAATATTGACTTAAAATTTTCATTTAGTCATCTTCATTATGACAAAACTGACGTTATATGCTCTAATAACTGTCAATCATCAGAATTAAAAGAGATATTATATTCAAGTATTCTCTACTAAACAATAAAGAAGATTCTTTACTTTTATTTTTTCATTTAGTCATCTGTCACCTACGTTTTGATAAAACTGACAACTGACGTTATTTGGTCTCTAATAACTGTCAATCATTAGGTAAGGTTATACGAGATCTTATGTTCAGGTATGCTGAACAATAAAAATAATTCTTGACTTGATTTTTTTTCTTCACTTAATGTGTAACTATGTCTCTGTAATCCAATGTGATTACCATCACCCAGTCATCTATCACAAGCGTTGTGACAAAACTGATTAACTGACAACTGACGTTATATGCTCTCTAACAACTGTCAAACATCAATAAGGTTATAAGAGATCTTATATTCAGCTATCCTTGGCTTTAAATTAGTGATTTGTCATCCCCGTTATGACAAAACTGACAACTGACGTTATTTGCTGTAATAACTGTCTATCATCAGGAAAAGTTATACAAGATCTTTCCATTCATTCCTTCATTTTTATGTTTAGATATCTTGAAAAATAAAGAAGTTTCTTGACTTTCCGTTATTCAATGTTTATTTAATTTATTTTGATGTTATTACCTATTTCAGGTAATCCTATTGAAGAAACTTGAAACCTTGAATAAAGAAATTAAAGCGAATACAAAATCTAAAAAAAATGCTTTAGCTAAACTGGAAGAACTGTCAAATAATTCTGATAATCTTAAACAACAACTTGAACAGGTGACACGAGACAAAGATATCTTAGAAAGTAAGCTAAAGGTGCTTCATGAAGAATATGGAAGACTGCAGGAGAGAATTATTTTAACTGAAGATCACCATCGGCAGAATTATCAAGAAAATAAACCAGAGAGGGACATTAATACACAGATGGATAAAACTACAGAAGACTTGAAATTGGTAATCTTACACCACACACTCTGCAAATGTCTGCGAGACCAAGCGAGAGAAAGGTCTCGTTTCGGTCTTCCTCTCGTCGTCTTGCTATGTCTCCATTTTTTGTAAAGGCAGGACGAGGCGAGATTTAGGAAGATGCGAGTATAACGTACACACTCATGTCTTATCATCTACGGTCGTATATAAAGTTGTTCTGTCGCTATTCGACTTTTGGGAGTGTATTTACTATGTTTATAGTTGTTTTGTTTATTTTAAAGTGAATAGTCTTAAAAAAATACGGCAGAAAAAACAATATAGACTACAATTCTATTTCGTCCATCTTGAATTCGTACTGATGGGTCGAGAGTGTGTATGTTCATTTCTGCTCCCTCACCTTGCAAAATTTCTCGCCATTTGAGAATTACGGTTCGGAATTTTGGGCGTTATATGAAATAGTCATTAATAACAAATAATTTTATACTACGCATTTTTGTATCTAACCAATTTTAACAAATAAATGAATATAGACCAGAATCGGAAATTTGCGGGACCGATGCGCGTAAAAAGCTTCGTTTATTAGTACTGTAGATTTCCAAATCTAGTCCACCAAACATTTAAGATTTCTTAAATTTCGAATCGGTTTATTACCAAAATATGTGAAAAAATATCAATGATTAAAACATATTGTAATTATTTTTTTTTAGTATCTACTAATATAACTGTTTTTAGAATTTAGATAATCAGCCAAATGTTTCACAGGGTGATCTAGATATGAAGAAAATTCAAGTGAAAATTAAACAGCTAGAAAGAAACTTGGAAAATTTTAATGCTGTTAAAACTGATATAAATTTTTGCGTTGCTGAACAAGGAGAGGTATGGATAGATAATTTGTTAATATTTTCTTGTAAAGCACTTTATTACTACCATTTGTTTGAAATCGATTGGTAATTGGTATTTGTATCACTTTAACGGATATCCCATCTCGTTTACCACTATAGTCAACCAGAGTGTCTTATACTCTAATATGGTAACATCTTGTATCCAATTGGTTCTTATAAATGGTCTCCTGCTTCGTGATTCATCTTTCGTCTTTCTAAACCACCGAAAAACCTGAGCCACTGTACGCCTGCTGAAATTTAGCAAGAGTGTCTAATGCACTGTGCCCAAGTCTGATAGCACTCCATTGCTAGAAATGTCACTTATTGTAGAACACAGTAAAGAAATAATTGCTACCAACAAATGATTCAAGTGAGGTCATACTCATGCTGAAAGCGAATCACATGTTTTTTGCTGCCCTTCCAAGCTCAGCAACTTCATTTTTGCCAGGTTAAATGCGACGTATACTTAGTAAGAAAAATGTAATGCAAAAACTGCAAAATGCAGCAAAAGACGGCAGAACTGAAGATATTCTAAAGTATAGAGATAGATAAAAAAGATTCTTTCGAAGAGCTTTACTCACTGAACATTCTTTGAAAAAGCTCCTCTAAAATAAGGAATTAGGAAATAATTTCAAATTTTCAGTATTCAAGATTAGGTCGTATTTGGGCTTTGTAAAGAGTAGCTAAATTGGATGGAGAGAAATACTTTCGTGCTCTGAAAAGAAAGCCAAACTTCTTTCCTGTTGCAGTTGCAATGGATGCAATATGTTCGTTCCAGAGTAAGTCCTGGGAGATCGTTATACCAACCAGCGCAATGGAGTCGCTTGCTGCTAGTCTCTGATCGTTCATTGTGATAGATGAGTCGTATGTTTGCCTCTTATTAGATAGGCAACATGTCTTTGTCATGGAGGCGTTAAAATTAACAAGATTCTTTCTTCCTCACTCGTCTACAATTCTCGAATCTTGAGAGAAGCCGTTGTGGATCTTCTGTTCTCTTCCAGAATATCTTGGGATATAGGACGGTTGTGCGTTTTGCTACACTGTAGGTTGCTATCATCTGCAAAACCCTGTATTTGGGTTATTAGTGGCTTCTAGTAAATCATTAATGTGTAATAGGTACGAATAGAGTAGGACTGAGAGCCGATCCTTGGGGAACTCCAGCGTTCATCTTATAGAGGTTGAAGGAATGTTCATCTACGGCAACTTGGATGTGCCTGTTGGAGATAAAGGTGGATATCCATCTGCAAAGGTTTGGCGAAAATCCGTATGAAGGCAGTTTGTTTTCTGATCAAATGATTTTGAGATGTCTAGTGATACTATTTGAGTTTGGTGGATGGCATTACTCCAGACATATGCTACCAGATCGACTGTTGACCTTTGTTGGCGAAAACCATATTGCTTGTCACTTAAAAGGTTGTGTGTCTCAAGGTAGCTCAGTATCTCGTGATTAACGTATTTCTCCATAGTTCTGCTAATAACCGATAGAAGAGCTATGGATCTGTATTTAGAAGGCAGTTTTTTGAAGCCTTTCTTGGGAACTGGTTGTACTCGAGCAGTTTTCCAGGATTCTATTTTGTCAAAGAGTTCTGCTTTTCCTGTGAAGGACGTAACTATTGAGTCGACATCTACTGTGAGTGGAGGGAACCAACTATTAGTAAAATTGTTATTAATATGTTTGGCGAGGGTCCAAACGGATCGGCTTGCATTAGGGTTTGACATTACCTTCTCTCTCATTCGAGCGTCAAAGAGACTTGGAATTGGAAATATCTGTTGAGAATGTCTGTTTCTAAATTAAGTTAAATAGTATAAAAGTTTTAAACGTTATAAGAAATAAAATTTTAAGTGGCTTTTGTGATTAAATAGTACTTAATTAATTTTCAGTCTGAAGTAAGCCTAACGATGGATTCAAAAATAAAATCTGAAGAAGATATTGATGCTTACGATTTCTATTTTACTAACAGTCCAAGATTTCGTTATTGGTCTGGAAGAGCTGGTGATGTGAGAAATAACCCGTATATGAGATTACACAATCAACAAGGAGCGGTAAGTTATTACAACAGAACTAATTAGGAGGGTTGAAGCACTTAAAAATGGAATTTTGTATAAAAGACTTAAACTGTTTCTTTCTTTTTGGATTTTTCATTATTTTAGGTTCCGCTGAAGGCCGATCAAACGATAGTTTTGGATTGTTCACAAGAAAAAGCTGTTTTAGATATCGACTGATAAAAAAATGTTACCTAAATCATAATAATAAACATTTTACGTAAAAATTCCATATTTATTCGCTTAATCTTAAGCATATTTTTTATAAGTGAGTAACCAAAGGAGAATTTATTTAAATAATAACCCTTATTAACATTTATTAAAATATATTTCACTTTTGGTTTCTCTTTAATTGGTAACAAGATTTTTTTTGGAAGAAAACTAAATGGAATATTAATATAGGTAAAGTTTTTTTTAATAACTTTTATACGTAGAATCATAAATTTTGTTTCAGATTCGAATGTTTGCCAAAACAACAAAGAACAGCGAATTTTCGGAAGATGTAAAAAATTGTCCATTGACAGAACAAGATGAATATTCTTCTCAAGAGTCTCTCGATTCTGAAAACCCATCAAATATGGTCAGTAATTCTATGGCTTTTAAAAATTTTGTGTTGAAAAATTTGCAGTCAAATAGTGCTAGATCACTTGATGATTATCATAGTGATATTTGTTTTTGATATTTTTCAGGTATTTGTTTGAGACAAAAAAAAAAATAAAAGCACAAACAGGTTTTTGTTTTAATTCTTAGTTTTATTTCATCCAGAGTTCTGTCTAAAAAGTGTTCCAGCATGCATCAAGAGCAAAGCTTCGCTAAGTTATAGATTGCTCGTAGATATCTACGAACATATAATTAAAGCTTTTCTTGCGTTCGTCTGTTTCTTTTATGGTTAAAAATAACTGCAAGTTATATCAATAAATTTCCGCCAAATTTGCTTTAAAATATGAAAAAGCATTTCGGAATTTTTAGGATTGAGCGTATGGGCAAAACACAAAGTAAATCGTACGGTGAAAGTAAAATTTTTTAGGCTTAAAAAAACTCCTCATTTTGTTGTCAAGCTTTCGAATTCATTTTCATTCTTTTTAAAGCCAAGAAAAAACATTAATTTGTTTAAATTTACATAATTTGTTTCAATTTACTTGTGGCGAGGTTCTGATACAGAAACATAACACTTTACAGTAAGATTAAACACAAATTTTCTTAAATCTAGTTCTTAAAATAATACAATTTTCTAACTGGTTGCCAGTTAGTCCCATTATTTCCCATAAGACACGTTTTTCAATACAATTTTTTCTTTTTTTAATACTTATTTTGTTTTATATTTTAAAATTTAAATAAGATATATTTTTGCTAAGTACCTAATTAAATATTAAACTTTGAATTGAATTTTATTTCGTTTTTCTGTTTATTGTATGATCTAATCTGCTACTTTACTTTTGTTTTTGATGAGAAAAGATGTAACAATAAATAGTGCTCAAATTTTGTAAATCTGATTTTCTGCTAATGCAATTTTAATTTCTTTTGTATTTGTTTTCCCTATCTAGGACCCATAGGAGACACATCTCGAGCTATACATATATGTATAGCAGAAATATATCAGATAAAAGTGATATAAATATTAAAAAATCTAAATCATGTGCCCTAGCAGAACATGCAATAAAAATAACCAATTTAATTTCACAGATACATGTATCCTAGAGGGGAAAAACGAATATAAATTAAATATTTAAGATGGCCCATATTTTCGAGGATTGGATGTTTGTTTCTTCGTTCACTACAGATAAAACTATTGAAAAACGAGACGTACTAGATTGTGCACAAGCTATAAAAGAGTTACAAATAGTCGAATAAACAGGGGCTTCTACATCAGAAAGAGCAAGCCCTTCTACGTCGAAAGCAACAGGTCCTGCATTAATAGAAAAAGTTAAACTTACAATACAAGAGTTGTCGCTATTACCCGTAGCTGCACCAAAACTTCAAACGAAGAAAGGAAGAAAGCGCAAAAATGTGGTCATGTCAGTAGTACACATAATATTATAGAATTGAAAGACCAAGCAAAGCAGAAAGTTAAAAAAGATCGGGAAAAGCATACGAGAAAATTGAAGAGTAAAGTTCTCCAAGAGGACGAGAACAGTAATAGCATTCTTACTGACGAAGAATCTGATGTTGCTTGCATAAACTGTAACGGGCTATATTCTTAGTCTCGGGCTTAAGAGACTTGGATTCGCTGCCAGACATGCCTGTCCTGGTGGCACTGTGATTGCGCTGCTTGCGAGCTATACCAGTAGAATTTTTTGTCTTACGTTACATCCTAATTTGTTGGGTTGATTTTCGAGGATGTTAATTTTTTATAGTTTTATAGTTCATGAGAATGTTATCTATTTTTATGTTTTTATGAAAATTTTTCTTATTTTGTTGCTTTTTAGAAAGTTTTTATATTGTCGCCGTGATCTTTGTGTCTGGTGTCATTCCGTGGAATTTTGTAATCGAATTTAACCTATTTCCCGACTACCTAGAGCTCTGAAATTTTCAGGATAGCTAAGAACTGGATGACAATGCATGTTTCAAGTGTGTTTAGGCATATACATAGATTTCGAAATTTATACTGAATTGTTATTAAATTAAATATGTATACATATTATCATTTTGAAAGACTTCATATAAGCTTGTGGTGGCCTATTTGGATAAGCGGTTGATTATGACAATTCTGTTAAGTTATCGTAATAGGATCGATTTCGCGAGAGAGAAGTTTGTATTTCTTTTTTTTTTGTTCTTACATGTGAAAACAGTAATTATTATTTTAACTGGTAATAAAATAAACTGTTTTAAAAAGTTTTTAGATACAAGTACCCTTGATTTTGTTAACAAGGAAACAATCTTCTCTATGATCAATCGGAGCGTTGTATGACTTAATATTTTTGCAATATCAGGGATGCTGTGCATTGTTGAGATGACACTTAAAATATGACCTATAAATCAGTAAAAAACTTTCTTTTATAAAAAGTTCTTTTTATAAATTGTGCTTATTTATTTAAATAAAACTACTTTTGATTTGAGCATATTTAATTTCTGAGGGGTAAGCCATTATAGATCCAGGCGTGCTCTTTTGATTGCATAGCTTAATAATTGTTCATATCATTGTTGTGTGAAAAAAATACTTAATCAGAATTTGAATAACTCTAGTGATTTAAAATAGGTGATGAGGCTCCCGAGGGGGATCTCCCTGACATCGGCTGGTGTAAGCCAATACTCGCCCCACACGGATCTTCTGATTTCAAAAAAAGCAGAGCAGTCATACATAATGTGTTCTACTGTTTCCTCTTCTTGTTCGCAGCCTCTGCATAGTGGCGATTCTGTTAATTTCATCCTAAAGAGATGTTGTCGCAATTGGCAGTGACCTGTCAAGATTCCCACAGCTGTTCGGAGATTTTGTCTGGTCAATGCCTTAAATTTTTTTGCTGTTTTCTCCCCAGGATGAGGTAATAACTCTCTGGCCAGTCTACAGTTCGTAGTTTCATCCCAGCACTGTATAAATTTTTGGTGAGAGTGCTGTTTGATAAGGTCCACGACTGCGGACAATGTTAGCTTGGTAGATGGGCGAGGGCTAACATATTTGTAGCCCGCAGCCCTCCTTGCTAAATTGTTCGCAATGCGGTTGCCTTTAGAGTTCCCATGTCCTTTGATC